>PVJD01000594.1:0-397400 GCA_004026545.1 Mormoops blainvillei
CCCTCCCTCCCTTCCTTCCTCCCTTCCTTCCTTCCAGATGGGAGGGAACATTGGGTCTCTGATGGACCATCTTGCCCCAAAACAAGAGTGCTCCTAACTTTCCCACAGGGTGTTTCTCTCAGTCACTCAGTGTAAGAAACACCTGCCTCAGAAACACCTGGGGCACTTAGTAAAAATGCAGATTTCCGAGCTTCCCCCCAGGTCTGCTCTGCCAGACTCTCTGGAGTGAGGCCCAGATGGCCGCTGTTCAAACGATGCCCTGGGGGTTCACAGGTAACTCGAGAATTTCCTAGAACAGCAATTTTCAATCCGTGTGGCCACAGCACACTGGTGTGCCACTAGAATTTTTAAACATGTAGTACCTGACTATTTAGTCAGGGGCACTGACCTCCTTTCCCTTAGATTGTCAAAATAAAAAATGACAACAGCTAACACAACAGTAGCCATCCAGTGTGAATGAATCAAAATTATACCAATTTTTTTGTTCAGATTGGCAAAAAATACATATTTTGGTGTGTCACAGAGTTTTAGTAATTAGTTTGTATGTGCAATGAGATGAAACAGGTTGAAAATTGCTCCCCTCGAAGGATTATTTGGGCCAGACCACCTAATGTATATACCCAAGTATGTGCTAAAGGAACACAGAGGCAGAACGAAGGGACGTTGGGTGGAGTTCTGCTGAGAGGCCAGAGTGCCCTTCTGTGAGATGAGGTGAGGCTGCTCGTCCGAGGAGCCATCTTCTAAATCTCTGTTCCCTTGGAGTTTCTAAGGCAGGTGGAACCATAAATTGGTTCTTTCGTAAATAAATGCTTATCTTGGCCATGCAGAGTGTCTTTTGTTAAACATCCTTCCTTCGGGCTTTTTTAAAAGAAGAATAAGGTAGCTAAATGAATCTGTCAGGACAATAGTTTTGGTACCTTTTTTTTTTTTTTTGAAAGCACCACACAGCTGCAGATCCTTGGGCAAAGCCCATTTGAAAGATGGTGTGGCCGTGAGGGACTTGCGGCCTCTTGCTTGGAACCACTTCAGCTGGACTGACTAAGAGTGTGAGAGGTTGGGGGTGATGGTCACAAGAGAGGAACTCTGAGGGGTCCTTATCTCTTGGCTGGAACGTGCAGAGTTTCACTCCTTAGTTAAGGCACGAGTGAAAGAGGAAGCTGAAGGAAGGAGGAAATCAAGCAGGTAAGGAAGGAAAGAAGGACGGACAGAAAGAAGGGTAGACAGGTCAACCAAAGAATCTTGCTTCCCTTTAGCTCGAAAATGCATGTTCTCTCTGAATCTAAGAAGAGAAAAAACAAACCGGGGACTTTTAACACTGAAGCAACTAAGTGACTACTTTTCTCCACTGGATAACCATCAACCACACAAGTTTTATACTCTTTGGTTAAGAACCTGGGAAAATTTCACACTGTTTTTAAGCCTCTTTTTATGTTCATGGGACCTTACATTGTAGGTCCATCAGCATCAAGGATGGTGGAAAGGTAGCCACACGCCATGTAAAAGATCTATTTCCCAAGCATCGTCCAGGACTCCCAGGAGATCCCTTCTCTGCTTATATGTTTTCCAGATAAAGCTCTCTAGGAAAGCCTAGAATTTCGTTCTGGAGCAATGCAGTGTGTGTGTAGATGTCACCTGTATTAAACCTCAACCAACCACCAAGCATGGATCTTGGTTTCTGCTGAGTGTTCGGAGCCTGCACACGAACGGACCCTTTTCGCCTAGAAAGGCAGGTCTGAAATGGGGCCACACGGATGGCCATGGGTCAGCCACACCTTACTCCTTCTGATTTTGGAAAGGAGCAGGGAGGAACACCTAATGCTCCTTCTCATTCTAAGTTACAACATTGGGTTTCTTCAAAGAATGTTGTTGAATTTACTCATCCTTTGAAGAGGGCTCGTGCTTAAAGGAAAAAGAATTGCACTGGAACTTAGAAGTCTTGGCCTCAGATCGGGGCTCTGCCCCAAATCAGCTGAGGAAACTTGCGTTTCACTTTCTTCATCTATCACAAGGGAATTTGGAAAGTTGACATCCAATGTTCCATCTCATTTTATATTACATAGCTATATTAATTATAGTATGTGTTACATACCTTTATCACCTAAATTGAATTATGGTGTCATAAGCTAATGGTAGACTATATATAATGGAAGCCGATAGAAATGTATGCTCCAGTGGAACTCAGAATTAATCACTGGACTGTTTGAAATTATTATGAACCTCCCAGAGAGTGACTCATTAGGGGTCCACAGTTCGTTTAAAGAAGTGTAGCGTGACATCTCTTCTTTGCCCTTGAATTCAGATTTTCTGTTAAAATCATACATATTTCTATTAAATTTTACTCAGCACTGTCTATACATTTATTATTGTCTCAGTCTCTTGCTACTCTTTCCAAACATATTTGGTTAGAAAATATCTTCAATTTGTACACAATGAATTTCTCGTTTCTGTTACTGATTATAACAATAATTCGAATATCAATTAGAATACTCACAGTTCTTATGTTAATATAAATGTTAGTAACAATGGAATTTATTCTCCCAAAATACTGTCACAGGAGGCTTTTTCTAAAGGGGAGAAATTGAATATAAATGAGAATGTCTCTTATGGCTGTGGAAAATATTCACACCTTGAATGTTTTCTTGTGTCTTTTTCCTACCAAGTGATGGTCTCTGTAGACACAGAAAGGAACAGTGCTACAGGTATTCAGTTTTTGTTAGTTCGAAATACCAATACTAAACACACTGAATATAATGTAAGACATGATGGGGGAACTTGATAACTTTTGGAATAAAGTAATGGATGGATGGATACTGAGCCTTTTTCATTTTCTTCATTTTAAGTCCACTGTAAAAATAGGTAAGGTCCTTAAGTACAAAACAGAATTTTTAGTTATTTCATTGTATTAAGCACCTTAAGTTGTATGTAGACTTTGCTAAAACGTTATCTCTATGCAGATAATTTAGATAATTTTAGGGGTTTAGTATTAGACTAGGTCCCTTTTCAGTTTGAGGGCATTTAGTTACTAGAGTAATAAAACGTGTCCAAATGTGGTGTCACTTCTGAGACGTGAATCCTAAAGATAGTATTAGCAGAAGGTTCCAGAGTAGATCTGTTAAGTACCATTTATTAAAAAATATATATTTTTCATGGTTCTCACCAGCAGAAATATTATTTTTACTTCACAAGTACAGAAAGTGAGGCAAAATTTAAATAACATTTGTAATTTGATTATAGGAGGTGAAGTGAGATACATGCATATAAGAAATGTATATACACACGTACGTATAGGTGTAGCTTCAAGAACGGTAGTAAGTTGATTCTCATGCATCTATCATCTAAGTTAAGAAACTTGTACACCTGAAACCAATACAATATTATATGTCAACTGTAATTGAAATATAAATTTAAAAAATAGACATGACCTATACCCAGGAAGCTCCCACATGCCTTGCTCAAGTCACAGTCCCTACCTCCCCCTCCCCCACCCAAGGGTAACTCCTCTCTTGAATCTTGTGTTTTTTTTCTGTCATTTCCTCGCTTAAATAATCTGTAAGTGTGATATTGAACTTCACATAAATGAAATCATACTGTATATATTCTTCTGATTTTTTCTTTCAATATTATGATTCTGAGGTTCATAGACAAACATGGAGTTGGAGTTCATTTCCACTGCTTTTTTATCTTTTATTGCTTGAACACAACTCACTTTTTTGGCTTATTGTCCTAATGAAATTATCTATTTTAAATTTGTTTCCAAATAGGAAATGTTCCTTCCTTTCATTATAATCATTAAAAGTGATAATTAAATTGTTCCATTGTAAGTTTTTCATTGCTTTTTGTTAAAATTATATTTGTCAAACAGTTCAACAAAATTCCTAAAATACTGTGTAATATGGATAGGGAGCAGAGATTAAAATCTATATTTCTGTCATCTCATTAAACCACTTAGTAGCCTAGGCTAGCCTTGCCAATTTGCAACATGTCTACATTGTTCTGAGAAAAGCAACACTGTTTAATAACCTTATTATTTCCTTTGCTATTACATCTTTTGCTGTCCTATACAAAAATCTTTCCCCATTAAACAGACATATTCGCAAGACTTTGTTACAGATAGGAGCTTCCTAGCCACGCACTTGAGTGCTCCCTTTAATATGCTGGAACCATTCAGGAGGTATGCATATCTAGTACTAGATGCTAGACTTGGTCACCACAGGAGGGGGTAGAGTTAAGGCTACATAAACCACTCCCTGATACCCAAACACCCCCAGAGTTCATTTCTTCTGACAGCAGGACATCATTTGGCAAATACCCACCCGGTGGCAAAGCATCAGCCTGAACAGCTTAGCTTAATAGGTCTCTGGCAGAGCATTAGTTGAGGCGGATAGAACAAAGAAGGAAGAAGATGAAATACCTTTAAAAAATGCTATTGCATTCATTTAAACTTGGATTAAAATTAACATTGAGAAAGGAAATTTTATTTATTTAGTTACAAATTGCCTTAGAATGCAAAGTACATTAAAATGTAACAGAATCTATGTGTACACAACTTCTATATAGTTGAGCACTGAGGGCCAAGGTAATCTGGGCTTTTCTTAGGGATGCTGGAGTAGAAGCCAGCCTCACCCTGATACCCCTGCAATCATAGCTCAGATGGTAGCTCACTGATAATCCTTGTCTTCTACTAAAACATGTGTTTAGTTTATGGCCATATCCTGAGCTCTACAGCAGTGTCTTCGTCATGCTAGGCACTGATAAACCCACTGACCTAACAAGGAAAATGGGGACAGACTCATAAATGGGGACAGACTCATAGATGGAGAGCAGATGACAACTCGTGGAGCCCCAGGGTTAGGGGTAGACAGAGGGAAAAGGAAAGAGAGGACTCGTGGACATGGACAACGATGTGGTGATTGCTGGGGGGAAGGAGTAGAAGGGGTGTAAAAGGTAATGTAAAAAATACAATAAAGATTGAATTTTTAAAAATAAATGAGTGAATTTGAGGGCTCTAGGCAGGGCTTGTTTGAACGGACATATTTTCACGATGAGTTAGGATTGCAAGAATGGGATCTGAACTTGATGTCCTTTTAATTGTAGGGAATGCCCTGTATCTGCTTCTGTCTTCCTCCTGCGGTGATTGTCACTAGTTTTTAGCTCACTGAGGTTCCTGGGGGAAGATGAGGGCAGGGTCACAGTACATCCTGGGGACATGCATTACGTTCAACAAATGCCGTGATGAGGTTTGGGAAAATGTGAGCTGTTGTGAGATCCTGTTGAGTTTTAACAATTTTCTGTAGCGTTGACCAATCATAGTATATATTGAAAATCACTGTTGGTGCCAGTGATAATGATGATGATGACGATGATAAAATTAATGCCAAAGTTTTGTTTTAAAATACTGTGGCTTCCCCATCCTGAAGGTCTGAAGTGTCTCTAACAAGTCCCACGGGGCCTCGTATGACCTAGTCTACTTGCTACTTTCCCAGCTTCGTGCAGTGATATTCTTCTGGTTCACCCTGTTGGAGCCACACCAGCGGTCCAGAACAGTGCTTTTAGCTCCTTCTCAGTGCAGAGCCTTTGCACGTGTTGTACACTGTTCTTTCAGGAACTCTCTGAGCTCTTACGGTAAACTCCTGCTAATCTAGATTTTAGCTTCAATTGACTTTTTCAGAGAAGTTCTCCAAATGCCCTCAGGCTGTATCTCTCCCAAAGCCTGTCCCTTGTTGTAACTGGGTAGTAGCGTAACTGGTTGTTTAGCCCGCATGTCTGCTCTTGGCATTTTAGCTTTGTGGGGAAGATACTGACTTGTTTACTTCTGCACAGGGTTTTACTAGAGAGTGTGGCCAACAGTATGTGCTCAATAAATATTTGCTGAAGCAAATGAATGTCGAATCATCCAAAATTCAGTTAAGCTTTTTTGTTTTCTTTTTCCCCCTCTCTTTAGCTGGGAAGTTATCAATTCCAAACCAGATGAAAGACCCAGGCTCAGCCACTGCATTGCGGAGTCATGGATGAATTTCAGCCTATTTCTTCAAGAAATGTCTCTCTTCAAACAGCAGAGCCCTGGCAAGGCAAGTTTTGCAGGATAGGAGAATCACCGGGTGCCTTAAAATGTGCGGGGAACTTAGAAACAAATGAATTAGCTTATTTTATCAGCTCGTGAGTGTTCTCCAGTTCAGCATATAATTTGCTGGAACACATGCCATAGGAGTTGATAGTAACAAGGTTCAGAAACAGTGTGTTGGCACGAGAAAAACTTCAAGCTCATATTTTGAATTTGGATTGGTTTTCTATTTTTATACATATTTATCTAGCTCCTTAACTAAAATGAATGGTGATTGGTCTTGTCACCCAGACCAAGAAGCAAAAATATCCTACTAAGAATTTCATTTATAATATTTAGCCTGGTTCTTAAGTCAAAAGGAGATGAAATAAACATATAGTCCTTTGAAGGGGCTCTCGGAGATAATCGAGTCTCAGTTTTAATCTAAAAAGTGGAGTTTCTTATATTGCTCAAGAAATAAAACCTTTGACAAAAATTTCATAGTGATTATATGAATGGAATGAGTATTTTTCCAAGTCAGGTAAAACCTATGAGGAGAGTCATAAGTGCTTTGAAAGGGATTCAGCGAAGAGCTGCACACACTTGTCCTATTTTTATGTGTAGAGGCAGCTTCAGCTGTGATCCTGAGAGCCAGGGTAAGGGGCAGAGCCATGACTGGACCCCTTGCCTCCCTGTGTCGTGTTCAAGTGTCTCAGCTGTCCACCTGGAGTTGGAAGGAAGAAGCTGGGAATGCCGGCATTTACAGTCCCTCTCATTGTGCCTCATAGAGCACTCATTTAACTTCAGTACTGGTTCTAAGTAATAGAACTCTGCTAGGACACATTTTGAACATATTAAAGTAGCAAGGTCGTATACGGATTGACTTTTTGGAATAGATATCCTATAGTGGAGGCACATTTTTTTATGCCTATTTTACCAAAATGATTAAACACTTTTATGAGATTCTGAACTTAAAGCTTCATTGGATTGCCTTAATAGGCCTCCAGTCAATTAGCTTAAGAGGATGATGCTACGGATTCAGAGGATGATACGAAATCTCTTCACAAGGTTGAATTCTTAGTATACTAATGCTGTTATAGAATTATTTGTTCTTTCAAGTTTTAAGGTCTTTCCTCTTCCATTTTACTGCAAGAATGCCATATTCTTCAAGTACCCCTGCTATTTCAGAAATAACTGTTAATTTAATTTCTCAAGTTCATCACTTCTCCTTTTGACTAGTTAGCTTATTAACTCCGTGGCAAAGAATGAAAAACCAAAGTTAATCTGAATTGGCGATCTCCTTGCTCTTGCTCTTATCAGTTATTGATCAATTATAAATCCCTTATTTGTGTGGTCTTTTTCAAATTTCCTTATTTTCTTTGCTTATCAGTTTAATACCATAATTAAAGCAAAAGGAGATAGTTTATTTTTACAATTAGGGTCTGGAAAATATGTGAAGACTTTATGGGAGAATTTTTCTATCTTTATGTTTAAATTTTTTAAAACAACCAAGATTTTTTTGGGGGCGGGGTCGTGACTGACAGAAGGAACATAATCACATTTCATTGTAGGAATTTTGTTTCATTTGCATTTGGTTTCTAGGTGACGTAGAAGGAGGTCAGTTTGATATGGTTACAGAGGAGATAGTAATGGCTAGTAGAGTTATCCCAGCAGCTCATCAGCTCTGCAAATTACCATTACATTTACAGAAATGCCTGTAATTTCTGGAACATGCTTTGCTCTGTTTGTGAATTTTGGCGGGCTTATAGAAGTACATAGTTTGAACCCGCAGATTTAGTTACTAGGCTGCTTTATATTCGGTGAGTGTCCTGAGTAAAAGAAGTTTCTGGGGGCATGTAAATCTCCAGTTATCTTGCATCTGGCTGTAATACAGCCCCAGACATGATTAATGGGAGACATTGTGCTCTGTGCCAAAATGAGCTTCTGGAACATCAAAACGATTATTACCAAGTGTGAAAATGGACTAAGGCTGGTTGAAGACTGCAGTCATTAGTCAGAACTAAGGGCAAAAGAATACTGAAAAACATCCGGTGTGATGTAATAGATCACACAGAGATAAAGAACTTTGTGTGTGCCCCGTGCTCGGAATCGTCTTGTTGTTGTGCATAACTGTCACATGTTATTTCTCTGATTTCTAGTTTTGTCTCCTGGTCTGCAGTGTATGCACGTTTTTTATGATCTTGGGAAGTTACATTCCTGGGGTTATACTCAGCTATCTACTCTGTAAGTATGGAACATTAGGCTAGTTTATGTGATGCATGTGGTATCATTTAAATGGTCAACGAGACTTTCCAGAGTTTGGAAGAGGAGGGATGAGTTCTTAATTATAAAAAACGTTGATTATTCTTTAATTTCCACCTGTACAAAGTTTTTTCCTTTTCCTAGAGATGTGTTTATATTTTAAAATTGGAAGAATAGTTGCCAAAGGGCAGGATTATAAGTGGTTGATCATATTTTAAATTATGTCTTAAAACTATAAATAAGCTATACTCCCCACCCCACAGACACACAAATACCTTTGCCCTTGTGCGTGGTCTGTGACTCAAAAAATAATTAAAACCACAATGAGATACCATTAACCAGAATGGTTAAAATTAAAAATACTGATCGTATCAAGCTAATTAACAAGGATATGGAGCAACTGGAATTCTCAACATACTGTTGGTGGGTATGTAGAACGGCACAACCACTTTGGATATCAGTTTGGCAGTTTCTTAAAAACTACTCTATGTCCCAGCCATTCCACAGGTAGATGTTTATCCAAGAAAAATGAAAGGATTCGCACCCAAAGACTCGTACACAAATGTTCATAGCAGCTTTATTTGTGGTAGCCAAAAACGGAACGTGATCCGTATGCCCATCAGCAGATCCATGGATAAACAAACTGTGGTTTAATCCATACAATGGATCACTGCTCAGCATGAAAAAATTAGTATGTGCAGCAATCTGGATAAATCTCAAGATAATTAGATTGGGCAAAGCTCAATTTTTAAAAAAGTATATGAGATCTGTCTGGAAAAAAATCTAGCCATTGTTAATATAATGAGAACGGTGTATGCAACATTGACGTTAACCGGCAGCCAGGGAGAGTGACCTGGAATGCACATGTGTGAACAATGATGACTTGACCGTACTAGTTGGTGGGGGCAGTAGACGCCACTGAGTGAGCATATATACTGTGTGGCTGTCACATTCAAAAAGACTGAGCCAGTGGAGCAATGAGTCTGTATCAGATTTTGTGTTAAGCTTGAATATCTCCCATGGAAACTGTTCGGATGATTCAGAAGGCCTCAGCTATGGGCAACTGGTGATCGGCAGCTTCATCATGACAATGTGTGTGTTCATGCATCATGTCTCATGCAGTTTTTTTACGAAACATCAAAATACCCAGGTGACTCAGCCCCCCTACAGCCCAGATTTGGCACCTTGTGACTTCTGGCTTTTCCCAAAACTAAAATCACCTTTGAAAGGGAAGAGATTTCAGACTATTGATGAGATTCAGGAAAATACTATGGGGCAGCCGATGGTGATTGGGAGAGCTGTATGAGGTCCCAAGGTGCTTACTTTGAAGGGGACTGAGGTGTCATTATCCTGTTTACAATGTTTCTTGTCTTGTATCTTCAATAAATGTCCCTGTTTTTCATATTACATGACTGGATACCTTCTGGACAGACCTCATATACTGGATGATTTTATTTATATATCATTCAAACTAATTTTTTGTGACAAAGCAGACCACTGGTTGCCTGGGGATGAGGTAGGAGAAATCAGGGAGAGGCAGGAGGAAAGGGTTAATAGAAACATGTGGAAACTTCAGGGTGCTAGAAATATTCACTGTCTTATCGTAGTGATAGTTTCCAGGGTGTATGCATAGGTCAACACAAATCAAATTGTACACTTTTAAATATGTGCATTTTACTGTACATCAACTATAACTCAAAAATGCTGTAAAAAGAAAAAGTGTAGATTTCCTGCTTCTCCTGAAAAGTATGATGTAGTACTGCCACCTTTAGATTGTGTGGGCATGCTCTATTTCCCTATTTTTCTCACAGCAGCTTTTAAAATTTACACGTGCCACCTTGGCTTCTAGAGGCATTTGAGTTCGCAGCTCCTATTGAAGAGGTAAATAGGCACATTTCTTAACCACAACAAAGAAGTAAATATTAGGAAGACCACACAAGCTTCATCACTTTTTGTATTCCTAATGCATGACGCAGATGGCCAATGGACCGAGCTCAGATCCGCTCTCCTGACTAAGACTCACGTAGAATGTCAGCCTCCGGATCTATCTTGTTCCGCGGGCGCAGGAGACGAGTGCCGGAGAAGGGGAGTCTAATACGGGCGGGGCACGATTCAGGTGGCCCATTCATCTCATGGGCCCTTTACAACAGCCCCAAACTTGTTCTTATCCCAACATGACTGATGAGAGGCAAACAAATAATAACTTTCCCATGGTGCAATGGCATTTAACAAATAAATGAAACAGCCCCCCTAGGACTGTTGTTTGGAAAGTATGGAATCTTTGTATACATTTTGAGGGTGAAAGGATGGAAGGGAAGGAGTTGATCTAATTGCAAGTCTTTGAAAATAGTGACTATAAACATGGTGTGTGTGTACGCAGGCGTGTAGGATTAGATGTTTTTATTACAGGGAGAAGAATTGAAATTATGAACTTACTTCATAGAAACATTTCCCCTAAGAAAAAAATCCTGTTCGTCAGTAAGGGAATTGAAATATCTTTATGGAAGACAAAGAGGTAACCTTTTGGAGTAAAGGTCATCTTACCCACACTCTCTTCCTTTTTATATTTCAGTACTGTGTGCATTTTTGTGTCCACTGTTTAAGTGTAATGATATGGGACAAAAAATATACAGCAAAATCAAGTCAGTTCTGCTGAAACTAGATTTCGGAATTGGAGAATATATTAACCAGAAGAAACGTGAGCGATCCGGTAGGTAAAGTTTGACTTTTAGATTCCACACGTGAAATGAGACATCAAGCTATTTATTATGAACTCACCTTCAGTACATTTCAGGGTGTTTTCACCTTTTTACAGCATATTATTACAGAAGCTAATCCGCCCCCAAAGTAACAGAATCTTTTCCTATTTAGACTTTTATTTTTTTCAGAAACATGCAATAAATTGACTTGTTAATTAAATTGTCAGGGGAGGGAGAAAAGGATTCAACCATTCTATATCTGTTACTTATGACTTAGTTTCTTTAATTTGCTTTATTTTGGGCTGGATTATTGCAAATAAAAAAAGACACAGGTAGGACTAAGAGTGTGGGAACCATATAAGAGGAATCAAAAGAATGGGAAGGAAAAGAAAATACATAGAGGAAAAACCAATGTGACAAATTTTTACTTTTTAACTTGCCCTGTGACCTTATCGATCTCAGACGATAGCAAGCATCACAACGGCCCGGAAGGCTTATTAAGGCACAGACCGCTGGGTCCCGCTCCAGGTTTCTGATTCAGTTGGTCCAGGGTAGGGCTGGAGAATGTGCATTCCCAGGAAGTTCCCAGGGGTGCTGATGCTGCTGGTTCAGGGCCACACTGTGAGAGCCACTGAATGGACCGTTTCCCTTGGAAACCGGACCCATGCAAACATGTGAAGCTTGAACGTTTAATTTTGTGGAAGCACCGGAGAAAATGAGGAATGTGGGTAAGGATGTGTAATGGATGAAATACACTCTGTCGAAGCGGGCTGGGAAACTGAAAGCTTCCAAATTTTTTCTCAACAGAAGCAGACAAAGAAAAAAGTCACAAAGATGACAGTGAATTAGACTTTTCAGCTCTTTGTCCTAAGGTATTTTTTTTGTTTAGTTTTCAATTTGTTCCTGTGTAGTTTGACTGTAAATTTATTTACGTGCACTAAAGCGGAATGATTTTCCTAATAGACTCCTCCTATTTCTCTAAGTTGATTGAACAGTTCTGAAAGGAAAATACTCATATGGTTTTTATTATTCTGACATTTTTGGTGTTAGTGTGGAGTTTTCAAAAGGTTTGCCACAGAAGTTTACAGTGTGCCGCTGATATTTATGTTAACAGATTAGCCTCACAACGGCTGCCAAAGAGTTGTCTGTGTCTGACACAGACGTATCCGAGGTCTCCTGGACTGACAATGGGACCTTCAACCTCTCAGAAGGGTACACGCCACAGACAGACACTTCTGACGGTATGTTCACATCTCTCCTTTTCCTATTATTGTGAGTGCATGCCGAGATATTTAACTCTGTCCACTGCTGAATGGACAAGGAAGAGGGGGTGTGTCTGTACAACAGGCTGCCACTGAGCTATCAAAATGAAGTATTGATACTTGCTACAACGTGGATGAGCCGTGAACACATTAGGCAAAATGAAAGAAGCCAGACACACAAGTCCACACGTATTGTCTAACTCTGTTTATGTGAACTGTGCTGAATAGGCAAAGCTACATAGACGGCAAGTGGATGTGTGGCTGCTGTGGGGCCCGGGGAAAGGGGATGGTGAGTGACTGGTAGTCAGTATGGGCTTCTTTCCCTCTTCCCTTTTTTTTAGTATGAGTTTCTATTTGGAGTGATGACAATGTTCTAGAATTAGGGGTGATGATTGTACAGCTTTGTGAATACATTAAAAACTACTGAATTGTTCACTTTCAAGGGGTAAATTTTATAGCATATGAATTATATCTCAAAGGCTATTATTTTTTTATGAGAAAAAATCTAAGTAAGTCAATATCCAAAGTCTGCCTTTATTTTGAAAATAAATATTGACAGTGAACAGAATTAACGTCTAAAATATCTAGTGACGTTGTTTATAGCAAAACTGGGAGGAGGGGAAGAGAGAAGCTAATCGGGAATATCCAGGGCTGGTTTTCACGTACAGGGACTGAGTTATGGAGGGCAAATTCCCCAAATCCAAAGCTGACTCCCAGGTTTCTCATGTTTTTCTTCAAAGTTAGTTTAAAAATTAAAAAAACAAAACAAAACCCAACTCTCATTTTTAATCATTAGGTTAAATGCAAGAATGCTCTTTCTAGAGGAAGGAGGAAAGCTGTGCAGGGTCTGAAAGGAGACAGGTTTGGGGACTGGGAGGCCCAGGTGCTGGCTTGTCTTTGTAAGTAGCGAGCTGTGTGATCTTAAACAGGTGACAGAATTTGTGTGGACTTCAGTTCCCTCATCTTTAAAGTGCATTAGAACAAGAGGATCACTGAGGTCCACGGAAGCTTACAAGCTATAAATATCCACAAGAACTGGAAAACAAACACTTTGTTTTTAAGCATCCCATCTCAGATTTACACAATGGAAGGACAGTGATAACCCAACCCACAGATGAGACTTTTCCATAATTAAATTTGAAGATTTCAGATTACTGTTGTAAAGAGTTAAACATTATACTGAAAGATTTTCAATGAAAAGTGAAAAACAATGAAATCAGTTTGCCTATGAATCTGGCATTGCTTTCAAATGTTCCAAATATTAAAAGTGTTCACATATATATGCACACACATACACACACACATTCAGGACATGAGTTTGGCTTAAATGGTAGGGTCAGTTTCAGCTCTATTTATGGACAGTCAGATGTTTCCAATATGCCCTGAGGCTGAACATGGACTAGAAGGAGCAATGGCATCTTCTAATTCATTGCTTTAAACAAACACAGGTTACAGATACTCAGATCTTCATGGATGAAAATGCTAGGGTTGGGGAATATTCCACATTTGTCATACCAGATACCATGAAACCTCCAATTGAAGTATTTTTTATTTTGTTATCATATGCATCCACATTGGCTTAAGCTAATTTCCTCCCCAAGGGCAGGATGAAATTTTTGTTTGTAGTGAACATTTAAACTTTAGCCAAAGCCTCAAGTTAACATTACACAGGTTGAACATTCAGTCATTACATACACTGCTTTGTGCTTATGAGGAAGGTTAAAGATGTAGGGGCCCATGCAGTATTTGTGGATTCGTGGATAGTGTCCCAGATTTGGGAGGGGTCCAGTATGTGTGGTTGAGTTGATTTAAACTCAACCAGGAGGCTAGCTGAGTGCCAAGTTGCCCAGAGGGTTCAGACTAAAATTAGATATCTTTTAGACAGCTCTTTTATTTGAAATTTATGTTGGTGCTTAAGCATGAACTTCTGTTATACATTTCACAGATCTTGACCGACCTAGTGAGGAAGTTTTCTCTCGAGGCCTTTCAGATTTTCCATCTCTAGAAAATGGCGGAACAAACGATGAAGAGGAATTAAGCCTTGGCTTGCCCACTGAGCTCCAGAGAAAGAAGGAACAGTTGGACAGTGGTCTCAGACCCAGCAGAGAGAAGCAGTCAGCAGCTGGTCTCACTCTTCCTCTGAGCAGTGACCAAACCTTTCAACTGATGAGCAACCTGGCGGGGGATGTCATCACAGCTGCAGTGACTGCTGCTATCAAAGACCAGTTAGAGGGTGCGCAACAAGCCCTTTCTCAGCCCGCACTCAGCCCAGGAGAGGACGCAGACACTGAAGAAGGTGATGACTTTGAACTCCTTGACCAGTCAGAGCTCGATCAGATTGAGAGTGAATTGGGACTTTCACAAGACCAGGAAGAAGCGCAGCAAAATAAGAAGTCTTCGGGCTTCCTTTCAAATCTACTTGGAGGCCATTAGTCTGGAATCAGCTTGTATGACAGAGCACAGATAAACTACCAAAAAATTTCAAATGAGCAAAAAAAAAAAAAAAAAAGGAAAATATGTTTTTGAACTGTGAGCTTTACTGATTACTTTAGATTATTTTGTCTTATTTTCCCTTCTGCAGTGAATTAATTGGATAGATATCTCTGATAGTTGTTTTTATGTAATAAGCGTGGAAATGAAAAAAAAATATATACAGTTGACCCTTGAACAAATGGGTTTGAACTGTGCAAGTCCACTTTTTTGTGGATTATTTTCAATAAATATTATAAATGTATTTTCTCTTCCTTATAACTTCCTTAGGCATTTTTGTTTTTCTAGTTTACTTTCTTTCAAGAATACAGTATATACTACATATACAAAATGTATTAATCAACTGTTTATGTTATCAGTAAGGCTTCTGATCAATGGTAGGCTATTAGTAGTTAAGTTTTGGGGGAGTCAAAGATATATGCGGAGTTTTGACTGTGCCCCTGACCCCCGCATTGTTCAAGGGTCAATTGTGTGTGTGTACATACATGCAAACATATACATACATCTATAAACACATACATACATACTATGTTTTCAGAGATGAATATTAGGAGTTGTTTTTCAAGCAAAAAGAAAACACCAAATTATTGAGATCCTTCCCTAAAAGTACTTCTTACCTTTTCTTTACAGTTACTTTTTCAAGCATGCAAAAACAGCTTATTGTAACTCACTGAAATATTAACAATTAATTGTGAATACATGCTGTATCAGCTCCTTTGTTCCCAATACTGAGATAAATATTTTTGGTAGATTTTGTAGTACAAAGACAAAGATTATCAGGGCATCTTTAGCTGAAGAACTTGGGAAATAATATCAAAATTAATTTCCTAGGAAAAAAATTCTTAAAATATATTGAACTCCTTTGGATAAGCTGGTACATTTCCATGTCATTTCTGCAGTTGTAGGTTTAGGCTTCCTTATACATGGCGTGCTCTACCGACTGCCAGCGTAGTCCTGCGATGGGCGGTACTAACCCATAGACAGCAAGCAATTATATATCATGTAGATGGTGGTTTTGATGTAAACAGAGATTGGGCTATGTTTTTGTGGTTCTGTTGTTATATATTTGTAATAGGGATATTGTGAGTGTGGATCTGTTCTGTCTGCTCAGATGTGTAGGCTAAACCCTCCTGTTTGATGTGGTGTCATGGAAAATGTCTCTTAAAATCATGAAATTAGTTCCTGGTCTGTTCTGTGAGTGATGTAGTCATCAGCAGTAGAGAAACAGTAACTGTTTTTGTAGTTTGTATAGACTCTTCTACAGGGGAAAAACTAGCTTGGCTTTAAGGTATATTTATTTGCCATTGAAGTCTAAATATTTAATCTGCTTCTCATTGGGAAGCCTGAATATATTTTTCCATTATTTAAAACTTTTTAGATCACCTTTAAATAACCAGATTTGACTTAAGTTTTTTAAACAAAGGACTAAAGAGCAGAAATCAAGCTAACTTTGTTTTTCTGATACAACTTTTAATAGTGTTGAGGGACCATGTCAGCAATACCAACAACAATCTCTTCAATCTTCAGGTATAGCTGGCATTTCTTCAGATGCCTACAGACATCGAGACCCTCAGAAAGGAAGGATAACCCAAGAGTATAGGAAATCTGTGATCCCCTCTGTTCTCTTTATCCCTTGCCTTATATTTCTAGAGACTAATTGTAAGTAACCTGACATTTTAATGTAGCACGTCTTATTTATTTTTTCTTTCTGAGGTATTAAAATATCTAGACTGAATTTTTGCCAAACGTTAAAGGGAGAGAAGTTAATGAAGACTTTGAACACCTGCTTTTTGTGATTGACTACGCTTATGTCATCGGTGCCTCATGACTGTGTTTGATGTCCGTTATTGATACAAAGTGAGCCTGTGCCTTCATTATCTTGCCCATTTTGGAACAAGTGAAAACTTGGTGTTAGATCAATGAACTGTGTGCTTTTGGGAGGAATATACCTGAATTCTATTCAATAAGTTTCTGGACATGAAGAAAAATACAGTCACATATTTATAAAATAGTTGTGACCAGGATTCTTTTTTTTTTTTATGTGTATGCTTCTTTATTTAAAAAATATATTTTTTGGTCATAAAGTCAGAAAGTTTAAAGGTCATTTCAGTTTCTTTTTTGAGGGGAAAACAAGAAGTTAAATAATCCAAGTAATTAAAGAATGTCTTACAAGTCAGGGGAAAAGCTTATAAGAAAAGATAAACTCAAGAGGGGATGGTATGAACAATGCACCAGAATCAAATATTATTAACTATAAATTAAAAGGGGCCCAGGGATGGGGAGGGGATAAGGATAGGGGAGGGAAGAAAAATGTGTCACATACTAGCACCATGGAGGGGACATACCAGCTCTCTATGGACAGCAGCATTATAACCATATAGGCACTTCGATATTATTTGTTCAAGGATACAATTACAGATTTGCACAATGCAATAATGATATTCCTAATTCAAACAGGGATGTTGAGGGTTTTTGTTTTGTGTCTGTCTATGGTTTTTTGTTTATTTGTTTTGGAGGGGGAGCATTATATATAATCTTGTTTCTGATTTTAAGATATAGTAACAATAAACCCTGTGATTGATCCAGTGTAGTGGAGTACTATGTGTCCCTTACCGTGAGGATTTATGCAGTCATTAAAATGTGAAGCATGGATTTTTTTTAAATTATGGAGTTGCAGGAAAAATGTTTTTGCTCATTTCCTGTAGAAGATGCCCAGCAAGATCATACAATGGAAGCAGCATACATTGATCGTGCATTTTGATCTGAAACAACAAAGCAGGGCCCAAGAAGGTCATGCTTGCTTTGGAAGATCAACCCAGGGCTACAGCAGTGTTTATATTCTCATTCTGAAACATCTTTGCTTTTTCATTACCCTAAAAGTCTTCAAAAGTGATTTTTAAAAAATCTCTCTCCCCAGTTTAGCAGTCTCTTAGGAAAAGAAATTCGAATAAGGTGTTGCGGTCGGCAGACGTCCTCAGCACGTTTGGCATCTCCCTCCAACATTCGAAATCAGTGCAACTTTCTTCCCTTCAAAAAGGCAAATGCCGGCACACTACTGATTTTAGGCAAGAAGCAAATGTACATTAAAAAAAAAGTGATATAAATGTTCTCCTTTTCTATTTATAATTTAGGTTGATGTAGTCTTTACACTGCTCCAACTACATTAGTTATAAGATAGAAATTATTCTGAAAACGCTTACTAAATTGTTGTCATAGGTCATTCATTATCATGAAGTTAGAAAGTCCCAGAACTATATTTTTGTGTATTATTCCTCCATTTACACCAAAACATTTCAATTAGTATAGAATGTCAGAAGTACAAGTTCCGGTTCTGATGTTAATATTATGACCCTGACACAATGTCAATGTCACATTACATCCCCTAACCACCACCTCAGTTTCCGTAAGCATAAAATTAGAAAGCTAATTCTTATCTTTTCACACAGGGATGTTTGGAGAATGAATAGGAAAAAAGAAAAGCAGCTGAAACACCTTCCGGGAATAAAAAAAGTGTATAAAACATAAAACCAAGATTTTTTTTCCTGCCTGTCTTTCAATTAAGCCATCTTTTTAAACATGAAAACAAAATCAATCAACAAGTGCCTACTTACAAGAAAACTCTAAGGTTCTTTTAATGGGCCTACCACTTTATTGACCTCATGACCCAATAAGTGCTGTGGAATAAAGGATGAAGAGTTTTGCAAAAATATCTATTTCAACTGACTCTGGACCATGTGTGAGATTCTACACCAGTCATTTTAAATGGCTCTAACACTTACTGGCTGTGGGACTCTAAGTCACCTAACATCTCTACATCTGTTCTGTCTAACACCTACCTCAGAGTATGTTAGGAGAATTAAGTGTCTAAGGCTGGGGTTGGCAAACCCTGGCCTGTGGGCAAATCTGGCCTGCCACCTGTTTTTGTATGGAATACCAGCTAAAGATGATTTTTTACATTTTTAAATAGTTGAAAAAAATCAGAAGAATATTTCATAACGTGAAAAATACATGAAATTCAAATTTCAGCATTCATAAATAAAGTTTTATTAGAACGTGCCACGTTCATTTCTATACTGTCTGTGGCTGTGTTCATGCTATAACAGAAAAGTTGAATAGTTATGACAGAGAACATAGGTCTACAAAGCTTAAAATATTTACTCTCTGGTCCTTTATAGGAAAAGTTTGCCAACCCTTGGTCTAATACATAGAAAACACTCAATTACAGTTAGGATCGTGTGTAATCTTCATGACTCTACCGTTAAGTGATATTAAGAGCATTTTTTCCAGAAGGATGGAGTTAAATAAATTGCCCAAAGTCACATAGCTAGTAAGTGGAAAAGCCAGTGTGACCCCAATGCCTATTCTCTTTCTAAGGTCATAGTATCTAATGTTTTTTAAAAAGTATATTAGGTGATCATAATTTTAAATACTTTAACAGAATTTTACTAAATATATGACTATGCAAGTTATTTGATTTAGATTTTTTCTTTTTACAAAGAATCCAGAAACCATCTGATCAATATGTTTTAAATGCTGTAATAACCAGAATCTTCTGTAAATTCCAATTCCTTGTTAATTTAAAAACAAAACTTTGCATTTCTAGAGATCCAAAACTAAGAGGTAGTAGAATGTTTCAAAATTATTTATTGAAAAATCACCACAATACTTAACATTTTTATGAACACAGAATTCATAGAAATTGTAAACCACTTATTCAGTGTATGCTCGTTTTATATTCTATATTTGTTACCCCCAGAAGGTAGCCTCAAGCAACCGTATCTCCCTTACAGTTTTCATTTTAAAAACCAGGCTGCCACTACAGTATAGGACTGTGAAAAGTAGCAAACCTGAGGCAAGGCAATATTCTGATCACTCTATCAACTGACTTGAAGGTGGCCTATTAACTTTTTAAAATGTAGTGGTCATCAAAAATCAACATCCCAACATCTCCCAAGACCGAAAAGGAACCAACTATTATGGGCACTGTCACTGTTACAGTGTGCAACATAACATCAGCGGTTTGGTAGTTAGTGAACTAACGGCATCCAGAAGGAATTTGTCTTTTCAGTATTTTCAAATTAATTTTTTTCATGGGTGGTCGCAGTTTAAATTATTCAGTAGGATGATAAGTTGGTAATAAATATTTTTGATAATATTGTGAGCCGAGATTAGACACAGTACTATGGTACTCCGACATGCTGTGGAAAATTTACCTCAAAGATCCTTTAGTCAGTTGGCTTGCATTTACCAAAGAGCTATTCTGGGTTGGTTTTTGTTTCTGTTTTTCTTTTCTTTCTTTTTTTTTTTTTCGGTCCCCTCTTGTATGTATTGCTCTAGCACTGCTCTAGTATATGGGAATGAAAGGTGTCCCTGCTCTCACAGGGCTTATAGTTCAGATGTGAGTGATGAACATATAATGTGACTAATCATTGTGGTTTGCCTAAGTGGAGGGGGTTTCCTGGGATACAAGACTTTCATACCCTGGCTGGCTTGGCTCAGAGGTTTGAGTGCCAGCCTGCAAACGAAAGGGTCACTTGGTTCAATTCCCAGTCAGGCCACATATCTGGGTTGCGGGCCAGGTCCCCACTAGCGGGCATGCAATACACAACCACACACTGATGTTTCTCTCCTTTCTCCCTCCTCCTCTCTAAAAATAAATACATAAAATCTTTAAAAAAAAAAAAAAGACTTTCAGTGCTAAAACTTGGAAATCGGTCACAAATAGCAAGTGCTAGTGGTGGCCAATTTCCCAAAACGGTCCCCAAAGACACCCTACTCGTGCCGTTATGTAGACCCCTCACACATTGAATAAGGTCGATCTTTGTTAGTCATGTACCGAATAATGATGTTTGGGTCCCAAATGCACCACATATATGAGGATGGTCCCATAAGATTATAATGAAGCTGAAAATTTTACAGCCTAGAGACATCACAACATATTACGTGTTTGTGGTGAGGCTGGTGTGAGCCCGCACTGCCAGTCATATGAAAGTATAGCACGTACAATTATGTACAGCGCAATACATGATACTTGAGAATGACAAAGCCTGTGTCACTGGTTTATATACTTACTATACTTTTTGTGAGAGTGTACACTTTCCAGTTATAAAAAACTTGCTGTAAAACATCATCCTGTGTTCTGCCAGCAGCAGCATTCTTCATCTCCTCTTTACCACATCTTGGTTGTGTTGTTTTCTCTTGTACTTGATTTAATCTCATGTTGTTTTGTATATTAACCTGCTGTACAGGCTTATAGCCTGGGAACAATGGGTTATATCATATAGTCTAGGGGGGTAGTAGGACAGACCATATAGGTTTGTATAAGTGCACTCTATAATGTTCACATAACAAAATCGACTAACTATTATTATTCACAAATTTTCCCTGTCCACAAGCAGCACATGACTGTGATAGCACATTGTGAAAATAACTGTGAGACTTCCCAGACCAGGTCATAACAGACATATGGCTTCCACTTTGCTCTTTTTGGGGGAAGCCAACTGTCGTGTTATGAGGACACTCAAGCAGCCCTGGGGAGCAGTCAGTTCTGTGAGGAATGAAAGCCTCTTGCTCTCAGCCTGTAAATGAGCCATCTTCCAAAGGGATCCTTCAGCCACAGTCAAATCTTCACATGACTTCAGACCTGGACCACCTGTTCACAACGCGTCATGACATCCTGAGACACCCACATTCCTGATACACAGAAGCTCAGATAATTGTTGTTTTAAGCTGCTAAATTTTGGGCTACCTTGATATAGTAGTAAATACAGTGCTATAGAGAAAAGTTATGCTTAGTGAAAACAAGAGTTGGGGGGTAGGCACTATATTTGACAAGAGGGTGTAATAGGCCTTTCTTATAAAGGCATTTGGGCAGAAACTTTGAAGGAAGCAATCCAACAACGGAACGTTTCAAACAGAGCTTAGAGGGTTTCCAAGACTCAGTACCAACAAAAGATGTTGGCTTAGCCTTGTTAGAGGAACAACAGTTTCAATATGACCAAAGTGGAGTGAGCAGAGTGGGAAAGGGTGTGGCAGGAGGGCAGAGGTAGGAGTAAGGGTGGTAGCAAATCATATAGGGGCTCCTAGAATAAAAAGTTGCTTATTCCATATAAACTGCTATAAACAAAATACCATAGACTGGATGGCTTATAAGTAACGAATTTATTTCTCACAGTTTTGGAGGCTGAAAGTCCATGATCAGGGTGTCAGCATGGTCTGGTGAGGGACCTCTTTCTGATCACAGACTTATTGTGTCCTCTCCTGGATATCTTAGGAAAAAAAAAACAAATGAACCCTATCATGAAGCCCCTGCCCTTATGACCTAATCACTGACCAAAGCTCACCCCCCCCACCCCCCCCAACCAGTACATTGGGCATTAGGTTTTCTTTCGACATATTAATTTGGGATTGGGGGAGGCACAGATGTTCAGATCATAGTGCTTAAATTTTATTCTGAGTCAAGGGAAGCCAGTGGAACATTTTGAGTGAGAAGGGAGACATTGCCTTGAACTAGATTTTTGAAATGTCTCCATTTTCTTTGGTGTTAAGAGCCACTTGGATTCTGAGCATGTAATGTTCAGTCTGTAACTGTGATGACTGGTTCAGTTAGGCTGTGCAGATGCGTCTAAGCATGCCCTAAGCCTTTAACGTCCATGTTTCCTTCCGAGCTGCGCTGCTGCATCCGAGGGCACAGTTAACTGAGCACGTGAAATGAGTCTAGTCTGAATGGAGATATGCTGTTAATTGTAACATACAAGCTGGAGTTCCAAGCATTAGAACCAACAAATGTAAAATTGCATTAAATCTTTTGGATGATTACATGTTGAAATGATAATATTTTGTGTATATTGAGTTAAATAAAACATATTAACCTTACCTCCTTTTTAATTTTCTTTTTAAAATCGTGGCTACTATTCTATTTAAATGGCATATGTGGCTTGCATTAGATTTCTATTGGGCAGCGATTTGGCAGGCTCTTTAGTCCTAGTTGGCATTTTTTTCCCCCGTGGCTTTCACCTGCGCGGGCCGCCTGGGAGAGGCTGGGCTTAGGCCTGGGCTCTGGGTTTTCCAGTGCGTTTCCTCAGCCTCAGGCCTGACTGTCCGGTGTCTCTGGACTCCAGCGGGCCGGCGAGGGCTGGGGTGTGGGCAAACCCGTGGGCTGGCAACCCTCGCTTTCGTGACACAAATTCACCGGGAGGCACGGTCGCAGCGCGTGGTGCTCGGAAAAGACTCGACCGTCACGGGGACGCCAGGACTACTCTCAGGGTCCTCCCAGGCTCGGGAGCCGCCCCGGCCGCCCCACTTCCCTTTCTGTCGCAGCGATCGCGTAAACCACGTCACATCGTTTCCAAAATCTAGGAGGAAGGTAACCGAGAAATCTGACGTCTTGGATCACCACCCACCTTAAAGGACTCAATCAAAATTCACCTCTGAGCATACAATCAATACCCAAGCTGATCCAATCAACACCGGCCTCAGGCCGAGTAGGCGGGGCCTGGCTAGCCAATGGCATCCCTCGCCTTTCCTAGCTCCTCATTGGAAGGGATGCGGGTCGAGAGGAGGGACTTCCTGTCTAACTCGGAATGACTTCCTTCGTGTACGGTTTCCTCCCTCAGATCCATTCGGGAAGTCGGCGTCAACTCTACCTTCTGGCCGGCGGTGAGGCGAGTTAGGGCTTGAGCGCCTCGTGGGATCAGGACGCTGATCACTACATTTCTGCCTTTGTCGCCTCTTATTTCCTGCTTGAGGATGGCGACGTATACTTGCATTACCTGCCGGGTGGCGTTCGAGGACCCGGAGATGCAACGGGCCCACTACAAGACGGATTGGCACCGCTACAACTTGAAGCGAAAAGTGGCCGACATGGCCCCGGTTACTGCCGAGGGCTTCCAGGAGCGCGTGCGGGCCCAGCGGGCCGTGGCGGAGCAGGAGAGCAAAGGCACGGCCACCTACTGCACCGTCTGCAGTAAGAAGTTCGCCTGTTTGAACGCCTACGAAAACCACCTCAAGTCCCGGCGGCATGTGGAGCTGGAGAGGAAGGCAGTGAATCGCAAGGTGGAGATGATGAATGAAAAGAACTTGGAGAAGGGGTTGGGCTTGGACAGTGTGGACAAGGATGCCATGAACGCGGCCATCCAGCAGGTCATCAAGGCCCAGCCGTCTCCCAAGAAGGCCCCCTCAGTGCCTAATAAGGAGTCCGGGAGTCCCGTGGTGGCGACCGATGGAGGACGTGTGGCTAACGACCGAGACCCGGCCGAGAAACCTCCCCGGTTGCAGTGGTTTGAACGGCAGGCGAAGAAGCTGGCGAAGCAGCAGGAAGCGGAGGGGAGTGAGGAGGAAGACTTGGATGGAGACGGTAAGGGCCCCGGGGGCAGGGGTGGGGAGGAGGATGTAGGAAGTTGGTGTCCAGATTGATTCTCGGGGCTGAAGGAGGGAAGGATCCGGTGTTCAGGGGAAGTAGCAAGGGCGTTGTGGATGCTTTCCGGAGTCGCTTGCCTGTCCGGCATCCCTGCGGGGAATTTTCTCTGTTTTGTTCGCTGCCTTAGATTCAGGGCTTGAAACCTTCCCTGGGGGAAAATAGGTCCTTAATAAACCTTACTTGTAGAATGAGGTGATGACGCATTCTCTGTATTGAATGAGGAGGCTTTTTTTTTTTTTAAACGGAGGCCTAGAAGGGCATGCTGTAATTCTCTTGGATTTCTAATTATGATGGCTTTGCACTTAATTTAGTTAACTGAAACAGTGTTCAGAATCAGCTAGCTAACCTGAAATGAGGAGCTGGAACCAGCAGCCTGGCCTCCTTGACTTTCAGTTATTTATTCCTTCTTTCCCTAATCACGCATCCCATTAACACTGATTGTAGGTGTACAGGTAGACTCAGGAAGGAAGCAAAGACTCCTTCAAGGAGAATGCAATGGGCTGGAAATGAAAGATTAAGGTATTTCTTAGCCATTCAGATTGGTCTGTGGTAAAGTAATAGTTAAAATCGAGATCTTGAAAGAGGGGTTGTCCTGGGAGGTAAATCAGCACCCCCCGCCCCCCACCAAATACTGGACACTACCACTTCATGTTTGTGGGTCTGTCTGTGTGGGCTCTTGATAGCGATTACCACTTTTCTCAAACTAACCTTGTTTTTGAAATCTCTGGCTTGAAGATTGGGAAGATATTGATTCTGATGAAGAACTGGAAGGTGAGGATGCTGAATCCATGGACGAGTTGGAGGAGCAGGATGCAGAGGAGAGAGAGGCTGGGGGAAGTGCCCCGCTTGGTGCCATCTCTATCAAGGACTGCTTATTTTGTTCCCATCATTCAAGCTCCCTCATGAAGAATGTGGCTCATATGACTAAAATCCATAGCTTCTTTATTCCTGATATAGAATATCTTTCCGATCTCAAAGGATTGATTCAGTATTTGGGTGAGTACAATAGCTTCCCTTTTAATGAGGAAACAGCACAGTACTGGAGGGCAGGTCTTAAGGAAACATTAGTTTTATGTTTCTCATCAGTTTTGATTTAATTACATGTTTATTTTGTGAAGATAGAAACTTGATGTATCGTTTTTGAATTGTGCAGATATATGGTGAGATTTAATCAGGCCACAAAAGCTTTTTTCATATTTTTTTCCTTAACTTATTTTTCCAGGAGAGAAAGTTGGTGTTGGGAAGATTTGCTTGTGGTGCAATGAGAAAGGGAAGTCCTTCTACTCGACGGAAGCTGTACAAGCGCACATGAATGACAAAAGCCACTGTAAGCTCTTCACAGATGGCGATGCTGCTTTGGAATTTGCAGACTTCTATGACTTTAGGTAAGTCTGTGGTTTGTAATGTGAAGCGAAGTGAAGTCATTGTCTTTGCATTGAAGCGATATGAGATGTGCCAGTGCCCGATATGTGTCTGGCACTGTACAATATACTTTTATAACTCTTGCAGCACTTCTATATGGGTAGTTATTTCCTCTCGTTTTGTAGGTAAGAAACTGAGTGTAACAGAGTTAAACACATATGGTAAAGAGATCTGATAAGGAGATGATCTCGGGCCCCACACTGAAATTTGTCAGACTTGAAAACTTGGGGGCGTTTTGGCAGTTTAATGTCCAGGAGTTCAGTTTTGCCAGTTCACCTTCTGAACAGAGGCACAGGAATTAGGTTTCGATTTCCCCGAGAGTCATTGAAGCACCAGCTGTCTCCTAAGGGAGTTGAGGTGATTGCTGAACTGGCTGGTCCCGGGCATTTGATGGTGAGATTATGCCATAGGTGGTTCACTCGTTACTGGAAACTTGTATAATTGATATATCATGCCCCAAATCTCTGCTTGGCACTCTTGAACAGCTAATTGCTAATGTCAAGATGCCTATGACCTAGACAGGTGTGCTACACAAGGTGTGTATAATTACCATGCCCGGTGTGCATAATTCATGTGATACACGTGTTCAGAAAAGTCTTCGTCTTTTCCATTGTCCTTTTGCATTTGCCTCCTTATTTCTCTTGTAGTGAGGGAAGAGTTTTCCATTTTTGTTACTTTGGTGGCTGTGTAGTGGCATCCCATTGTGCTTTTAATTTGCATTTCCCTAATGATCACTGTAGTTGAGAATCTTTTATGTATTTATGAAAGATATCATTTAGATGTCTCTTGTGAAGTGTTTAAACAAGTCTTTCTTTTGGGTTATCTGTCTACTGTTAACATTTTATGTGAATCTCTCCAATTATTTTCTGTGTATTTGTGAACATTTCCAGGAACTTGAAATGAGATTCTTCTAGAACTGCACTGTCCAATATGGTAATTACTAGGTATACTCACGTGACTGTTTAAGTTAATTAGAAATTAAATTATAAATTTAAAAATTTAGTTCTTCAGTTACACAACTACATGTCAAAGCTCAGTGCTACTAAGCACATGGATTAGTAGCTACCATTTTGGACACGCAAGCAGACAATTTCTATATCACAGTGTTCTGTTGGAGAACACTGTTCTGGAACCTTACAATTTTTTTTTTAATTTTTCAGTTACTGTTGACACACAATATTATATTAGCTTCAGCTGTACAGTATAGTGATTAGACATATATATAACTTACAAACCGATCACCTTAATAAGTCTAGGTTCCACCTGACACCATACAGATATTGCAGTATTACTGATGATATTCCCTATGCTGTACTTGGTGTCTCCATGACTGTTTTCTCTCCGCATTTCACCCTTCTCCCCAGCCCTGTTCCCATATCCGGTTACCATCAGTTTACAGCACCTATTATTTTAAGGGGTAAATTGATGAGAACCACATCTCCAGCTCTGCATTTTCTTCCTTTCTGACCACTTTCCTGAGGAGAAACAAATAGGTAAAAAAATTCAACTTTAGGTCATTCACTCATTCTTTTTCAGTACAATTTTAGGTTCATAGCAAAATTGACCAACAACTACAGAGATTTTCCATTTACCTCCTGTCCCCCACACATGTATTTGGCCTCCCCCGTTATCAACATCTTCCACTAGTTGTATATTTGTTACAGTTGATGAACCTACACTGACTCATCATTATCCAAGTCCATAGTTTGCACTGGAGTTCACTCTTGGTGTTCTTCATTGGACAGATGTGTAATGACATGTATCCACTATTATAGTGTCATGCAGAATAGTTTCACTGCCCTGAAAATCCTGTATGTTCCCTCCTTCCACTCTAAACCCTGGGAACCACTGATCTTTACATTCTCCGTAGATTTGCTTTTTCCATAACTTCCTGTAGTGTGAATCATATAGTATGTGGCCTTTTCAGACCGGCTTCTTTCACTTAGTAATATGCTTTTAAGGTTCCTCCATGTCTTTATGGCTTGACAGCTCATTTCTTTTTGGTCTGAATAGTATTCCATTGTCTGGATGTACCACCATTTATCCATTTACCTAGTGAAGGACATTTTGGTTACTTCCAATTTTATCAATTATGAATAAAGCTGCTATAAATATCAGTGTGCAGGTTTTTGTGTTAATGGTAGTTCTTAGCTCCTTTGGGAATATACCAAGCAGCAAGATTTCTGGACCATATGGCAAAAGAATGACCATATGTCATTAGTTTTGTAAAGAATGGCCAAACTGTCATCATAAGTGGATATACTGTACCATTTTTCATTCCTACCAGGAATGAGTGAGACTTCCTGTCGCTCCACATTCTCACCAGCATTGGTGTTAGTGTTGTGGATTTTGGCCAAATTTAAACATTTCATGGTTTTAATTTGCATTTCCCTGATGATATGATGTGGAGCATCTTTTTACATGCTTATTTGCCAGCTGTATGTCGTCTTAGTGCGGTGTCTGTAAGTCTTTGGACCATTTTTTAGTTGGGTGTTTGTTTTCTCATTATTAAATTTTTAAGATTTTTTTCATATTTTTGATAACAGTATTTTATCAGATGTATCTTCTGAAAATATTTTCTTTTGCCTGTGGCTTATATTTTAATATTCTTGACATTGTTTTCCACAGAGTAGATGTTTTCAGTTTTAACGTAGTCCAGGTCATCATTTGTTTTTTTTCATGGATCGTGCTTTTGTTGCAGTCCCTTTAAAGTCATCACCAGACCCCAAGTCATCTAGATCTTTCCTATGTTATCTTCTAGGAGTTTTTATAGTTTTGTGTTTTTCATTTAGCCTGTGATCAATTTTGAGTTCATAAGTCTTTTGCCCACTTTTACTTCACAGAAAATGCTAAAAAGTTGTTTTTCCTCAATCATTTCAGCTTGCAGACCCTACAACTCTGTATCACCCCTTTTGGGTAGCTAGTGGGTTTGCCACATTTGCAAATACAATTTATGTCTTTAGTTAAATTTGAGGTATCAGCCTATTTATTAATGCCTTTCACTGTGTTCCAGGAGTAGCTACCCAGATCACAAGGACGGGGAGGATCCTGAAGAGACTGAGGAGTTGCCCTCAGAAAAGACCTTGGATTATGATGATGAAACCATGGAGCTGATTCTACCTTCTGGTACATGAATTTGTCAAAAATAAATAGCTTAATGCCAGTGAGAGACTATTGGAGAGGCATGTTCCCATCCAGCCTTTTCCATACTGAGGGAAAAAGAACATAAAACTTAAAATGTGTGTTTGTGTTCTCAGGTATGTGATACCCTCTGAAGGTTGCCCCTTAGCTGTGTGTTGGCTCTTTTGTTTAAATTGGATCACTATTTTTGCTTTCAAGTATGTAGACCTGTTCTATTACATTTATCAGTGTTTTGCACCTCATTTACATTTTTCTTTTTAATCTTTACATTACTTTTATTCTTTGAACTGATTCCTGTTTCCTTGTATTGCTCAGACTTCCAAATTGGTAGTTGGACATGGGGTATATCTGATTGACAGCACCCAGATTGCCCGTTCCTGATTCTAGGGGGAGGGTTAGAGTTTGAGTTCTGTCTTGTACTGTGGGGAAGAGTATTCATAATGGTGGGAGTTAACCCAGGTGTGTGAAGATGATGGCAAGCCATGAACATGAGAGGTGCCCACTGTTGTTTACAATCTTGTGATTAGCTGATGAGAACAGGAGAAACTACTGGAGACACATGTGAGAAGGAAAGAGAATGGAATGGTGGAGATAAAAAATGCTCAAAATACCTGATATTCCTGAGCAGTTAGCATGTGCAGGCAGATAGTTATTTTTAAAACAAGCCTGAGGGACTTGGACCATATTTACCTGCAGTACCGGGAACGGGTTGCTTTGCCTCTATCTCATTAGGTAGTGAAAGAAAGGGGCAGGAGGTGAGCTGAATGTCCAGTATCCCTGGTTTTTAAAGCCTGGGTTTCCTTGCTCACAGCAACAGGTACCTACTCAGTCTTGTTATTTTAAAGTATTGGCTATTAAACCTCAGGACAGCTCCGTGATGTAGACTTAGAAGTGGTGATGCAACTGGTTTGGTGTTGAGTGCTGTGAAATACTATACTTTTCGACAGACTTAGGAAAGACCTCACTAATAGCTGAGTACTACCTTATCCCAAAGATTCTTAGCTAGGCCTTACGTGTGTTTTTTTATTTCCTCCCCTGTGGCTAGGATGTTAGCATGGAGCTGATTTGAGAAGGATTCTAATGTGACGAGCTTAGTGCTATTTTATCCACCACACTTTACGGATTTGGCTTTAATCTGACTTCAAAAACAGTAGTTGTGATTCCTTAAATCTAGTTCCTTCAAGATAATGCGGCTGATTCCAGAACCAGTGACCAAGAGCATCCAGTAGAGGGCACTGGAGGCATTATTTTGAAAACTGGTCTGGCTCAGTTGCTTGAAGTCTTTGCTCTTCAGTTCCTATGGAATAAGTTGGTATGAAAAATACATCTAGTTAGCTGCTAACTAGCCAGATAAAATTGTTAGTGGATCCACAAGAGATACATAGGTAATCTTAGGATAATTACAGTTGGAGATATTTTTCTTTTCCACTATCTAATGCCATTGGTTGTTAGGCTATTTGTTAAGTAGGAACGGACAGTTCTGTAAGTGGTTATTGCTGTGGTGACAGATAGACGGACAGGTTGTGACTTCACCATAACTCAGACAGTGAATATAACCCATCCGTTACATATTGGGCAGCCACAGTGTGTTCTAAAAATAATTTTCCTTGATGAGGCCTTCAAGTTGAGCTGCTCTCAGCACATTACACTTGGTGCTTAATGTAAGGTGCTCACTGTCATTGACACAGGGCAGGGCTGGCTCTTAAACACTGTGTGTTTTCATTGTCCTGCTAGCTATTGGCATTGAGTAATGAAACTTCTTCAAGGGTATTTTAAAAAGTCACACTTCAATAAATAATGTATTTCCAAATGCTGCTTAAGAATATAAATATATTGAAGTATTATGTACTAATGATCAGCATCATCATTTAATGATTTTGAGGTAGTCATCATTACAAACCTGGAGCATTCTGACCAAACATTATAAACAGAAAATCACAGTGAACAGTGCTGGGGTTTCCTCTGGAGTCTTCATTTAAGTGGGGTCTGTGTCCGTCAGCTGTGTCACACTTATTTCTTGTGATCTAGGATCTTTGTCAACTCTTACGCTGCCAGAACAGTCGGATTCATCTATATTGGTATTCAAAGACGATACCATCTTTGATTTGGGTGTTTCTTTTTGTCATCCCTTGATTCTGATGATAGAACAATCAACGGGAAGTAACTACTTTTCCATACCTGTGTAGCAAACAAACTGTTTCAGGTAGCTTGCCAGATAGAGGGACTTAAAATAACAGCCCTGACAGAATCTTTTTTCATGTAAATTAAAGGTCTAGATCCTAAAAGCATATACATCCATCTGTCATACTTATAGTATCCTGTTGGTGGTCTTCCTACACAGAAGCTCCTGAAAGAAGTAGTTTTATATGTGCAAACGTCAGACTTATATATGTGAATGTCAGGCTTTCCTAGAAGCTTTCCACCTATGGCTAGCTTACCTACCCATGTTTCTTTTGTTCATTTTCAGCGGAAATAGCTATCTTATGCCTTGTGTATATGCTGTTGTTAAATTTCTACATGTTTATGTCTGTCTGGAAAGGCATCTGATTGCTTATTTTCTGATTAATATTCCTGTGAAAGCACAACTTGTATTGAGCAAGGTCTCAGGTGATGCTGATACCATTGGCCCAAGATCACATTTCAGAGCCACTGCTCTGATGGAGCCTGGAGTTAGTCATCACAGAGGCTGGCCCCCTTCCCTTTCACCCCATGTGAAGCTAAAACATAGGGGTCAGCACACTGTTCCTCTGAAGAATCATATAATCCATAGAAATTCACTTCTGAAAGCATGGTTGACTTGCATAGCTTTACCAGATCCTTCTAAATAAGCGAAAGCTGTAGACAGAATTCAATTTAATCATCTTTTAAAATCCTAACTCACCCGGTGATTTCCATCATTTAGAGAGCAATAGGGCAGTGTTTCTCAGCCCAGGCATTATTGACATTTTGGGCCAGATAACTCTTTGATGTGGAGGGTTATTGAGTGTATTGCAGATGTTTAGCTATATCCCTCACCTCTATCCACTAGACGCCTTGTCTGCCCTCTAGCTGTGACAACCAAGAATGTCTCCAATCATTGCCAGGTGCCCTCAGGGTAAAATCACCCCTGTTTGAGAACCACTGCTGTAGAGGATTTGAGGAAGGGAAGTTGGATTGACTTCTGTTCTAGACCGAGGCTATGGCTTGTAAACCCCTAAACATCAAGATTGTCCTCTGTACTTAATCTTCTTTCTATTTAAAAAAAAGAAGTTAAGATCCCTTACTTCCTAGGTCCTATTTGTGTTAGTAGGTGTTGCTGTATAAGTTTCTAGGGAGACATATTGTGTATAAGTACAAGATGCTGAGTTTTTCACTTAAAAGTCACTTGTTATTCTCTTTTTTAAAACTCTGGGTTTTTTTTTGTTTGTTTGTTTGTTTGTTTCATTGTTTTAATAAGCTGCTTCATCTTTTTTCAGCAGATAGAGCAAATTTTACTCTGGCATATCTATTTTCCAGCTCAATACCCTGTAAAGTCTGATTTGAAAAGCCTTGCTTTATGGCTCTGTCTTGGAAAACTATCTAATTCAGTGCTTAAATGTTGTTCTTTTGAAAAACAGGCGCCAGAGTGGGTCATCGCTCCTTGATGAGGTACTACAAGCAGCGATTTGGCTTGTCAAGAGCTGTGGCAGTTGCCAAGAATCAGAAGGCCGTGGGCCGGGTCCTCCAGCAGTACAGAGCCCTGGGATGGACTGGCAGCACAGGTATGTCGGCGCGAACAGCCACGGACCAGCCCACAAACTTGTTTTACAGCAAGGGGCTGGCGTGAAATCGCTTCCGCTTACGTTGTCTTTGTGGAACTTAACCTTTTGGCTCTTTGGCTTCCTCTACCACTTGATATGTTTATGGCAGTAAGCCCAAAGTTCTGTGACTTAAAAAGTTTATATTCCTGTCACAGTAACTTCCGAAAACTGTATATACACCATTAACTTTTTCAGAAGATAACGATTCCCAGAAAAAGTATTTGGTAATCATCAAAGGTTGAACTTGTCCTGGAGGTTACACAGAAGAATTACATAGTATCTTTGTGGCAAATAGCTTGAGCTGTGGAGTGAAACATGACCTGTCTGGTATACTTGTAAGTTCTTAAATGATGAGCATGAGTAATTTAATTCACTCACACCCTTTTTCCTCATTTATAAAATGGTGATAATAGTAATAGGACCTACCTCATTGAGTTGGGCGGGTTGAATATCATAATGCATGTGTGATACAGTGCATGCCCATAATCAAGGCTCGCTGTCACCCCTTTTTGTAACTTTCCCATAGAAAACTTAGTAAGAGCCAGAGGAATAGAGCAGGCCACTGAAATTGTTAGTCTTTGACATGTCATCGTTATGAAATTATTTAAAGCTGTTCTGATGTGTCTGCTGTATGAAGTTCCGTCCTTAGCTCTTCTGGGAAAGCATCAGTCCATTAGAGGACTGTGGAGACGATAAGAGAACTCTTTTTTAATAGCTTGGAATACCGTGTCCAGCTACAATCCATTTTCAATGCCACTGTGTTTAAACACGCTTGGTTTCCTTTACTATGGCTATATGTGAGCTTTTACTCTTAGGTCAGAACAGATGAAGTACAGGGAGAAGTAGCAGCAAAAGGCTCTGCCATATAATTGGGCTTCTGCTGGTCCTCGGGGAAGGAGGATGACCGTGCTGGAGATGGGTGACACGATATGCCACAGACCCTTAGAACATCACTCGGGCCCTCGAGTACCCATGCTTGGTGGCATTGCGACCTGGGGCCACTTAAATCTAGCAGACACTAACTTTAATCTTACACTTCTTGATTGTGTAACTCAGTTTATAGTCTCTGCATTTTTCTGTCCCCTTAAATCAATAGGACGTTACCTTTGGGCTTATAGACCCTTTCCAGATGATGAAAAATAAAGAGGGTCATCCCAGAGGAAAGTATATATCATCTCCAGAGAGATGATCTGGTATGCAGTTCTGGGGTACACATAACCCCCTGGCCCATTGCATGGAGATCCTAAGGTAGCAACTTTCCTTTAAATACGAGAGCCCTCAATTAAGTTTGAGATTCTCTGCAAAGACTGGGTTTTCTGTGATCACAAATAACAGACATTTGCCTCATTCCCTCTCTCCTTTCCAACCACAGGAGCAGCTCTTCTGAATAAGCGGGACATGCAGTATGTCCAAAGGATGAAGTCAAAGTGGCTGCTGAAGACGGCAATGAAGAACAATTCCATCAAGCAGATGCACTTTAGGCCCCAGGTGATGTTCTAAGGGCCTGTCGCCGATCAAGTCATCTCCGGCACAGGCGTCCGCCTTGCCTGAGGACCAGCGGAAGCCCCATTATATGACAGTCTTTTGCTGCTACACGTCTCCCTGTACTTCATCTGTTCTGACCTAATAATAAAAGGCAGAATCATATTGGCTTTCAGATGTCATTTCTGTACAGGGTTTAAAGGTTACCTTCACAGAGCGAGTGGTGTGACTTCTGGACTCGGCGTGCGCTGCAGCTAGGCAGCGTCTTTATTGTCTCAGCTTTTATCTGATTTGTGGCTGTCAGAATAATATGGGAACTCAAGAGGGACTTGTTCATTCCAAAGTTTAACTTTCAGAAGAATAACTTACCAGAACCTGACACTGGAACCTATGTAAGGGGACTCACTTGAATGTCACTCATTTGCATGGATAGTGGCTGATGAGGTGGTGGAGTCTCTGGGTGCGTTCCTTAAATCCTGGCAGAGTTAAAGAGCATGTCAGTGGCTTGCTGCAAGGCTTTTTATTTCTAGAGGTGGACACACAAGAATGACAGTGCTGTGCACTCACTCGGCTTCTGTGCTGCTTTTACTTGAGCAGTTAGTTCAGGAAGGAAGTACAAGTAAAAGTTTAGATCTCATTTTAAAAACAAATTACCTAGGGTGAAATCTCCGAAGAGATTCTCAGTTTAGGTGGCCGAGAGGAAACAGTGGCATATTGGAAGTGAAGTTTAACATGAAGCTTAAATCCATTGAGCTGCCTGGGTGACTTTGGAAAAAAGGCTTGGTTTTTTCAGTCTGTAAAATGGGGTGTTTACTGGGTTGTTGGGTTAAATAAATCTGCTATAGGACCCACCACTCACCGAGTCCCTTGCATGCATTAAGTGCTCGAGTTCCCCTGATGGACAGCACCGGTCCTACTCTGGATGGCCCACATGCTGGTCAGCAGTGTTTTGAGTGGTGGGGGTAAGAATGCCGGGAGGCAATGCTTGTCCTTAGCAAGTGTTCGCCGGCCCTCGTTTGCTGGGTACATGCCTTTTCTTCCAACTTTGGATGCAGAGTTGAGCTAATTCTATTTCCTCTGTACACCTGTCCATTGTTGTCCGCAGTGGAGGGTTCCCTGGCTTTAATTTTGCTCCATCCTGTTTTCAAACATCCTCCTTGTACAGGTGCCTGGTCTCTTGTGTTTGACACATTTTAAATCTATATCCTGGGAAAATGAGGCAGTGCTTCCCACTAGGTGTGTTTTCAATTTACAGTTAACTGAAAGTACACTATACTGTACTGGACCTCTGTCAGCTGTGCTTTCCATTCACTCAGCATGATAAGCCCAGTTCGTTGTTTCTGACTGTGCAAGGTATCCATAGAACGTGTCTCCTACACGGTACTTAACCTCCCTGGAGCTGACACCTGCTTGTCTCTGCCCAACCATTACGCACACCAACCCTGCACTAGAGTGTACCTTCTTTGTATCCATACCCTTTTAATTAGGAGTGTTTTTACCTGTGGGGGGCAATAAGGATAGTATGTTTGCTTACCTATAACATACTCCTGCCATTTACTTAATTTCTACTTCCAGGCTTCAGGAGATACTTTCTTATTTTTCATTCCCGGACTGTGAAACAATTCACTATCTCACCTCTAGCTAAGTCGCAGTCTTATGTTTAGAAAATTCCATTGGGAGGGCAAAGAAAAGAGATTTAAATATCACCTTCTTAGAGTTGAATGAACAAGTCAAGAATCATGACAAGTGTAATTATTTTGGGGGGACTTCTTTGTGGAATAGGAAAGTATGGAAATGTCTGATAGTTTATTTCTGGGCCTTCCTCTCCTTGGATGTTTGTTTTTCCTTCCCTGAGTACACTGTTTGCTGTTCTGTCTCATGCACTTAGGATCCCTTAGGCTCATTCCCACACAGTGATTTGCTACCAGTTCACCCCATTTTGTTCCTTTCATAGCCACGTGTTCTTTTGCTGGTATCTCTTGCTTGTCACATTGGAGAAGCAGCTGGAACCTGCCAAACAAAGGTGCAACCTTAAGACCGAGGGAATGCTGGTATCCTCAACTTCACGCTTGATCACTTTAAATTTCCCTACTTACATTATACTGTTTCTCCAAATTTTGATTATTCATAATTCTTTTTGATTCTATCTAAAATTAATCCAAATTAACCAAAAGTAACTGGTTTTGCCAGATACAAATATATAATCCAACCCCCATGGATCTTTCCGCCCATTGCCTATGGTCTTTAAGACGGCTGGGTGTGTGCCTTTATGGTGGGCACCAGAGTAAGGGTACGAGAGGTTCTTCATCAGCACGAAGTTGGCCCTGGCTGCTCAGCTGGCTGGTCGTGACTTGTGGATACTTTTCTCCTGAGAGTAACATCGGGACCTGTGGCACTTGCGCATTTTTGTGTCTTTAGCTTGAGACATCAAGGCTGGGAGCAAAATTGATCGTGGTGACGGTAGCACAGCTCTGAATCTTGTAAGAGCCAATGAACCGCTCATTCTAAATGTGTGAAGTAAGTGGTATCAAGCTATATCACAATAAGGTTTTTTGTTTTTGTTTTTTCTTAAAGACTGGGGTTTGAAATAGAGCGTAACCGATTCCCTCTCCGTGCATGTGACTGAAGTGTGACTGAAGCCCCTGGCGACTGTACTGGTTGTTGGCACTGCGTGTCTACAGACTGGACGTGGGCTTGATCTGTTCTTCCTGTGGTGCTGGGTGTCAATTTGTGTCTTAGTGAGTATAAGGGGCTTTCCTGCACCTTTTTTTCCTTCACTGTGAGTTGTAGATAACATTCTGATTTTACAGATGAGAAAACAGACTCAGGGAAGGTCACTAATTTTTTTAGAAAACCTCGAGGCCAGAGATGGTGATTTCTGGTCCAATATTTAAAATACTGGAACGCGCTGGGACAGAATCCCGGGCCTCGTCTCCTCCCGAGGTGCACTCAGTGGGCTGTAAACGCTTACTCAAGCCCATGACATTTGCAGCAGCTCTGAAAGAATCTTGTTCTGAATCTGGAAATACATGGACTGTAATGTTTACATTAATATTACATTCATGATACACACATGAGTAACATATTACACACATGAAAGGAAATATCACTTTCTCTTGCCTAGAATGTGAACGAATTTTGCCCCTTTCCAATTTTGGTTATTTGTGGGTTCACAATTATTAAGCTGCTCTCCCCCACCTTAGTTATTTATAACCTCTTTTAAGATCTCATTGGACATTATTAATTTGGAATTCATAATAATTCACATGCAGGAGCCCAGCTGTGTTGCCAACTCAATGTGCAGACTTTTTTGAAGATAATTTCTGTAAGTCTAGAGGAATTTATGAGTGCTTTGAAGAACACGCATTTCATTTAGCCTCATTTGTAATCTGGACATTATGACATCAAAATTGATGGAGAAGATTTGGCTAGCTTTTTAATACTGCTGCAAGCATTTGAATGCTCATGTAATAATTTATTGATCATCTGTGGGCTGGACCTGGGTGCTCAGGACTGCAAGATCCTCTGCGGTATGCACGAGCAACCGACAGGCAAGGAAACCCTATTTCTGCTCCTAGAAGTACGTGCTGGTCACGCCTGCTCTGCAAAGTCAAACTTTCAACTTCAAAAAACCTTTCAGTATAAACTATTTGCTGAGTAAACATGATGCAATTCTTTTGAAGAAAGAATCCCTTTATATTTAGCATGTAACAAAAACTATAGGAACATCATTAAAACTACATTAGAAACATCAAATCTGTTTCCTAAATCTTTAATGTTGATTTCATTGAATATGATCTTTAAATCCAGAATTCAAGGCGTTTGTGGCATTGCTCCTTTATCTTTTATTATTAACGACTGCAGTTGGCGTTCCCTCCTCAAGTACCATTTTCACCTGGGGTGATGTGTCTTGGACACGTTGCCCTACCCAAGCTTACCTGGTTTCTAAAGCAGCAACTGCAAAGGCGAAAAGTGAGACTCTACTTATAAAGGCGAGGGATTTGAGTCTTTTTCTTTTTTTAAATTCTCACCTGAGGATATGTTCATTGATTTTAGAGAGAGAGAGAAACACTGATGTGAGAAACAGGTATCCAAATAATTGTAACTTGTGTACCTCTGAATCCAGAATAATAATGTTAGGTAGAGGCAGAAAAAAATCATTTAAAATTATTTTATCTTTGTAGCTGCAAATTATTTTAAATCCCACAAAAACCAGTGGCTGAAGTGGCTTCTCAAGATCCGCAAGCCTTGTCATGATCTCGTGTCATTTTAAATTCTGATGAATTCTTCAGAAGTTTACTCACAAGGGCCTGTAATCCTTTCACATTATTCAACATTAATTCATAGCAAGACTTTTGTCTTCAAACAAGTGCAGGTTTTATTTCTCTGTGACATTCTGTAAAATGGAGATTATGAACAAGAAACATTGAGTGTGGGCTCTCGTTTACAGATTTTTAAATGTGTTCAGTTTCCACCCCTGTGAATGTGGCCAGTAATTGATTTTATTGGTATCTAAAATATATCATCTCACCTATCTTAATTCTTCAGTAAAGCAGAATCCCGTCTAGATGGACTTTCACAAAACTGAAGACAAACTTTCTATGCATTCATTAAGACATTTAAAATGAAAGAGAAAAAAGACATTTGTTAATTGGGTTTGTTTTGGAACACACACACACACACACACACACACACACACTCCACATGTCTAACTCCCTCTCCCTACCCATATAAAATAAATGTTTGGACTTTAATTTGTAGGCAACAGCCAAAGAAAGGAGGTCAGAGGCCCCTGTTCTAACCCTGGGATCCTATAAAACTGGCTGAAAGGCGAAAGCTAGCCAAGATGTTTCTGAGATGCCTGCTTTGTGCTCATAGAGTTGAGAGAAATAACTGAAATTGCATGGGCACATTTCTTGCTTGGTGTCATCACAGCAGTGTTTGATAACACCTACGACCCCTTCCCACAGTCCACGAATCCCCAGAGCTCTGAACACTGCAAGACTGTTTGTAAATCATTCGATATCCAAACCTGGCCCAAACAGACCCAAGGCTATTTCTAGGCCTTGGTGTGGGTGGAATACGTTCCTCCCCAGAAAGAGTGATGTGTTTATCAGCTGGTTCTCTAAGACCCATGGAGGTCAAATGTTATATATAGTATAGACACACTATTAACTTTTTAAAACCCCAAATATATGTGTCTCTGAACACATCGGACTTTCAACATCTATCTGGTCCTCATGTCAGAGTTTGTGGATTGGCTGTGTTGGCACTCTTTTCCTTCCCTTTTTGCCAAATATGACCCCTCTCCTCCCTCCCTGGCCATCATTGGCCAATCTAGACTAACAGCTACCCTTGATCAGGCATCCTGTCTGCTGGGTGTCAGTGCCTGTGAGGCACCTTGTCTGCTATTTTGTGGAATTCCTACAGTGTCTCTGCAAGGGATTTGTAACTAGCCCTTTTTGAGATGCGGAATCTGAGACAGAAACAAACTTAGCAAAGGGAAAGAACTACCAGGATGGAAGCAAGATGCCACCCGTCTCCGATCACACAGCCACTGCTCCTTCTACACACCAGACTGGGATTTACTTGAGGAAACACTATTTTTTAAGGAGCACTTAGTTAGTATTCAGCCAAGGCACTTACACCCTGTGTACTGAGGGCAGTTAAGTGTAGTGCGGTGGTTCTCAAAGTGTGATCTAGGAATCCCTGGTTGTCCAAAGACCGTTTCAGGGGGTGTCGCCAAGTCAAAGCTATTTTTATAACAAGATTAAGAAGGTGTCTACACTTTTCAGTCTTGTTCTCTCTCCCATTAAGTTACAGTGGTGTTTCCAGTATCTGCATGATGTGTGTCATGTCTGAGGAAGCAGAGAATGACAACCCAGTTGTCTTTTGTGAAGCTGGATGTGAAACATAATTGCAAAACTGTAAAATCAAGTCATCCTTCTCACTACAGTTTCCATTTTCTGTCAATTTAATATTCTCATTATCTGGCACTAAACATTATAAAAATCTCTTCAGAAAAAACTCAAGCCCTGGCTGGGTGGCTCAGTCAGTTGGAGAGTCATCATCCCATACACCAGAAGGCTGCGGGTTCCATCCCCTGTCAGGGAGCATGTCTGGGTTGTGGGTTAGATCCCCAGTTGAGGTGCGTGGGGGAGGCAACTGATCGATGTTTCTCTCACTTCAATGTTTCTCTCTCTAAAATCGATGAACATATCCTCAGGTGAGAATTTAAAAAAAGACTCAAATCCCTCGCCTTTATAAGTAGAGTCTCACTTTTCACGTTTGCAGTTGCTGCTGTAGAAAACGGGTAAGCTTGGGTAGGGCAATGTGTCCGAGATACATCACCCCAGGCAAAAATGGTACTTGACGAGGGAACGCCAACTGCGGTCGTTAATAACAAAAGATAAAGGAGCAATGCCATACGCATTACTAGGCACTTTCTTTTGTGGATTCCAACTTAAATACGTATGTATTTTTAACTGTAGCAGGCCCCTTTAATTCAGCATCATGATATTAAAATGTCCCTCCCCAACCATGCCAAAAAGTAACAAATGTTTATTAAAAGACAGGAAAGTAGAAAGAGGAATATTTATAATACGGATCTTTAATGGCTGCTGCAGTGAGTTGGGAAGGCTTGGCTTTTATTCTTTGATATTCTTGCTTCCTTTCTTCTTTCCTCCCTTCCTCTTCCTACTTCCCTCTTTTGCATGTTCTCTTTCTCTTTCCCTCCTTCCCTCTCTCTCTTCCTCCCTTGCCTCCCTATATCTCCCTCCCTTTTTCTCTCTTTCCCTTCCTGTTTTCCTTCCTCCCTCTCTTCTCTTTTCCTTCCTTCCTTCCTTCCTTCCTTCCTTCCTTCCTTCCTTCCTTCCTCCCTCCCTCCCTTTCCTCCCTCCCTCCCTCCCTCCCTTCTTTTCTCTCTCTCTCTTTCTCTCCTTCTCCCCTACCCCCTCTCTCTTACTTTCATCTTGCCTGTCAAAAGTGGATTTTAATGTTTCTACAGACAATAAACCATTGCTACTTTATTGCCTTCATTATCTGGAATTTCTTTAGGAACAACAATTATTGTACAGTCACGATTAACTGCACCCAGGGCTTCTACTGATACCTCTAGTAACTAGGGTAGGACAGTAAAAACCAGGCTCGTGGATTCCTACCTGATCTCCTTACCATGGATACATGAACTCGGCAACTCAACATGGACCTGTATCCCCCTCCAGGCTGAGGCCCTCTCTTCCCCAGCTGCCAGGAGTGCTGACCTTTGATGTCTCGCACGTGAGTCCCTCCCTAGGAATGGCCCTCATCAGAAGGAAGACCCCTTGTCCAAGGCCTGCACCCCCTTTGCCAGGACAGCCTGCATCCAGTGGCTGCCCCCTTGCCTTGATTAGGTCAACTCTGAAGGTTTTCTCAGATCCAGAACTCTCCATGGGATTGCCTAAGGCCTTTATTGCCACTGTATCATTGGAACTCCCAATGTGGGATAGTTTTTCTCTTCCTTCTTTATAGGCATCGGCCGGGAGTGTACTCCCCAGTAAAAGTCCAACTTGTAGGTCTCCAACTCAGTTTTCTGGGGAGCAGAGCTAAAACCTTTAGTCCAGGAATGGTCCAAGGAAGGAGACTCTTACGTGAGGTCTGGAACTGGGTCACCAGCTGGCCCGTGGTCAATGAGGACACCGTCACGCAGAGTGGGTAGGATACCGGTAGCCTTGGGCAGGCTGTAGCCCTGCGACTGTTACAGCTTTCACCTTGGTGAGACAACTGGGAGGGAGGGCATTGGTGGGAGCAGGTTCTGGTTATTTGGGAGGCTCAAAGAAAGTGGTAAATTTAAGTACTGTAGGCCCTCAATGTCATCAATAGTTTCTTGGAAACTGCAACTCTAAGCAAAACAACATATAATGAAACTGATTCTACCATAGTCTAATTGACATAAACTAGAGTTAAGTTGCTATGTCATCTTATGGTCACACAAACCACCAAAATTCCAAATAAAGACCCCAAACCCTTCTAATATTAAACATCAAAACAAATGTGAGCTAGATGTACATTTAAGAAAGGTTACTAGAGTCCCGCTGGTGTGGCTCAGTGGATTGGGTGTCAGCCTGCGAACCAAAGGGTCGCAGGTTCAATACCCCAGTCAGGGCACTTGTCTGGGTTGTGGGCCAGGTCCCCAGTAGGGGGCACGCAAAAGGCAATCACACATTGACGTTTCTCTCCCTCTCTTTCTCCCTCCCTTCCCCTCTGTCTAAAAATAAATAAAATCTTAAAAAAAAGAAAATACTAGAAACAAAACAATGATTTTCCAGCTTGCTGATTCCAGTTTAGGCCTGCCACTGTTAACGCACTCAGTACTGCGAGGGTGGTGGTCCCCATCATGTCCTCATTCACTTCACCGTCCGCCCCCGTGGACGATCCCGATCGCTGAGAGCAGGCCGCCATCAAGTCAACTCATTACCTAATGTGTGTGTTGCTGCTACTGAATATCCACTCCTGAGGAGGGACTCGCCAGTGAGTCCTACTCAGGAGTGGCCCGAGGTCAGAGCCCATGACCAACGGCATCCACACATGGGCTTGTGTGAATGCAGGAAGGCTTGGCACCCTTGCCTCCATGAGGAAAATTCTGGAAGGGCCATTTCCATTTCCCTGTGGTAGTGGCCAAGAACTCTTTGCGACTGCGTCACAGCTCAGCGTCTGCCTGCGCGCGTCCTGCCTCGCTCCCCTGCACAGGTGTGTTTCTGAGCGTGTTTCCCAGCAAAGCCCCTGCGTGTGGCCTTATCCGGACCTAAGAGTGCAGTCTGGTTTAAGCGCCTTATAAATGCCTTTATTGTCCCAGCTGTTGTAATTCTGGGGTTAGAAACAGACTAGTGATTAAGAGTAAATAATTTTTTCCCTCACAAATTGAGAATTAAAATATTCAGTGGTTTCATTCAGTAGAAGACATTTTGTGGAACACAAAGGGCTTTGTTTCAATGGGAAGGTGTCCCTACATAGCATCTTTTGTTCTTCAGTGAGCTTTTGATGTTTCAATTATTTATTTTTCAATCAAGTCCTAATCCATTGTTTAGATAGATGTTTCAGAAGTATTTTGAAAATGTAGTGTGTTTTTAAAATTAGATCCCCAGCTGTCATTATATGGAATGTGTGTAAGCATGTGGTGAATGAACTTATTTTTAACCCCTGAATACTGTTGGCTTCCTTCACTTTATCCCTGGAAAAGCAGAACTGTTACGTGTTCTTTTTCTCGCCCCACTCACGATTGTGTTCCACTTTGTTATCCACAGCACCTTACCCTCTTTAAAGAAGATCACAGAAAATCGATCTGCAGAATTTATGTTCTCTTTCCGTCTCGAAATTACTTCTTTGCGATAGGAAAGACATATTCATTGAGCATATCCTAGATCTTTTAATTCACTGAAGTTCTTTCTTAAATGGATAGTTTTCATGCTCTTTCTATTTAAATTAGTGGTGGTGTTGGGTACCAAAAGAACACAGATGATTTATCTTTTTTTCTAAATCATCAATTTCAAAACTAGTCAGATAATATGCGCAGTGTTCCATTTCAAAATACAGATAAGAAATCAGCAAAAAGCATATGGAGCAGGTTTTTCTGACAGTTTTTTTCTCATATTATTTGTGGAATATTCTCAAACCACAAAGGTAGACAGACTAGTATAATGGACCTTCATGTACCCATCCCTCAGCTTCAACAGCTATCATCACTTCCGGTATCTTTTTTTATTTACTCATCTCTACCTCCTGCTCCTTCCCATCACACACACATGCGCACACACACACACACACACACTCACACACTCTTTTCCTGGAATATTAGAATACCAGATGTCATGTCTGGATTTTTCTTCTAAAGTATTTTATATGCATTTAAGCAGTAAGACTTTTGGAAAAAAAAAACACCTAGGTATTAGCATACCCAACAAATTTTATCTTAAAATTTTAATACCCAATGCATATTCAAGTGACCCCAATCGTCTCACATTTGTTATTTTACACTTAGTTATTCAAATAATAAGAACCAATGAAGTCCATAAGCTGCACGGCCGCCATGTCTCTTTAGTGTTTTAGTCCGCACAGTTCCTCCTCCCTCTTGTGCCGTTGCATTTGTTGGAGAGATCCAACTATTTATCCACTGTGTTCCATATTGTAGAATGACACCATATTCTCTGTAATTCCTATAAACGTACTTAGATCTCAGGCTTGCTTTAAAGATCAAATTTTTGGGGGGTCATAATATGTTTTATCCTGTGAGCTTCCAGTTCAGTCACATTAGAAGCCCCTGCTCTCTGGTTGCTCACTCTCAGTAATGTCAATAGCAGTTCGGGTGACATCAGGGTGCTCCGTCCTCCGCGGGCTTCTTGTGAACACTTCACCGACAGCCATGGCTGAGACCCAGTGTCTCATTAAGGACTGACATGGCAACTTCCTCACTGTCATGTCTTCTGCCTTAGTTAGCCATAAATCTTCCAGGAGGGAGAATTTATCCTTGTCAATTATTAGGCTGCTCTGAAGTACAATTTGTATAGCAAAGGCAGGAAAAACTCTTGATTCTTTCTATATATTTACCAATTTTCAAAATAATGAGTTGGCAAGCTGACAATCTACAAGTTTTAAAAAAAGTGCCATTATGAACTAATGAATTTTTATATATTTAATATTTTAATTGATTCTGATTATTATTCATTTTGATAGTCATACTGTGCCATTTTCACTGATGGGATATACCTTTTGAGTTGGCTGTCGTTTGACCTGACCTATTTAGTCTTTAATAGTTCCTTGATTTTCTGCATTTCAAAATGTCCCAAGCTTATTGGGTACATTTCAGATTCCATATAGATTCCCAAAAGTGATTTCCTGGGTCAAAAAGAATGAGTCTTTTTAAGGTGGTTGGACCTAGTGGGGAGGTTATGGGTTTTGGAGGAGAGTCCTAGCTCTATTGCTACTAGCCCTAGGGCCTTAGAAAAAGCTTTATGTCAAAAATGCGGATAAGGGAAAGGATGTTATAATAACACGGGCCATTATTTTATTATAGTATTAGGTGGAAAAGCACGATTCACAATATATAAAAACATGGAGATAAACCGTTGGGAGCAAATATGCTAACACGTTAACAGCTGTGTTTTTGGGTGGTGGGACTCGCAGGTCATATTGCTCTTCTTTATGATTCACACTGTATTTTTTCACATAACCTGGAATGGAAAGAAATAAGATAACTGTATTAAAAGAAAATAAGCCACCATTGCAAATACTGTTGTGTTGATTAAAATTCATTTGGGATATGATTCATCACATACTCTTTTTGCATCTCTCATGGTCAATTTAATCCTCTTGTAACAGCATTTAATGCAAATTATGCAATAAAGAAAAATATTGACGTAACTATACTCCACCACCTGCTTCCTTTCTCTACGCCATGTCGTATCGATTTCAATAGACCGGGTCAAAGCTGAGCGTCTCCTGCTTCAAGGATGACCTCTGCAGGGCCCAGACTGTTCTGCTGCGCTGCTCTCAGGGGAGGCCTCTGAGTTCCGGCTTGACAGCTGAAGAAAGGACGGTAAAAATAGGAAGTAAAAGAAAATCTCCATCTGACATGCGTATAAATCAGCTTTCCCAGGGGACAGAGTTGTCGGTGCTGGCACTCATTGAAAATAACCTTATTGATCAGAAAACTAAACCAATTCGTTCTTTATTCACATAACGATTCAGATGACTTGTCAAAGATGAATTAATCTTGTAATCCTGTAATCCTTTAATCCTTGCAAATGATAAAAACTTTTGTGAAAGATGTCTGCAGGGGTTTGTAATCTAGGATTCTGTCTGATGTCTGATTTTCAGGAATGGTATTTTGATCCTGGAGTTGAGGCCTCTTTGAAAATGGGGAATGAAATTTTACAGACATTTGGGGCCTAATGGAGGGCGATAATCACAGATAACATTTTTCTTTGTATTTTATTCTATTTAAATATATTTTATTTCAAAAAGAGAATTGTTGATTTTAATTTTAAAACAGTACAGACTAAGTCTCACATTGTGGCAACTTCGCCACTGTGGCCTGCTTAATTAATTGTGAACAATGAATTGCCTTTGACAGGTCTTTAGGTGGCTGTGTAAGAAGAAACATGTGAAAAAAGGTGTCCTAGTAATTGAAAACAACTGGTAAGTGTTGTTTTTTCTCTCTTCTTTTCCTTAAGTTTCCTCCTCTTCAATGACCTGATTTGGATGCCGATCTGTAGATTAACCAAACGCAAGCATTTAGCATCAGGACAATTGTCGCTAGAGGTGTCGCTTCTTTCAACAACACGTCGTTAGTGGGAGTGGGCTCGTGTTGCGGGTGTAAGTTCTCTTTGGATGCTGGAAACACGTTGATGATGGAGATACAGTGCCTGTTCTCAAAGACCTTCAAGCCTAGCTCGCTGGACTGGGCACACACACACTGGTAAGTAAAAGATTAGCAGAGGCTACCCCGGGAGTGCTGGGTGCTAGGTGATGTGTGATGACAGGAGCCATCCCTATGACGGTGTATTAGTCAGGGTTCTTCAGACAAACAGAACCAGTGCATCTCTCTCTCTGTCATTCCTCTCTCTCTCATTATTTTAAGGAATTGGTTCATGCAATTATAGGAGGCTGTTAAGTCTGAAATCGGCAGGGTAGGCAGGCAGACTGGAGACCCAGGGAAGGGCGGATGTTGCAGTCTCGAGTCTGAAGGCAGAATTCTCTCTCCTTTGGGGTGGGGTGTGGAGGGGGTTGGCGGAATCTCAATCCTTTTCTCGTAAAGCCTTCAACTGGTTGAATGAGGCCCATCTAATTCATTCCTGTGGCACAAGTTTAATATTTAAAAAGGTATTTACACAGAGAAAATAAATATTTCACTCACTCCTGACTTCAAGCCACCTTAAGTCCTTACCCAGAGGCAATAACTGTTACCAAATTGTTGATTTCCTTATAAAGATATTCTATGCATACATGAGCAAATGAGTATAGATGCTTCTCAAAAATATACCAATAACACTGATTTTTTTCAGGTAACAAAATATCTTGGAGATTGTCCCATTTAAATTTAGTTTAAGCTGCCTTTATTTTTTATTGTTATATAATATTCCACTGTACAAATATACCACAGTTTATTTGGTCAATTCCCCAACTAGATTGTTTTCAGTCTTATGTTAGTACAGACATAATGACCATGAATGTTCTTGTACACACATTTATGCCCCGCATCCTCCACATTCTTTAGGCTATATCCCTAGAAGTAGAATTGGCTAGGTCAACAGATACGGGCATTAGAAATTCTGGCATATTAACAAACCGTCCTACATAAAGAACTGCCAGTTAACACCCCTACAAATTGGTTATTTTCGGCCCTAATTTACAGGTGTACAAATATGACATCACAGGTGTTATTTTCAAGGATGATAATGATTTGGGCTGATCCCTTTTTTTTTTTTTTTTCATTTTCCTCGTGTCCCCGGTGACTAACCACCAGTATTTGGGAGTCAGCTCCCGAGTGTAGTCTGAGGAAAGGGAACACAATGAAGGGAACTCCCCCGTAGAGACCTCTACCCCAGAACTTTAGCTTATTACCATGGGGCTTTGATCAAGTACCAACATATCTTAGAGATACTGTGGGTTCGATTCCAAACCACTGCATTAAAGCGGGTCATTATCTTTTTGCTGGTGGAGGGTGTAGCTTTCAATTTGTGAAAAATGCAACATCTCTGAAGTGCAGTAAGGCAAAGTGCAGTAAAACAAGGTGTGCCCAAACGAAACACCTGGTCTCTGCTTGGTGACTTTCCTGAGGTCACACAGCCCGTAGGTTTCAGGAGTACACTTGAACTCATTCTCAAGTTTTTGTTGGTTCTTGGGACCCTCGGGGTCATAGATTTGTGACCATGCCTAGATGAGAGGATTTACCTGAGCCTTGCATGAGCTGTTTCATGCTCAACATTTAAGTGCTAAGTCATGTGTGTCATTTACGAGCTGGTTCATGTGCATATTTAGGACAGTGCCTGGTACAGGGTAAGCACTCAGTGGACATTAGTTACTATCTTCTTTCTTGTTCCGTAAGAGGTTGATGGGGTGAGGTGGGGGAACTGGAGGGGTGTCCAGGAAGGGTCTGGACATTGTGGGGCTGGGGATAGAAGCTCCAGAGTGGGCTATGATGACATCCCCAGGTCCTTCCAGCTCTGCGATTCGCATAGCTCCAGCCTGGGAGCAGAGTTTGAGTCATGGGGGCAGATGAGCATTTTTCTTAATTGAGCAGGAGCTAATGGGAGCTGTATGTCTTGGAATCTGCCCATTGGATGAGAGCGAATATTAATTATCTCCGGGCTGGAAAGGCCAGATACAATTTACTGAATGAGAGGGCATCTTCTGCCGTCAGTTATAAAACAGCATGCAGGGGACTGGTGCGTGCTTTCCCACAGCAGAAGTCCATCACCGGCTGTGCCGCTAAACACAGACCGAAGGCCCCATAAACCAGCATCCACGTGTGAAGCAATTAAATGTGGCACTGCCCCCTCAGCAACGCTCCAGCAGCTGCCCTTGGGGTCTTTCAAGGCTCAGCAACTTGTAGGATGACAGAGGAGTAATAATGCGTTGATTTTCTCTGGGGACACAAAGAAGGCCAAAGTGGGAGCTGGCCTTTCCTAATTAAAGCGAGATGCAAAAGGTGTTGTCACCCAGGTCCCCAGGCAGGGGCGGGGCTGGCTTTCTCCTGATGGCACCTCCTGCCAGCACCCTCTGCCAAAACAGCCTCTGTGGTCTGCTCATGGCCACAACCAGGCACATTTGCCACACCTGGTGGGAAACCCAGACTTAAGGGGAAGAAATAAGTGACTTGGCTTCTTTTTAATAGTAAGTGCAACCTACCACTTCACGTTTTACATCTCCCATTCCACCAAATGCCTGCTTCGCTACTCCAGTTTGGGACCACAGAGTATTTTTCTGGGCTCAGTGAGGTTGGTGGTGATTCTGAGCATGTTTCTGAGATGCAGCTAGTGCAGTTTATAATAACTACTCAAGCCTCTCAAATGGAGGCCAGTCCAGGGGGTAAATCTGAACCCAAGTCAACCTGCACTTACGGGAAACACCTGTCAAGGGAACCTAACGCACCGGTCTCAGTCCTCCAACTCAGCCCCGGCTGGCTCACCTTACCTGAGGAAACAGGACCTGCCAGCCTCATAAGGAAATCCCCGGCCTCCCAGCCAATGCTGCCCTGTTTCCATGTTGCCTCTTCTAACATGTTATGAAACTCACTGTTGCCCCAAATCCCCCAGGAAGTGTCTTCACAAATTATGAGGCACTGGTCTGTCCGTCCATGGATTATTCTCCCTTGAATAAAGGACATTAAATTTGCTACTAAGTTATTTTAGTTTCGTCATTTGACAGAATAAAGGAGAGTACTATATGGAGTCTCTTTTCTTTTTGACTTTTTTGTTCAAGAGCTGGAAGCCTGAGTGAGTCCCACTGCCACCAACACACACGTCTTCAGAGCACGCTGTGAAGGGAAATTGCCAAGAGCCATTTACATCAAGGGAACTGAAGTTGGAGTTGGGTGACCATAAAGAAGTTTGCCAATGTACATCCCACCCATGAACTCTTGAACTTTTAATAAGCTCACCATGTCAACCAGACCATCTGTCTTCTTCACTCTGAAAGAAGCCAATGCATTTCATCAGCCAGCATCCTTCATTTAAATAAAGGACCTATCCAATCTCTGTTAACCTAGCCAACAGCCTTCATTTACATAGAGGACCTAAGTGGGGACAGTACTTATACTTTTTGCCTTTATAAACCCTGCCTTCTTTGTTTCCTTTGTTACCTGAATCAGTGAATCCCCAACCGCAGTCCTTCCTTTGCTCAAATAAATGTGTGTATGTTGTTTTTGATTCTTTATTACAGCCTGATGCGTTATCGTTGCTTAACAACACCCAGGTACCTGCTTGGCCCTGGGTGTGTGGAATGAGCATGTCTGCATGTGTCTGGGTGTGGGGCATCTTCCTGGCTCACCCTGTCTGCTCTGCCCTCCTGGTCAAGTGGCCGCTGCAATCCCTGCTCCAAGGCTTATGCCATATCCCGCTCCACTTCACTTCCCCTGGTTTCTGGGAACATTAGGGCAAGTTGTCCTATGTTACCCAGACCCCAGGAGCATTGGTGCCAGTGTAGCTGAGGCAGGGTCACTCAGTGGTTAAGAGTTTGACCATCTCTGTTAGAATCTTGGCTCTACCTCCTGCTGTGTGTTTTTTGGTTACCTTCTCTGTAATTCAGAAGGTAACTGCTTAAGTTCTCTGTAATTCAGTTTCTTTATCTGCAAAACAGAGATAATAATAGTACCTACCTCATAGGTTAGCTGCAAAATGAAACGAGATCCTCTAAGTAAAATAATTAGAACGGTGCCTTCTCTGTAAGGACCCCCACAGTCCCTGAGCACGCCAACTTCACGCTTTAACAGAAGACTTCTTTCTCTCTCTCTTTCTCACACACATACACGCACACACACAGTAATTGATGGACAGATGTACATCTGTGATTACTTTTTTTCCAGCTGAACTAAGGTTCTAGGGTAGGCATAAAAACATAGGCTATGGGAATCCTAATATTTTGTCTGGAAGCACTCACTAGCAACGTGTTCCTAAGGAATCTAGTGTACTTGGTCACTCTGACACCTAGTTTCCTCATCTTTAAAAAGAAGACTCCTTAATCTATAAGGTCGCTTTCTGTCCCGTATCCCGCAATCCCACAACTCTGGATTCAGAAGAGCTTCAATTTATAGTGGCGATTAACACGCAAGTAAGGAAGGCCAAGTGCTTATTTGCATACAAATAGAATGCTAATCATGGGTGCAGATAAAGCTCCCCAGAATCAAGATAAGCTGTCAGGACTCCATCCGTCTGGAGGTGCCCAGACAGAGCAAGCTGAGGCAGGAGAAATTAAATTTAACAGGAGCAACAGAGTGCTATCAGTTATCGACGTCCCCAGGCACACTCAATTGCGTCTGGCTCCTAGCGCTTCGCTTGGGGGAGGTCTTATCGCTCCAGTCCTGGAATTTGGAACCATTATCTACCCGAGCAGGGGGATTAAAAATAATGTTGGGCCTGATGGGCAGTGACTAGCAGTCAGCTGAATGGTGACATTTATTGTTCGCAGAAAAGGGTTTTGGCAGAGAGGAAGTCCAGAGGCCAAGGTAGATGATTTAGGACCTCTAGCAGATTACTGGGGTCACCTCTGGAAAAGTTCGCTCAATTTCTTTGCAACTGAGGTTTAGTTTTCATTTGGTAAATAGTTATTTGATTCCTCTCACTCATAACGAATAAAATGTCTTCCTATCTCACGGTGCTGTTACATGATATATATTTCACTTATTTGAATATTATCTTGATATATATTTTAGCTAATACTATATAAGCACATTCCCATGTCTTGATAAACTACTCCTAGACGTAAGTTAAGGGTGCATATCATTATACAAGGATAGACAAAAGTAGGTTTACAGTCGTGAGTACACAAAACAATTTATTATTATTTATTAGTTATTGTATTACTTTCCATAGGAACAACTGTAAACCTACTTTTGCCCCACCCTGTATTGAAAGAAATTATTATAATTTACTTGAGCTGTGTTTCGACTTTCAGTTTCCTTCCATTATAAGTAATCTTAAAAGAAACATCCTTGCCTATCATTTGTACCATGTCTCAAGTGTAAAAAAGTATATGTGGGTTTTTATTTTTAAAATTTTAATGCAAATTTTCAAGTATTATAACAGTAGGGAGAATGATCTTATGAACCCCTCATACCCATCACCAGCTTCAACAGCTTTCAAGACCCAGCCAACCCCATTCCATCTATGCCCTGCCCCACAATTATTTTGAAGCAAGTCCCAGATGTTATCTCATATGTATATTTTCAATATGAATTTTCTGAATTTATTAATATGGTCAAACACCCCATCAGTTCACATTTCCTTGATTGTTTTTTAATATTTGAATCAGTATCCAAATAAGTTCCACACACTGTGTTTAATATAGGCTTTTTAAGAGCTCTTCATAGGTCCTCTCTTCTGTTATCTTCTGGGAAACTAGGTCATTTTTTCCTAGAGTCTCACAGTTGCTAATTACATCCCTAAGTAGTTAATATATTCTTTTCTTTCTCATGTTTCTTATATATTGATAATTAGTCCTAGAAACCTGATCACACTCCAGTCCTCCCAGATTGAAGTCTTCCTTCCCAGTTCTCCTCTCAAGTTGGAAAATTCATTCTACTTGAACAAAACAAAGGTAGGTATTCATACTGACCAATCAAACATGGTGGCCAAAAAAGTGAAATTATTCTAATTGGTTTGCAGGGGGAAGGGGCACTCATGCAAACCATAAGGACTGTGAATGATGTGTTATGGGGGCAGCGAGGTCCTCAAACAAATGGGGCCTTTTATTTTAATTCTTTTTATTTTTAATTATATGTTATTGATTATGCTATTACAGTTGCCCTGATTGTTTCCCCTTTGTGCCCTCTACCCAGCACCCCCTACTCCCTCAGGCAATCCCCCACCATTGTTCATGTCCATGGGTCACATGTATAAGTTCTTTGGCTACTCCATTTCCTATGCAATACTTTACAACCCCATGGCCATTCTGAAACTACCTATTTGTACTTCTTAATTCCCTTATCTCTTTACCCATTCCCCCACACCCCCATCCTATCTAGCAACCAACAAAACGCTCTCTGTTTCAATGATTCTGTCTCTGTTCTTCTTGTTTGCTTAGTTTGTTTTTAAGATTCAATTGTTGATAGGTATGTATTTTTGGCCATTTTATTTTTTATAGTTTTGATCTTCTTTTTCTTAAATAAGTCCCTTTAACATTTCTTATAATAATGGTTTGGTGATTATGAACTTCTTTAGGTTTTTTTTTTAATCTGGGAAGCTCTTTATTTGCTCTTCCATTCTAATGATGGCTTTGCTGGGAAGAGCAATCTTGGCTGTCTGTCCCTACTTTTCATGACTTGGAATATTTTTTGCCAATCCCTTCTAGCCTGTAAAGTTTCTTTTGAGAAATCAGTTGACAGTCTTATGGGAACTCCCCTGTAGATAACTCCCCTGTAGGTAACTGACTGCTTTTCTCTTGCTGCTTTTAAGATTCTTCCTTTATCTTTAACCTTTGGCATTTTAATTATGACATGTCATGGAGAGGGCTTCTTTCCATCCATCTTGTTTGGGACTCTCTGTGCTTCCTGGACTTGCATGTCTATTTCCTTCACAAAATTAGGGAAATTTTCTTTCATTATTTTTTCAAATAAGTTCCCAATTCCCTGCTCTTTCTCTTTTCCTTCTGGCACCCCTATGATGCAAATGTTGAACCTCTTGAAGTTGTCTCAGAGGGTGTTTATACTACTCTCATGTTTTTGGATTCTTTTTCCTTCTTGTTTTTCTGGTTGGTTGTTTTTTTCTTCCTTATGTTCCAAATCACTCAGTTTGATTCTCGGTTTCATCTACTCTACTGTTGTTTCCCTGTAAATCACTCTTTATTTCAATTAGTGTATCCTTCATTTCTGACTGGATTTTTTTTATGCTGTTGAGGTCCTCACTATGTGCCTTGAGCATCCTTATAACCAGTGTTTTGAATTCACATCGGATAGATTCCTTATCTCTAGTTTGTTTAGTTCTTTTTCTGGAGTTTTGATCTGTTCTTTCATTTGGGCCCTGTTTTTTTGTCTGCTCATTTTGGCAGCCTCTCTGTGTTTGCTTGTATGTATTAGGTAGAGCTGCTTTGACCCCATGTCTTGGTAGTGTGGTCTAAAATAGTAGGTATCCTGTAGGGGCCTCCCCTATTACCCAAGCTGTGTGTTCAAGGTGCGCCCTTCATGGGGGCTGAGTATACCCTCCTCTTGTAGTTGAGCCTTGGTTGCTGTTGGCAGGTCAATGGGAGAGATTTACCCAGGCCAGTCAGCTGCAAGGATTAGCTGTGACCACTGACCACCCACCTCCACCTTCCGTGAAGGATCAGCTGTGCAGGGGCAGGAAGGTGGTGCTCCAGTGTGGCCTGTAGCTGTCCACTGGGTGTGCTGTTCCTGGGATTTCTTGGGTGGTGCAGACCAAGATCAGCCCTAACTTGTGTTTTGCCTGGGGCCACTCTGCCTGAGCTGTAAAGCAATCTGAGTTGGTTGCTACTTATGCTGGACTTGGGGATTCCCAGGCAAAGCCAAGCTGTGAATCTAGGCTGACTGCTGATACTGCTGGGCCTGGGGCTCACTGAGGCCAACTGTTGCTTGTTTGAGAGGATTTAGGAAATTGTGAAGCATGAGCCAAGACCAGCTGTTAATATGGAAAAGCAGCTTGGGTGGGCCCATAAGTTGAGTGTGGGGCATCCCTGGGGATCTACAAGGTGGGTCAATCAGTGTTAGCCACATTGAGGGAGTTTCAGATATGGCACTAGCTTGCCAGCTCTGAGGGGGAAGGTTTAGAAAAGGGACAATGGCTTCTGCTCACCTTGATACCAGACACTTCAGTTTCTCCCTCTATGCCACTGGTGCCTTTCAAGTTGTTACCCAGTACTGGAGCTCAAAGGGAGTGAGTCTGAGTAGGTGAGTCATGTGTGGGTTCTTTAAGAGGAGCTGCTTGGGGATCCAGAAGTTTCCTCCACTGACTCGATCCCTGCTGCTTTTTGCAGCCAAAAGTTGTGGGGACTTAACTTCCTGGCACTGGAACCCTGGACTGGGAGACCTGATGTGGGGCTGGAACTCCTCACTCCTGAGACATCCCTCCCGAATTTTTATCCACCACATGTGGGTGAGGGACCAGCTTGTTCCACATATGTGCCCCTCCTACCAGTCTGGATGGATGTGGTTTCTTTAATTCCATAGTTGTCAGACTTCCATTCAACTTGATTTCTGACTAGAAGTCCAAAAATGGGGCTTTTAAATAGAGATTATTAAACATGGTGTGAATGGAAGCCGTGATGGTTAATTTTATGTGTCAGCTTGACTGGGCTAAGGGATGCTTGGATAGCTGGTAAACATTATCTCCAGGTGTGTCTGTGAAGGTGTTTCTGGAAGACATTAGCATTTGAGTCAGTAAACTGAGTAGAAAAGATGACTCTTACCAAAGCAGATGGACATCATCCAATCCACTGAGGGCTGAAATAGTACAAAAAGGCCAAGGTCGGACAAGTTTCCTTTCATTTGAGCTGGGACATCCATTCTCCTGCTTTTGGACATCAGAGCTTCGGGTTCCCAGGCCTTTGGACCGACACTGAGTTATTCATTCTGCTCCCCTGGTTCTTCAGTTGTAGACGGCAGATCATGGGACTTCTTCGTTTCCAGAGGTACGTGAGCCAAGTCCTATCATAAACGTCCCCCTCCCACTGGTTCCGGTTCTTTGGAGCGGCCTGACTAATACAGGTGCTGAAATGCCAAAACCAATAAATGCTCGTTATACTTACCTTCGGGCCCAAAGCATAGCTCTCTCATATCTGCGGGGTCAGCCAACCACAAAAGAAAGGACCTATTTCTGACGCAGGGAAGATGTGAGTCACATGATCTAGAAGGGACTTCAAGAGTATTTTGGCCAAATCTTCTAGAGAACCAAGGGCGCTGGGTTTCCACAGAGGCTAAGTTACATGCGCAAGCTCATGCTCCTAGTCACTTGTGGACCTGGAATTCGGAGTTTTGATTCTCAGCCAAGGTTCCTGCCTATGAATCATTGCCATTCTTGTCTTAAGGTAAGCGAGGGCTGACTAAAAATGAGAAAAGTCTAGACTAGGAACTTACAATGTTCCCAGTGCCATATTTCTTACTAATAGTTTAGTCGACTGGGTAACCCTATCTCTGCAAGAATATCATAGGTAATTTAAAAAAATAAAAGCAAAGCATGTATATTTGTGTGTGTATTTGAGGGTGGTTTTTAGTTGATTTATTCAATAGCTTTCCACATATATCTCCTAATAGCTCAAATATAATTTACCTTCATAACTCCTCTCCCTTTCACTCCCCAAATAATAAAGTGTCCACTGCATATTTTCAGTTCATTTCCATTTTCCTTCAAGGGGACACACATACCTTCCAAATTATTTCTCTACAAAGGAACTCACCTTACTGTTAATGGAGCCCCTGGCTGGTCACCAACCAATGGAAAAACAGGCAGGATTCATTCCTTCCGGCTGATGGATGCCATGAGTTGCATTAATGAAAAATTTGACATGTCTTCATCTCATGTTCATTCTTTTCTCCTTTTGTTCTTTGTTTATTCTTTAGTGTCACCCAGAATTTGTCATTGATATGAGCACAAGGCAGACAAATCTCTCAGTTATGAGTGGGGTAGGCTGCAATGGATAAGGACAGGGAGGTGAGAGAGACTTTGTGGGGAAGATATTTCATATGAATGTTTATTCAGCTTACGCACTGACATGTCTGAAAGTACTGACGCACTCTGAGGAGGTAGGTGTTGATTTAAGGACTCTTCTCAAAGTCACAACACACCTTTCTAAGGGAGGTGAGAAAATAAAAAGCAGCCCCGGACAGCCAGGAACTGGTCCTGTTGTTCTGCCCCTGTAAACAAGCGCACAGAACACGACCTCAGACGAGGTCGCTCTGAGACCGTGATGAAGTGAGACCAAACAAGGCCACTGTACGGCCAGGGAAATACCAAACATCCTCCTTCTCAGCTAAAATGAGTGACTGCTGCTTCTTTACCAATTATAACTTTATCCTTGCTCTAGTCTGCTCTCCCTATTGATAAGTGTGCTTAATATACCCAAGCACAGAATTCCCTCCACTTTCTCACAGCACCCAGTCTAGACTGAAGCCCTGCTTCCTTAGAACTGGCTTCCCTTCCCTCCCCACCCCCTCCACCTGCCAGTTGCCCAACCAAAGCCCAAACCCTAGATAGGCTCCTTCTAACACCCTCTTACTGAGGTACTCTATGATTCCTCTTGACTAGTGTACTCCCTCCCTGCTGTGGATAATAAACCCACCTTGTTTGATGATGGGGTGTTCCTGATGGCCTTTGGTTGGAGGGCATTGACAGAGGGTGAATGTATAAAACTTATCATTTACTTGTCATTAAATCATCGACCAGTGATATTGAAAGGAGGATTTGAGACCATCCCTTCCAGCATTTTTTGTTGTTTTGCTTTGCTGCATTTTATTACCAAGCACAGGACTCTTTATTTGGACAAATCTCTTAGGTGGGGTCCTAATACATAATATAAAACATGCCAGAAAGAGTTCTCTGGCCTGAACAGACTGGCTCCTGAACCCATCAGTCTGGGCCCCCATGCCTGCTCCCAGAGTAGCCGTAAGGTGCTTTCAGGTGTCAGACAGACCTCTGCTGAAAGCCACTTGTCTAGTCAAAATCCCTCCTGTTATAGACTAAGCACCCAAGTGAGTTCCTTAAAGTCTCACTCCTTGTTAGGGACATGTGTCGGACCAAGATTCTGGTTCCCTGACTCCTAGGCCACAGCCAGAATTCCATGGTGGGTCTTTTTCATTCTTGAGGGTTCAGTTCTGGCTTACTGGAGCCAGTGACCGGTCCTGGGCTGTTCATGTGGACATCATGGTCTGACTCTCTCCCCAAAGACAACCACCCATCAGGACTCCGGCCCCCAGCCAATGTTCGATACCACCTCTCTTTCCCTTTTTACTTTCTCGACCGACCACCACAGTAATTATCATGATCTGTGGTTGGGATATAAAGATTCCCCTTAATGCACATTTGCTGGGAAGAGCTCTTCCCATCAAGAATGAGATTCCCAATGAAAAGTATTTGATCTTTTTTGCTAAAGATCCAACTGAACTCTAAGTGCTCAAGAGTAGCAGTGAGGAGAGAAAGGTGAACTTGGAAGATTATTGAAAAGAAGACCAAGTATCATGACTTCAATGAGCCCTTGGCCTGCCTCAATATGGGTCAATTAAGTGAGGTGTAAGCTTGCTTTATGCAGCAGCCTCATATACAAAGCAGAAGAAATAAAGCCTCTTCTTGGCTAATATATGGGAATGTTGTAAAGATAGGTAGGTTTAGGAAAGTGCCTTAAATTCCACGAATGAAAAGGGCTGCAGAAACCCAGGGGCATCATAGGGAGAAATATTTTTGGTGATTGTCACAATGCCCTCATGCTCAGGGGGACATCTGCTGTGGGTGGCTGGAATATAACATGAAGTGAGAATCTTTTCTGCAGGTTCTAGCTCACGCAGGGCAAGGAGTCAGCTCCAATGAGGCAGGTGGAACTCAAAGAAGAAAAGGACCATAATGAACTTGTTCTGTGTTTAAGACAAGAATGGGATGGAGATCGATGATGTGGCCAAACCTCATCCACTTAACTTTAGGCTCTGGTTCCATCACCACGGGTCATATATCTTTCTGGGTCAGGCTGTGGCAGAACGTAGGCTATTTTCATCACATTCTGACCTGATTGTCATTTACAATGTGAAGGTCCAGAAACACCAGCAAAGGCATCTGTGGATAGGTTTCTTTACCAGACCAATTAGGAAATAAACTCCAAAATATGTGTTGTAAAAATATCAGTAATGAACACACTGCTACCTTTAAGTTCTGTAAAAAGCAAACTGTCCAAATATCAGGGAACTGTAATCAGGCCTGAGACTGGGTGAGGTGAGTAGGGTACTCACCTTGGGCATAAAATTTAACAAACTATTGACGAATTCAGTAATCAAGATAAATAATATTTAAATGCACTATTTAAAAATTTTAAATCAGAAAACCCTGTCCCTCTTGCTATTGCCAGTAAAGCCTGGCATCTGACTGATACCTGTAAGTGCTTTCCATAATCAATGCTTTTCATTCTATTCAGTTTCCATGCATAACTCTTTGTCTAAGTCAGCTCAGCTCCCATAACGAAGTCCCTCAGGCAGGTGCCTTAAAGAGCAGACATTTATTTCTCTCATTTCTGGAGGCTAGAATTCCAAGATCAAGGTGCCAGTATGGTGAGGGTCTTATGAGAGCTTTTTTCCTGGCTTGCAGATGGCTGCCTTCTTGCTGTGTCCTTACATAGCATATATAAATATATAAATATAAATAAAAAATATATATATAGAGAGAGAGAACAAACTTTGTCTCCTTATAAGGACACTAATCCCAACATTGGGGACCCACCCTCATGAGGTCCTCTAAACCTAATCACCACCCAAAGACCTCACCTTCAAATACCAACACACTGGAGGTTAAAGCTTCAATATATGAATTTGGGGGGGCAGGGAAATATTTAGCCCACAATGTTCATTTATTTCTCACATCAATCCAATGGAATATTTACTGTAATCTTTTTTTCCTTTTCTTTGTCCTTTTCTTTCTCTTGGGTGATCACTAGAGCACAGAGGTGTTAAATGATGTGTCCAAGTTAGAGCAGCTGAACCAGAATTTGAACCCCACCCTGGCCCCAGAACTTGTCATATGGCCCCTAAAGCAAAAGAACATTTTCTCAAGAGAAATCTTGTCTGAGCTACAGACAGAACAGAGTTATGATTTTAGGGACAGTAGAAATCTTCCTATGTTTCAATTTCCTGCCTGTGGACATAGAAAAACCCTGCAAAGTGAAAATACCAAGTGGGAGGTAAGAAAGGGAGAGGGTAGGAGGCGTTTCTTGACCCCAAGTTAACTAGTAGGGCCTTAGCTTGGGTCAGTTCCACAAGTAGCCATAGGTAGGGGAGGTCAATTTTGATGAAATGCAAGTAGAGAAGAATCATGGTGGCGCTTACAGTCTCAAGAAGGTGAAACACTTCAGGAGCTGAGGGGGCAAGTGTGGACAGCGCTGACACCATAAAGCGCCAGACACACGAACACTGAAGGGCAGGGAGGGAGAAGGACTACATGGGTGTGTAAGGAGGGCTAGACGTGGATGGAAGGACCCCTTTTCTGCTACACAGAAGTGGCACCGCCATCAAAGTTTATAGAATTGCCAAATGCTGTGGAGTCTTGCCCAATATTCACTGGCATCAATGAGTGTTATAGATCTAACTTTCATGCTGCCTGAATTTGCCAAGTGCCCTGTTTGGGAATAATCCGCATTTCTTCTCCCTGCTGACTCAGAACATGCCACGCATTGTTTAAATGATGTCCTGGTGCCCCCACGCTACCTGGAGCGCCTTATCCAAGGCTGTGCTGTCATGCACGGCCAAGATTTGGACTCAAGCCCAGATTCTGACCTGTAAACCCCTGCTTCAGCCATTATACGCTGACATTCTTCCTGGTTAATTCTCCTTAGCCACAAATTTTCAGGCTTCACAAGTTCTAGAGTGAAATTTATATTATAATAGTGCCTTTATTCACTTTCTTTCCAGTTCAGTACCCTTTCTGGAAACCCCGGTGAGCCTCAGTGGTTATTCAGTGCACTTGGTGGGCTCTGCCACCCATTAACCTGAAGTTGAGCTGGGAGTCTAGCCACTGGAAGCCGCCTGTTTCTCCTCTTTTCCCTTTGGCCTTGCTACGTTCTGACTGCTTGTGCCCTTCTAGATCTTCCCTACCCCCCACCCATAATTCATCTGTTGAAATTCTAGCCCTCAATATGATGGTGTTCGGAGATGGGGCCTTTGGAAGGTGATTAGTTCATGAGGGGTGAGCCCGCATGAATGGGATCAGTGCCCTTATAAGAAAAGACATGAGAGCTCTCTCTCTCTCTCTCTCTCTCTCTCTCCCTGCCATGCAAGGACGTAGCAAGAATGTGGCCATCTGCATAGCTGGAAAAGGGCTCTACCAGATCCTGACCTAGCTGGCACCCTGAGCTGGGACTTGCCAGTCTGCAGAATCATGGGAAATAAATTTCAGTTGCTTAAGCTACTGAGCCTAGGACATTTTGTTATGGGAGCCTGAGCTGACTAAGACAGGCCTTATAAAATTTGCAGCTCTATGTAGTCTATGCACTTAAGAATAATTTCCAATGCATTTCAGGTTCCCCCTGGGGCCTAGAAAGACGCAAAGTGCTTTTGCTGTCCTTAAGTAGTGACCAAAAATGGCAATGCCTGAGTATTGGGACATTTTCCTCTAAGGTATGGTTAGATATGTGGAGACGGTAATTCCCAAAGTGGCACCAGGAGGGACCATGCAACGTTTAGGCAGGAAACATTCTTCTATTCTGCTGTTCATCCAGTCCCAAGCCCCTGGGACAGCCAGTGTTAGCGGTTCATCCAACAGTCATTCCAGCCCTGCCCCTGCCCCATGGCTTCATATTTCCTGGCAGGATCTAACATCCTATCAGAGCATACCCATCCCGGATATGTTCCTGCCTTCTCTTGATGCTGGTCCTGGCTAATGGGACCTAAGAGGACAGGATGCTGAATGTATGTGCTTATGTAGCAGATCTTAAGGAAAGGTGGATTCCCTTATAAGAAGAGACTGAGAGGAGGAAACACTGATATTTTTCACCAAATACTGTCATGTCTGTGGCGAGGTCTGGACTATGGCAGCTAAATCTTGCAGCACTGAGGGTAGACATTACAACACCGTGCAGTGCAGAGTAAAAAGATGAAAAGAACCTTGGATGTTATACTTGAACTGTTGCACCAATCTGGGAGTCACCTTTCCTCTGGTCTTCTTGCTTTATGAGATAAATGTCCTTATTTTTGAACTACTTTTAGTAGAATCCTTAAGGAACTGCAACTGAAAACATCCTGATATACTCTTTACCCCATCTTCCCTTGCACACTCATCCTTGGAGCTGTACCCAAGGCAACTCCCTTCTCACAAATACTGACATCATTCATAGTTGCAGGCACATTCGTTTTAGCGCCAGGCTTAAGACTGCGCATGTGCGTACTCGCTCACACAACCTTGGTTCACTTCCTTCTAATTCAGTGCATGTGATGTATTTTAAGTGCCCAGGGACTATTGATGAGAGGAACAAAATGGCCAAATGTAAAGTGGCAGTGGCAAGGACCGGCTCTGAGTCATCACTGGGCCTGTGTAATAAATGAGATGCTCCACAGCTAGTATGCGCGCGGCCGCCTGTCGCCTTCGTGCAGAGATTGCGCATGCTTTTCCCCGAGCCTCTTGCCAAGGACGCGTTTGAATTCCGTTGACTCAGCACTAGCAGGAAAACCCCAAACAGGCTGGATTTGCTTTTCAGGGCAAAAGATGCCCGAATAGTGGGCTCCTGCTGAAGGATGGATGGCATTTATAGTGGGGCCATGAAAGAGAAACTGCTGTGTGGGATTTGCATGTCTAATTAGAAGGACTGTCTGACGTGGTGCAAAGGATACAGCCTTGGAAGAAAGGAGCTGTGTGATTTAGGGGCAAGAGCTAAGCATGGGACAATAGTCAGACAGGTACCCTGGGTGTGAGAAGATCAGTGTCTAAGTTCCAGGGGAAAGAATATGTAAGAGGCTAAGGTCATCCTGGCTTATGGGAAAGCTGAGTTTGGGACAGTCAGCGCAGAGGATGGGACAGTCCAGGAAGGGCAGAAGGTCAGGGCTAGGAGTAGTTATGAGACAGTGTGATGGGGAAGAGAAGGACTCGGTGAACTCCAGGGGCAGGAAAACCACCAGAGTGGGCTTCTAGAACATACTGGGCACCAGAAAGTACAGACACAGAGAGTAGGCATTGGTTTGGGCCAATGCTCCTCAGAAGGAAATAGAATATGAATGGGGTTTAAGGCTGATAACACATAAGAATTATTAAATAGATTTCTAAAAATGTGTGCAGAGCATCTGAGTCCTGCCTGTTGGAGGAGGTCATGGAGAGGATGTGACCTCAGTTGACCCCTGTGCTGGACTAGGGATATTGGTGGCTCCTCCCCTCCTCCCCTGTCCCTGTAATGTACATTCTGCCCTCCGTTCCCATAGCCGGAGCCATTTCGTGGATGCAACCTTGAGAGAACCAAGAGTTGTTGAGAACATCTGAATGGCGCACATGACTAAACCCCATCAGGACCTCTATATAAACTCTGAAGATTCTGGTGGGCAGCGTGGACATGCACTTGACTTGCAGCCACTGAAGACAAGCTTCGTAGGTAAGTTCCTTGCTGGTTAAACCTGCCTCCTACCAATCTAGGTGGTGTCTGCCTTTTTCTTTGGTCTCTGCCTGCCCCCCAGTATAGGGGCCCCTTTATGAGCCAACACTACCCTGTTTCCACCCCTGGGGCTCTGATTCAATTGTTTCAGAAAATCTAATTTAATTGGTCCCTAGAATTTATATTTTAAGAAAGATTTTCAGGTGATTCTGATAATCACTCCAGTTTGGGACCTTCGGAAGTTGGCAATAACAGTGCTGATGGGAAGGTTCGGAGCAGATGGTGGATACACCTAGTGAGCAGGCCGTCAAGCCTCAGGGGTCGGGGGTCAAGAATATACTCCCTGTCCCTGAGGAATTACAGAATTGCACAACAGTGGGCTTGGCATCAGCAATCTTGGGGAAAGTCTCCCTTGTGCCTGTTGTATGTGGTCCGTGTGCTGGTGTCCCTATTTTATTCCTGATGGAAGTGAGGTTCAGAGAGGATAATAGATTTGCCCAAGACACTCAGTCCAGTCAGTGGTGGAAATGGGAAGTGGATCAGGTTTTTCCTCCAGCCAGTGACTGTAGGAGGCCGACTTCAAAAGCAAAGGGGGGAATTGGTCAGGTGCACACAGAAGAAACAGAAACTGGAGAGGAGAAAAGAATGGAAAAAGAAAGATGCTGGAGTTGATTAGAACGAGAGCAAGGAAGGGAAGGAAAGAAAGGCATTCAAAATGAGAGATAGACCTCTTATTTTCTGAATTTGGCTTACTTCTTTAAAAAAGTTTTTGTATTATTATTATTTTTGGGTTGACCAAAAGGTTTGTTTAGTTTTTTCTGTGAAATAAAAGATACATTTTTCATTTTCACGAATAACTTTATTGATTTGGATATTTTGAGTATGCCAGCCATCTGCTGCATGCTATAATGTTGATGGCTCTCAGTTCATGTCTCGGTTTGATTGCTGTCAGCTTCAACTGGCCTACCTGACCGTGGAGCACCGTCCAGCGAGAAATCCGCGGCACAGGACTTCGCAAACCACCTTTGACACGTTCCATCGGTCACAGCGCCTTCTCCACACACTGCACAAACCCTTTTTTGTGTGTTTCAGTGGTGTTTTTACCTTTCTTGAAATAATAAACATAGTTTGCAAAAATGCTGCATATCTTCTTCCATCTTCAGTATTCAAATGGCTGCACAAAAATTCACCAATTTTGATAAGTTTTTTAAAAAACACATGTTGATATGACAGCTGTCACAATACTATCTAACAAAATTGTTTCCCATGAAGTTAAAGACAACTAAGTGCGACTACAGCTATCTTACAGGAAAAAAAAAAACCCTAAGCTTTTTGCTCAACACAGTATTTCCATAATTACAGCTAACTCCCTTCACTCTGAGTTCTAGCTTCCCGGCTTTATGGAATACTTCTCCTTGTCCCCAAACTCTGAGTGGTTTTTTTTTTTATGACCTTTTACAACCGCCTTCCAGTCGCTTGGTGGGGCATCATGTGATGCGGCAGCTCCTTCCTCTGCCTTTTTTTCACACAGGCTTCTTCTTCGCCTGATCCCTCTGGTCATGGAGGAAGTGGGGTGGACTGCCTGTCACTTCTCGAAGCTCTGAGTCATTCTGTGAGGAATTTTCTTTTATTTTGTAAATAATGCCTTCTTAGCAGCCAAATATAGGAATGACCCATTTATCTGAAATTAGGCAAAACAAATCCATCACTAATTCATCTATAGGCTTCTTTTTGGATCTCCTGATACTCTGTACTAAAAACCATGGAAACGTTTAGGGCTCTGAAAGAAGATTCAACATAGCAGTATACATTTACAAGAGCCAGCGCACCACCTGAAGCATCTGCCTCTCTAACCAGGAATAACGGGGACACCAGGTCACCTGGGCCCACTGGCTTCCTGAGGAAGGGTGACATGCCGTTTGCCCTGGATCGTTCACGGAGGCCTTTAGAGTGCCCCGTCACTCCGTCAGAAGCGCGGGAGGAGGGAATGCTGTGGCCAGTCTTCTATCTAGGGTTTACCAGTCAATGGTAAAAACGATGTTTTTAGTTTTTGCAGGAGACATTTTGGACAACAATGCATTAAGTTAAATTAATATAGCAATTAAAATATTATGCAAAGTATTTCCTTATTTATAACATACAATTTATTCTAAAGCAGTTTACCTTCTTCTGTGGTTGAGTTTAATGAGTTTCTTTCAAAAGAACCATAAAAAGCATGCTTGGAGAAAGGAGACTGTTTTGTTTTTTTAATAAGCAATGTAGCTGTCACCAGATGCTATGAAGATTGATTACTGATGCATTTTTAATGCAGATAATTTATTAGATAATAGGGTATTTTCTCTTCTAAATTTCCAGTAGGAGGAAATCATTGAGTTTTTCCATTTTAAATTAAAGGCTTTCTACAATCGGTTTTTCACTAAGCCTTAAAATGGATTATCAAATTCAATTATGTAACAACACACTTAGGATGAAGCCCACTGTTGATGCCTTTTATATCTGCTTGAGTCCCAGCAAATCTCTTGAAAGCAAGAACCAAATACGATCCATACACCAACCAACGTGCCTAGCAAAGTGCTATTAATACGTAGTAAGTGCTCCATAGTGTTTGCTGGATGAATAAATGTCATATGCTGTTGTTTCACTGGAAACTCTAATTCAAAGATTCCCTGCTGAATACACTTTGTCCTAAGCTTGTTTATCAGTGACGGATTGCTATACAGGATACATGTCTTTGTGTCTCTCTCTGTCGCCTTCCAGTGGCCAGGAAGGGAGCAGGGTGCACCTTTAGCCCACTTTGGGCTAAAGTCTCTGCTCAGCCGACATGGTTAAGTCCTTTGCCTACCTGGATTAGTAGTTAGGAAGCCCAGCTGTGTCCCTGTGTTCATTGCCAAAGGAAGTTCAAAGTGTTCTGTCCTAACAATGCCAAGTGGTTAGGCTGTGGCTCAGCTTCACTGATACAGCCAGTTTCCGCCGGCGCAAGGGGGCCAACGGCTCAAGGTGACCAAAGGGAGGCTCCCATGGCAATTTTTCTTCACCTTTTATATCTAATGGCACAGAAATGTAAATTTAAGAAGAATTGTCTCTGGGAAAGACTGGGGCAAACAGCCCAACAAGGTGTATGGAAGGAAAAGCTTTCCCTTATGATCCCGTTTACTTTAAAAGTGTGTGCGGGTTTACACTGTAAACCATAGTAAACCTTTTTGTTATAATAAAATAAAACAAACAAAGCACAAGTTTCCTACTCATCTTTGGTTAATACAGAATTGAACGTAATTTCTGAAAAAGTAGCCCAATTTGAAAAGAACTAACGAGGTAGTCACGGAACTCAGCCATGAAGTTCTCATGAGGCCACAGTTTTAGCCAGTTCGTGAAACCTTGGGTAAGGGTCCCTTGCTGAGAGGGCCACTTGGATCATGGATGGTTAATTTTCTGTGTTAACTTGGCTAGGCCACGGTACTCAGATATTTCGTCAAATATTGCTCTAGATGTTTCCGTGAAGTTACTTTTTAGAAGAGATGAACATTTTAATCAGTAGTACGTAAAGCCAATAACCCTCCATAATGTGAATGGGTGGGCCTCATCCAATCAGTTGAAAGCCTTCTCCCGGCGGGAAGGAGAAATAGTCCCAGCAAATGGCCTGCAGGCTCAAACTGCAACACCTCTTCCCTGAGTCTCCCCGCTGCCAGCCTACCCTGCAGATTTTGGATTGCTAGTCTCCACAGTCACAAAAGGCAATTCCTTAAAGTAAACCCCTCTATTTCCACATGTCCTATTGGTTCTGTTTCTCTAGAGAACTCTTGTTCATACAGGTGGATTGAAAGGAGAACTGAGTCATTGGTTATCAGTCAAGGTAATAGTCACCACAATTTTTTTTCAGAGAAAAGAATGACCCACAATGTCGTACTCTACTAATGCTGGAATTGCAACCCATGTTTGTGAACTCGGTCACAAAGCCTCATCACCTCCCAATGATGAACTCCTTGTCAGCTTTCAAACCACATTTTCAATGTGGCAACTGCATCATAGGTGGTATGACCCAGCTCTGCCTTGATAAGATGTTTGAGAGAAGTCGCTCTAGACAGTTTACTGAGAAAGCTGAAGAATGAACATTGAATTCATTTAACAAATCCAGTTTTTTATCTTTTGTAAAGATACCCCTTTTTCTTTTTACTTCAAGAGGAAAAAGTTATCAATTCAACCTTCTTTATTTTTTTAGTTGACACACCATTAATAATGTCTCACTTTAGTTGACACACCATTAATAATGTCTCGCCCTGACACATCAGGCATGCAGATCCTGCTTCTGGGTGGGCCAGCACCAGCCCTGTGTTCCAGGTACATTTGCAAAACTGATTCCCTTTGCAGGATGGCTCCCAAAGGAATGATGACCTCACTGGTAATGCAAGAGAACCAAATTACCCAATCACTCTCAGCACATCAAAACTTTTTATTCCAGCCTCACAAAAATCATAGTGTTTTTTCCAAAATGGAAGATGGGATTCTTCACATTTCATTTGACATGTTTCTTAGAACATATCTAAGAACACATGACTATAGAGCACAGAAGGGTCTGTTGGGGGTGGGGATACATTTCCACCATCAAGACAAGACTGGGGAGCCAACGGGTTTGGAAGTAAAGGAGAAGGAGGAGCCTTGTATGACAGCAAGGGTGTAAGCAATGATATTAGTTATTACAGTGCAGGAGTGAAGAATTCATTGGCAGTTTGGGAAACACATACAGAGGGCTTCAACATAGGTATGACAGCACCTTTTGAGGGCAAAAATTTCAAAGTTTTCCCTTAAATAGTTGGTACAGTCAATGTCCCTGAAAATGCTTTATAGACTTAAGGAGGTCAGGGAAGCATCAGGGTTGTTCTCAAGGACAATGGCTTTTGCCCTTGTTCTGCTATCCTCAAGGTTAGGGATTGGATGAAACAACTTTTGAACTAAGATTAAAAAATGACTATGTTCGTGGCTGAGATTTATGAAGGAGGTATGTGTAGTCCATTCGTGGGTCCAGTTAATTAAAGGGCTAAAGTCTAGAGAAACAATAGAGGCCTAACAATTTTGGCTGTTCGTCTCTGTAAACATAAGAAAGATTTCAAATAGTCATGATTGCAACCAATGGACCCGCTGTGTGGACTCTAGACTAATTCTGTTTTACACATCGTTATAGCCCTCTCAGCTCCTCACCCAGGGCCCCGCGTAAGGAAAGGATCAATAATAACGGTTGACCTACTGCCAGCAGCTTTAATTTGTACAAACTAATGAAAAGAAAGGTGAGGTCACATTTCCTTTGTGGGTGCTCTATGCAGCTGAGGGAACGAAGCCAGTGTGATATCAACACCCCGGAAATGCATTTAAACAACACAAAAGTTATCCCACTGCTAAAGCTGTTCTTTTACAAAAGGAAAACCACAGTGAAGATTTACTTAATTAGCAAACTGTGAATAAGAGAAACTTAGCCTGTGAAGAGAGTGAATGTGATAATTTGGAAGAGATAATGAGAGATGAAAGTACAGTCACCGATCACATAATGACGTTTCGGTCAATTACGGACCACGTATGTGATGGTGGTCCCATAAGATTACATACATAGCCCAGGCGTGCAGTAGGCTATACCATCAAGTTTATGTAAGTGCACGCTGTGATGTTCACACAGTGACACACTCACCTAACGATGCCTTTCTCAGAAGTCTAATATGACACTAAGGTTGTAAGTAATTATATTAGTGATTATAGCCTGGTAGTGTAGAATTGGGAGGCAATTTGGGAAATGCATATAGAGGGTTTCTAAGGTTCAGAAATATTTTATTTGTTTAGCTGAATCTTGACTGCTTATTATAGCATTATTCTTTAAATAATAAATATAATAAAATTATAGTATTTATTATATACACACTTGATGTGATATATTTCCTAATTATAATATATTTTAAGATTCTATATGGAAATATTCACTACAACATTAATCAATTTATTTACAGTATATTGTGAGCACATTTAACGTGAAAGGCACTGGGCTTACTGTGTAGAGAATAATCATTGTATTTGAGGATTGTATTTGAACCTAGTGACAGAATTCTTGCCACTAGGATTCCGGGCTGTGCTTGGTAAAATGGGATTTTCTTAGGATAGAATGGCATCCAAATAACATGTGTTGTTTATAGTTCCCAGAACTGAACTTGGGCACAGACCAGAGCTTCCCTTTATTCGCTGTGATCACCCATAGTGCCTGGCATTGCCTGGCATATAGTAGGCGCTCAATGATATTTGTTGAAGGAAGGGAGTGAGGAGGGAGGTAGGGGGATGAGCAGCACACCCACGGGAGCCCACAGAAGCACTTGGGCATCAGTAAGATGGCCCTGCCCATCCGTGTTCCCTGCAGTAGCTGGATTCCCTCTGTCCCCTGCACTTTTTTTTTTGCCTTCTTATCTCTCCAGCCTTGTGATGTCAGCAAGAGCCTCTTTCTCCCCTCACAGCTCTGTCCACAACTGTGGAAATGACAGTGGCATTCTCAGAGACCAAGGAACACTGAACCTTTTTCTCCTTTTCTCCTCTCTACTCTCCGGCAATATTTTCTTTTCAAAACCCTTTGCTACCATCCCTATTTCAGTGCACTTCAGTTTGCTTAGTGGGCAGAGACCCTTTTTTCTTTCTTAGAGTGTTTTAGTTAATAAATAAATTTAGAAGTCAGCCAAAGACTGCAAATGTTTGGTAAATAACCAACATGGGCTTCATTTCAATTGTTACCTGGAGCCCAAATGTGAATTTGAAATTTTAGGTCCATATTTGAATTCATTTAATTCAAATATTGAAAATGTTTTTGAGGTTATGTTGCTGAATTAAGAAATGAGTGTCTGCTTCTTACAGAAAGGTGACCCAGTGACTAAGCTGGTATTAAAATACAGATTAGGTCACATGTCCCTGAATTAACAGTCTGGTGATGACACAATTCTGATGTAAAAACAGGATTAAAAATATTGAAGCTTTTCTAGCCATTTGGAAAATATGCTTATACTCCATCAAGCTCTGGGATTTGTCGTTCCCATTAGCTTGTTTTCGCTTGTACCTGTAGCCAAGTAAGGAGTGACTTAAGCAAGAAAATAAGGGCATGATTTTATCCCTAAATATCCGCACCCTGACTCAGACAGGGGCAGCTGTAAATAGCCTAATTCATTTTAGCTGTTCTAAGTACTTAATTTATTTGAAAACACATTTCAGCACTTAAAAATCCTTTCCTTTCCCCCTTCCTTGAAAGGACAACCATCTACCTCTTTTGTCTACTCTGTTCAAGTAGTGAAATTGACAGGACACATTTATTTGCATGAAATCCGGTAGGTCTATTAGTGGGACTTACCAGTTGGCTGCCTTCAAAAAGAAAGGTTTCCATGGTGTCTACGCTGAAAATATCACTGTTGTTCTTTCTTTTTGATAATTTTACTACCAAAGTACGTGTTTTCTTGAATTAATAACAAAAATATTTATTGAGTATTTACTACATGTCAGATGCTATACTAGGTGTTGTATTTTAATTTCAATACAGTAAATCCTCACTTAACATTGTCAATAGGTTCTGTGACTTTAAGCAAAACAACATATAACAAAACCAATTTTGTCATAGGCTCGTTGATATAATAAATAAGAGTTAACTTCCTACGACATCTCATTGACATTTAATGACATTGAATGAAATGATGTTATTCGAGGACCTGCTGTATTTGATTTGTATATTATTTAATCTTTAAAAACATTCTGCAATGTATTGTTTACTTGGTTTTACAGAGGATGAAACAGAAACTCAGAGAGCTGGAGGAACTTGCCCAAAGTCATGGTGCTAATAAGTGCCCAAGCTGGCATTCAAGTTTTGCCCCTGAATTCACAGACTCTGTTCATTCTTCACCATGCTGGTACCAAATCAACTGTTTCCGCATTCATTTGGCTTAGTTCCTGGCTTGATCTTACATCAAAACAATCCTCAATCATATGATATAGCCAAGTAAGCAGATACGAGCTATGCCCATTTTTAAAAAATGCCCAGCAATATTTGAGCTCCTGTATGTCTTGGGCGCTGTGCAAAGCATTCACTGTCACACACTGCTTAACAACAAGGATGTGTTCTGAGAAATGCATCTTTAGGCATTTCGTGGCTGTGCAGACATCACAGAGTATATTAACACCAGCCTAGATGGTACAGCCTACTACATGCTTTGGCCATATGGTAGAGCCTATTGCTCCTGGTCTGCAAGCTCGTACGGTATGTTCCTGTACTGAATACTGTGACACAATTGAAATGCAATGGTAAGTATTGCGTATCTAAATGTAGAAGAGTTACAGTAAAAATGTAGTATAAAACGTATAATGGTACAGCTGTTCAGGGTAATTACCATGAATGGAGCTTGCAGGACTGGAAGTTGCTCTGTGTGAGGCAGTGAGTGAGTAGAGAAGTGAATGTGAAGCCCTAGGACTTGACTGTATGCTACCATAGACCTCATAAATGCTGTATGGTTAGGCTACAGTACATTTATAAAAATAACTCCAGATTAAATCAAACACAAAGGAGTATAAGGCAATCAAGTGACACGGTGAACTTGAGAGGTTCAAAGCTGCCGCCAGTGTAACATGGCACATGTTTTACTGGACCTTTTTTTTTGTAAGTAGAAAAAATACAGTCTAAAGTAACAATAAAAAGTATAGTAAATACATAAACCAGTAATATAGTTTAATATCATTATCACATATTATGTCCTGAACATAACTGTATGTGCTGTACTTTTATAAGACAGGCAGCCCAGTAGGCTTGTTTACGTCGGCATCACCGCAAACACATGCGGAACGTGTTGTGCTACCACAAGTCATCATGACCATGGCATCACTAGGTGACAGGAATTTTTCAGCTCCCTTATTACCTTACGGGACCACGGTTGTTTATACAGTCCCTCGTTGACTGAAAAGTCCTTATGCAGTGCATGACTGTACGCATATCTTCACAACTGGGCACATACTTGGGGGGAGGGCTGGGAAAAAAGAACAATAAATAAAAGAAGTTTCTGTATGTATTAAGACAAATGTTTAAGTGTTGGTGGACTGACAATAAAACCTTCAAACGTTGTCAAGCCATTTTCTCTGCATTTCTGAATATGAGGCATTGCAGGGAGGGGCATCATTCTAAGACTGATGTTCAGTTCAGTGTCGTTGGTGTGTGGCACCACCCACAAAAACTACCGTGGGACTCTGGTGGTTTATGTCAGAGATCCGACAAAGTTCTTAAACAAGAACCCGTTGCCGCTTGGAATATTCATTTTCTTCCTGACCACTTTGAGTTAATAGAGTGAAAGTTAAAAGCATCCAACGCATGCAAAAGCTTTTATGGAAATGAACGTATCAAACAAATGGATCTTTAAAAAAATCTCAGAGTTGATGCACACTAATAATATTAGCTTCAATTATATTTAGCCTTTTTCAAATAAAGCCCTTGCAAATAGATAAGAGAGGACTGCTTCCATTTCCGATCCTCCCCCCACTCAGCTCTAAGCTGCATGACTCATGGCCGAGTCTGAGGCCCAAACAGAAATAAAGGGTCCACAAATGAACAAGAGGAGGATGGTGTCTCTTCTCCTTTCCCCTGTAAGTGCTGACACAAAAGTCTCCCGAGAGAGGCTGAAATTGGTCAGGATGCTGAATTCTCTCTAGCTGGCACATTTCTTTCCTTTATACTTATTGTCTTCCTCTCCCAGTTGTCATCCTCTGCGATTAGGTAAAAATAAATGTTAGCACCATTAGGAGGCTGAGATAATTCCACAGCACATACTAATTCACCCTTGTCTGTCTGCAGTGCATTTTCAAATGCCAAGCCCAGCTCATTTTGCTTCTGGATCTTTAGAAAACACTATTTATAACTTGAGTTGCCACCTCATTGGAGACATTTTCTGGAAGCGGTAAACCTGGTGGCATTTGTACAAAAGGATATGTCTCAGTAAATGGCAGCTGTCCTTTTGCACACCATTACTGCTATCAAGCCAGCCCCCAAATACCTGTAGATTGGGTGCGAGAAGGAAAAATAGTTTGCAGTTGTATGATAACTAATCACAGAGGCTTCATAATTTTTGTTTTTCCTGAAATGACTCACTTGTCAGAGGAAATTATGTGAATAACTTCCGTGCAGTTACACGGCTAACAAATTAACACTTCCAGTCCCCGTATGCATGAACTTGTGGGGATGTAAGTCCGCTTTCTTGCTGTTCCTTAATATCCATCTGGGTAATCACAATTTCCATCACTGAGCGGAAGCAGTGAGGAGACCTCTCCCACCCCTCTGGAAGCTGACGCTTTTATTTCCCTGTTTCCCATTTCTGTTCCCATCCTGAGATTGTTGGTTGCAGGATGTCATAGCAGTTTATGACACTACTGATTACGGCATAAGGATTCTCCATTGATTAAATGTGGTTTACCTGAGTTTGGCAAAGGCGGACCAGCAGGTACGCCAAAAGAAATTGAACCTGCTAGTGAACGGCAGGCCTACAGCTACCTACCTGGAAGGCGGAGGCAGGGTACAGAGTAGCAATTTAAATCCTACGTACGGGACTAACTTATTCATTTTCTAAAATGAATTAGCAGCCGGTTCTGTGAAACAACTGGTTTGATGAATTTTAAAGTTCACATCAGCTAATCTAATCAACCGAGTCTGCAAATTATCAAGCTTATTCTTCATGTAACCATAAGCCCAAGAACGTTCTTCCAGTGATGTCTTTATCATTCTGGTTTTATGTACACATCAAAATGACAGTTACTTTGATAATGGTAAACTCAATTAACAGCTTGGCAAAGAAACCCTGTCTTTTCGCTCTATTCATAAATCTGCTGTCAGCACTCGGCTAGTAATTGTACGTATACAAAAGCAACTGTACTACTCAGAGTATGCCTAGTTAACAGTTTAACTCTAACCCCACCACCTCTGGCTATGACTTGCTGTTGCAGGATGAAGTCAAGCCTAAAAATGTTTTTTAGACTTTTATACTTGAAATAACTCATGATGGGAAATGTTATTTGGGGCAATTTAATATCACATTAACTAACCTGGAGGTGAGAAAAGGTTTTTGTTTTTGATCAAAGTTTGGTATATGCCTAATGAATTAACATATTGAGTTAAACTAAATTATAGGAAATAACTCACGCACTAAGGAGCTGGTTCAATTCCTGGAAGATGATATTTTGTAAATTTATGGGGCAGTTTGCATTGTCGTTGAGGTTGTCTCTGAGCAAGGATAGATAATGAGACAAAGAATGTCCATGAATTCGATGATCTGATGCAATACATATGGAATATATGTTCGTTTATTTGGTCAAGAGTCAGGGTTAAAGTTTATCTTCGTCTACTAATCACAAGATATTTGACTAAGATGTGGAACAACATGAAGCTGTCTAAGCTGTCAAGATTAGAAAACATTTAAAATTGCTCATTATATACAAACACAATTGACTCTTTTTAAAAAAATTTAATCTTTATCGTATTTTTTTCCATTGCCATTTAGTCCCCTTATAACCCCCTCCACTAGCAATCACCACACTGTTGCCCATGTCCATGAGTCCTTTTTCCTCTTTGCTCAATTCCTCCAACCCCCTACCCTCTTTGTGCCCCACTAGCTGTCATCCTGCTCTCCATCAATGAGTTTGTCTCTGTTTCTTGTTAGTTCAGTTAGTTCATCAGATTCCACATATGAGTGCAATCATATAGTATTTGCCTTTCTCTGACTGGCGTATTTCAGTTACATAATGTTCTCCAGGTCCATCCATAACTATTGCAAAGGGTAAAATTTTCTTCTTTTTTATGACCCAGTAGAATTCCATTGTGCAAATGTTCTATAGTTACTTTATCCACTCATCTATTGATGGGCACTTGGGCTGCTTCCATGTCTTGGCGATTGTAAATAACTCTGCAATGAACATAGAGGTGCTTATGTTCTTTCAAATTAGTGTTTTGGGTTCCTTTGGATCTATTCCCAGAAGTGGGACTGCTGGATGAAAAGGCAGATACATTTTTCAGTTTTTGAAGAGTCTCCATACTGCTTTCCACAGTGGCAGTACCAGTCTGCACTCCCACCAACAGTGCAAAAGGGTTCCCCTTTCTCCACGTTCTCACCAGCACTTGTTGTGTGTTATAGCTGACTCTTGAACAAGACAGGTTTGAACTGTGACAGTCCACTTACATATGGATTTTTTTCAATAAATACAGCCAGCCCTCTTTATCTGTGGGCTTCGTATCTGTGGATTCTAGCAATCACTGATAAAAAATAACATTTTCAGTTAGAGATTGGAAGTCCATGGATGTGGAACACTGATTGTATGCATTTTTTTATACCATTTTATTTATTTATTAATTTAAATATATTTTACTGATTTCGCTATTACAGTTGTCCCAATTTTTCTCCCTTTAAAAATTTTTTAAAAAAGGTTTTTATATATTTATTTTCAGAGAAAGGGGAAGGGAGGGAGAAAGAGAGGGAGAGAAACATTGATGTGTGAGAGAAACATCAGCTGGTTGCCTCTTGCATGCCCCCAACCAGGGGCTCAGCCTGTGACCCAGGCATGTGCCCTGGATGGGAATCAAACTGGTAACTTTTCAGTTCACAGGCCAGCGCTCAATCCACACCAGCCAGGGCCAATTTTTCTCCCATTGCCCCACTCTACCTGGTACCCACATTCACTCTGTCAATTCTCCCCCCACTCAGTTCATGTCCATGGGTCATGCATATAAGTTCTTTGGCTACTCCATTTCATATCCTGTTCTGAACATCCCCCTGTCTATTCTGTACCTACCAATTTGTACTTCTTAATCCCTGCACCTTTTCCCCCATTCTTCTCTTTCCCTTTTCCAATTAATAACCCTCCAAATGATCTCCATATCAATGGTTGTGTTTCTGTTCTGCTTGTTTTCTTAGTTTGTTTTTTAGATTCAGTTGGTGATAGTTGTGAATTTATTGCCATTTTAATGTTCATAGTTTTGATCATCTTTTTCTTAAGTCCGTTTAATATTTCATATAATAATGGCTTGGTGATTATGAACTCCTTTAGCTTTACCTTGCCTGGGAAGCACTTTATCTACCCTTTGATTCTAACTGATAGTTTTGCTGGGTAAAGTAATCTAGGTTGTAGGTTATTCCTCTTCATCACTTTGAACACTTCTTGCCAGTCCCTTCTAGCCTGCAAAGTCTCTTTAGAGAAATCAGTTGATAGTTTTATGGGGACTCCTTTGTAGGTAACTCTCTGCATTTCTCTTGCTGCTTTTAAGATTCTCTCTTTATCTTTAACCTTTGGCATTTTAATTATAATGCATCTTGGTGTGTGGTCCCCTTTGAGTCCATCTTGTTTTGGATTGTCTGTGCTTCCTGGACTTGTATGTCTATTTCCTTCACCAAATTAGGGAAGTTTTCTTTCATTATTTTTTCAAATAAGCATTCAATTTCTTGCTCCTTTTCTCCTCCTTCTGGCACCCCTATGATTCAAATATTAGTATCTTAGAAATTGTCCCAGAGGCTCCTTAGCCTATCTTTGTTTTTTTTGGTTCTTTTTTCTACTTGCTGTTCTGATTGAATGTTTTTTTCTTCCTTGTGTTCCAAATCATTGATTTGATCCTTGACTTCACCCACTGCATTGTTGTTTCCCTGCAAATTTTTCTTTATTTCACTTAATGTAAGCTTCATTTCTGCCTGGCTCTTTTTCATGCTGTTGAAGCACTCAATGAGTTCCTTGACATCCTAATAACCAGTGTTTGGAACTCTGCATCTGATAAATTTCTTATCTCCATTTTGTTTAGTTCTTTTTCTGGGGTCTGTTCTTTGCTTTCATTTGGGCCATATTTCTTTGTCTCCTCATTTTGGCAGCCTCCCTGTGTTTGTTTCAATGTATTAGGTAGTGTTGCTTTGAATCCCTGCCTTAGTAGCATAGCTTGTTGTAGAAAAGCACACTGCTAAGCTAGATGGGGCAGAGCCTTAGGTAATAACCAGGGTGGGGCAACCCATGTGAACCAGATTGGTGGAGTCTCCAATATGGTGTCACTGCTCTGCCGCTCTTCGTGGGGGAAGGATCAGAAAGGGGACAATGCAGGAAGCTGTCCCCTGGCACTCGCCCAGATGCCAGACATTTTTGTTTCTCCCCGTATGCCACTGGTGCCCTTCCAGCTGCTGCCCTAGTGCTGGAGCCCAGAGGGAGTGAGTCTGTATAAGCTCTAAGTCCATTTTGGGCCCTTTAAGAGGAGACACTTGAGATTCTCACAGTTTCTTCCCTTGCCCCAATCCCTACTGGTTTTTACAGCCAGAAGTTATGGGAACTAATCTTCCTGGCACTGGAACCCTGGGCTGAGTGCTCTGGTGTGGGGCTGGGATCCCCTGCTCCTGAGATATCCCTTCTGAGTTTTATATACCACATGTGGGTGTGGGACTACCTGTTCCACATCTCTGTGTCTCCACATCTCTGTGTCCCCACCCCTCCTGCCTGTCTGGATGAATGTGACTTATTTAATTCCTTGGTTCCATGCAGCTCAGTTTTCTGATGATTCTGGGTGATAGTTTTTTAATAATTGTAATATTTGCTGCAGTTGTGCAAGGAGGCGAGCCATGGTTACCTATGCCTCCATCTTGATCGGCTTATACAATTTTAATAAGGGATTTGAGCATCTTCAAATTTTATTATCCAAGAGGCATCCTGGAACCAATCCTCTGAGGATACTGAGGACCAATTATAGTTAAATTTTGGGGGAGTCAAAGTTATATACAGATTTTCAATGGTGTGGGGGCTGGTGCCTCTAACCCTTGTGTTGTTCAAAGGTCAACTATACTTTATGTGTTCTAATTATATGTGATTCTTAAGTAGTTATTAAAGCAAAATCACTTGGACTCCCGCTAACCTATATTTTATTGGTCTACTTCAAGTTCCTGCACATCCCTGACACACCGAAAATGAGCTTCTGAAACCTTCTGAAATCTGAATTTTCTTTTCTCCCCATTAACATATATTATTACATTTTACCTTAATACTTCTCCTCTAGTCCAGGACCGGAGCAGAGCTCAGCACATTTGTTTTAGGGAAACTTCTGTGGAGTTCTGGCTTCTACTGCATGCAGTCTTTCTACAGGACCAGAGGAAGAGCTATGAAGGGATTTCCTTCCAAGGTCACTTTGCCGAGTGACCCCTTCACTGTCATCATAGGAAGTTCCCAGTTTTTCTAGGATCATCTTAGACTGTCTGTTTCTCTGTTATTCCTACACATTGATGCTAAAGTCACTCTTCCAAACGTGCTCATTTATTTTTATATCATAACTTACATTAAATTTCTCGAGTTACTGCCAGGCACTCAATGTATCTGTCTTATGTTCACTCCCTGCCCTATCCAGGCAAATTTGCTGCTCTCCATGTTTCTTTTCTGCCTCTTCCTGAACCGTGCTTTTATTCCAGCTGTCTCTGCCTCCCACTGAAATAGTCTCTTCTGAAAGTGCTTAAAAATTTATATCCAGCTCTCTACCACTGCAAGTAAAGAGGTTAAGGCATCTAAAAGGGGATCATCTCATTTATGTGCCTGACAGACAATAGCATAAATTCCCCTTGATGAAGCTAAATGAATTCTTTTCATTCCTCAAATGACAGTTTTTCCATGTGCTGATCAAAAACTACACATGGCTGCCATTCACAGAGGATGACGCTTTCTTACAGATTCACAAACAGGGCAAGGCATCCATATTTAATATGGAGTTAATATTTAATTTTTAATTAAAAATTTTTTATTTTATTTTATTTTAATTTTTTAATTGTTGTTCACTTAAAGTTGCCCCCGTTTTTCTCCTATTGCTCAGCCCTGCCCTGCCCACCCCTCTCCCACATTCACTCCTCTCCCATTGTCCTTGTCCATGGGCCCTTTATACATGGTCCTTGACTTGACCCTTCCCTTCTTTCCCCCACTGTCCTCCTCCCCTCTGGTCACTGTCAGTTTGTTCTTTATTTCCATATCTCTGGTTCTATTTTGCTTGCTTATTTGTTTTGTTGATTAGGTAAAATCTTATTTTAAAATTAGAGTTGACATACAATGTTACTTTAGTTTCAGGTGTACAACCCCATAATTAGACACTTATATAACCTACTAAGTGATCACCCTGATAAATTTAGTACTCATCTGACCCCATATATAGTTATTAAAGCATTGTTGACTCTATTCTTTTTGCTGTATTTTACTTCCTCATAGTTAATATTTAAAATCAAGTCCAAAATTATGGTCAGAATAGCATTCTATTCTCATTGAGCAAATCTTGATTTTTTTAAAATAATAAAAATGCACAGTAAGAGCATTGACTGCATAGCAACCAGGTTGTGCCCTTAGTGCTGAGACATACGGTAAGTGGTCAGGAAATGCTGGTCACCATTATGACTTTATATTATTTTATTTTTTCCTCACAACTGCCCTATGACATGGATTCAAAACCGTTCCGCTTAGCAGATGTATTAGTTTCCTAGGGCTCCCGCAACAAAATACAACAGATTGGGTGGCTTGAGCAATAGAAATTTATTTTCTCACAGTTCCGGAGGCTGGGAGTCCAAGATCAATGAGTCAGTTGGGTTGGTTTCTTCTGACACCTCTCTCTTTGGCTTGTAGAAGGCTGGCTCCTTGCTGTGTCCTCACAGGATCTTCCCTCTGTGTGCACCCATGTCCTAATCTTGTCCTCTTATAAGGACAACAAGTCCTATTGGATTAGGGCCCACATTAATTACCTTGTTTAACTTTAACTACCCTTGTAAATACCAAATCTCCACATATAGTCATCTTCTGAGGTACTGGGGGTGAGAACTTCTACATATGAATTTGGAGGGCATGCAGTTCAGCTCATAATAGCAAATGAGGGAACGGAGGTGCTTACAGGGCCAAGGCAGAGTCCCAGGCAACCAGGCTCTGGGGCTGTGCTCTTCACCACTACACTGTGTGGCACATTGGATGAAATGCAAAGACAAGTGCTTTCAGGCCCCATATTGCAGATAGCTAAATATGTTTTAGTTTCTATGTAATTGGTATTGATTAAAATCACCAGGACATTAGATGCCTGAGTACATTTTTTCTGAGTTCATTAAGTATTAAGCATAATTTTTTTGACTTCCTATTTGTTTAAAAATCTTCTAGGCTGCATGTCTCCTTTCTTCCTTTACTACAGACCACAACAAGGACTGCAATCTCATTTTGTGATGAGGGCTTTATTTTATGATTTGTGAACAAGGTGATTTTTCTGAGTATAACTTTGAATTTACAGACATTGCTGCAGAAAGTGGGAGAGGCCGAACCAACCTCCGGACATAACATTTTCCCTTTCTCACAGAATGAATGTGTGGTTGATTGAGGCTGTTGGTAGGTTCATTCTAATTGGAGGATTTGAGTTCTATTTAAAAAAAAAAAAGACTTTTTAAAGATTTGGTTTTACAAATGATTGCATATTTTTCTTGATGACATTTTCTTTTACTAAAAAAATATTCCCATACTCCCAGGAAACAACTAATTATTCTGTAGCCATGGTAAAATGTAGCCACCCAGATGGATTTTAATACTGCTTCTTTTTTTTTTTTAAAGATAATTCTATAGCCATGGAATCATCAGAACTAGTTTTAAACCCATTTCATCAACCAACAACTCATCCTAGTGAAGTGCTGGCCTTTTGCTTTGGAAAGTCAGCCAGTAGGGACTATTGTACTTGCTCCAGTAACCAGGCTTCTGAAACTGAACTGATCAACACATCTTGTCTGAGAAACTGTCCTTTCCAGCTGATGTCCCCCACTCCTGCTTTTGAGAGCCCACCAATCCCTGAGGTCCATCCAGACACCCTTTATCAGGTAGGTTAACTGCTCTTCCCAGGGAGACTGTGCCCATCCAGCATAACCCTCCCTTCCTTAAGGAAGTAATAAATCCAGTTTTGTGGTTTGTTTTAATTGTGTGTTCATTTAAGACATTGAGCAATGGTTTCACCCACCCTTTGACACTTTATTGCTTCCTAATAATACAAAATTATTGGCTTGTCCAAGCCCATCTGGCTTCCTTTAGATCCCCTTGTGGTAGACCATGTGGAGCAAATGACAAATTGGCCTTCTTAACTCTTTTATTCCAACTGTCTTCTTTCTTGATTGATCATCTCAAACATGAGGCATAAATAAATGACTTTTCTACTTTGTGGCATGACACAAGAATATAGCTCTAACTTCCAATCACTGCGAGTGGTGGTTTAGATGTTTGGAGAGACCTCTCCCAGTATAGCACACCTGAAAATGCTGTAGATAAACTCAACTCCTTACAGCTTTTATAATGGGTGATTGAGCTCAGAGAAAGTAAAAGAATTTCTCAGGATTTTTCTAACAGCCTCATGAAAGTACCACTCCAAAAGAGCAAGGTGTGCTAGAGCCAGCGTTTGCCCTGGGGGTATCTGGTAAAACTTGGTTCCTATTGCCTGGGTTTTAATGGGACAAATGCATAGGGACAGGAGACAAAGCCTGGGCCCCAAACAGGAAAAGGGGGTCAAGCCAGAGTTCCTGCATAAATCAAGCACCTCTAAAGTGGACAGACAGGAGAAACTCGCCCTGCTGATGGAGATGTTGGAGACACATACTGAGGATACATCCTGTCTCATGCTTGGCTCTCAGTGAATGGAAGGAAATTTCTACATACAATTTCTAACCACAAGCCTGCAATCACAAGGGTTTGGGACCGCATTTCCCTTGCCTGTTAGGTTATAGAAATTTTAGTTTAGAGTAGTTTTGGGGTGGTAGTACCCCCAGAAGGCCGGCAGAGGCCAATGCAAACACTCTTTAGAGAAACACAATTTAAATCCTGGCCTCGAACAATTCCCATAGATAAACTTCCAAGAACGTGAGTTTTTAACTTTAAAAAGATTAAGGAAAAACAAGCCATTATAAACAAAAGTCAGCAGTAAAAAGCAAAGCACAGACTAGAGCTAAGAGCTACTTGCAAAGCTAGTAGACGTGAAAATGACCAGAAATAGAACATAAAGTGGGCATGTTACATATATTTTAATAAAGAAAATATGGTGAAAAAACAAGAGATCAAAATTTAATAGGTGGGTGTGAAAGAGCCAAACAGAACTTTGTGATATAAAAAATACAACTGGAAGGCAGGAGTGCCATGCTTAGAGAAGGTATGGAGGGCACCTCTCTACGTGAAAGCATGCCAGGCCTCCCGGTGTACATTTACACAGCTGGCTCTTCCCCAGCTGACACAGGGAAATCGGGGAAGCCCATATGAAAGAAAGGTCCTGATGTTTTATTTACAATGAAAGTCAAAAATCAATGGCAATCCATAGCTGTCCTGTGGTTTGGTTTTTATTGTCAGGCAGTCATTCTGTCCTCTTACTGTGTGACCCATCAAGAGCTTCAGTGGGCACAACTGGGCCCTTTCCTTCCAGATTCGCAGGTGAGCAAGCTAGGCATGCTTTTGTGGGAGTGCCCTGTCTCTCCAAGACCCCATGTCTTGCCCTTGGACTACAGATCCACAGAATCATTTCCTTTACCTAAATTTACCTTACTATCTTTTACTTTACCTCTAGAAAAGATGCCTGTGGTCATTTGTTGGAGGTCCCCAAAGCTGCATACACTAATAATTGACAATTGTATCTTTTAGTCTCTCACCCTGTTGCTTTTGCCCTCATTCTAGTCCCCATCACCCCTTTTATATGGTCAGCACATGTTCTCTAACTGGTCTAACTCTCTGTAGCCTTGTTTTTCTCAACTTCTTCCTATGTAAAAGCACTAGAATGATCTACCTAAAATACAAATGTGACCATGCCCCTCTTTGTGATCTAAGAGACCCAACTCTTTAATGTGGTCCTTCACGGTGTGGTTCTCTAAGAGTAGCTCTGCCTGCTTCTCCAATTCCTTGTCCCACAAGTTCCCACTTGACTCGCCAACACTCCCAGCCTCAATCCCTTAGACACTCCATGCCATTTCTCACTTTCGTATCTTTTCTCCTGCTGTCTTCTCTGGCCTGAGTTTCTAGTTAATCATTAGATGGGATCATTCTATCGTTTAAGACTAATGTTAGTCTGCTTCTTCCAGGAAGCTTTTTCTGATGTTTACCCTGGACCCTACTGGGTTAATAGGTCCCTTCAATCTCCCTGTATATGATGCCCACATTCCCAACAGCACACTCACATCGTACTGTAGTTCTGTGTTCACATGCTTGGGGTAAAGATGAAAGGTGCTACACAGCTTGCCATTGGTAACAGATACAGGATTTAGATAGTCTGAACACATAAGAGTTTTCATTTAGAGATACTTTCTGGAATGAGCTAGAAAGGTGTATTAATGAAATCAAAGGTAAGGCCACTCTGAACTCAAGGATGAAAATGTAATCCTTCTTCCATTTCTATTCCAAATTGTCATCAACCGTGATGTCTAATTCAGTTCATTTGTTCTCTCCAGTTCAGAGATTCTGAGACGAAACTGAAGGACAACATTAATAACAAAGTATAATAATACAGTACAACAACATAGATATCCAAATTTGACATCCAAAGCTTCCTGTATTATAAATTTCCCAGGAGGAAATTAGAATCTAAAGATTAAATCTCCTTGTTGGTTGAAGTTCAAATATATGTGGGAATTAATGTCAGAAAGTAAGTTTTGTTTTCTGTGTCGGTTAAATATGCAAAGATCTTACAATCCCTTCATCCCTCAATTTCTTTTTCTGGCCTTTTCAGCTGGAGGGTTCCCATTGTCTAGGTCAGTAGTTTCAAACTTTTCATCTCAGTACACCTTAAAACCCTGAACAATTGTTGAGAACCCCGAAGTAATGATCGATGTTTATTATATTAAAAATGAAAACTGAGGCATTTAAAAATACTTATAAATTTATTTAAACATAACAAAATAAACTCATTACAATTTAACATAGATAACATATTTATTAAAACTAATGATATTTTCCAAAATAAAAACATAGTGAAAAAGAGAGGCCTTTTTTCCCCTACATGTTCACAAATGTTTTTCACACTTGGTTTAAGAGAAGATATCTCCAGCTTCATACAGATATTTGGTTGAAAAAGAGAGGTGTATTTTCAAACCTGTTTCAGATAATTGTGGATGTTCTTATTTGATATCACATGGACACTTAGCAAGTGCTGGTTTCTTAAAGATTAGATTCCATGTGGAATCTGAAACACTGGTGTGTACTTTTTATACTTTGTTACATTAAAATCATTGAAATAAGTTACATTTGAAAAGATCTTTTACCCATGCATAATTTCGTTACTATTTTGTTCTATATTTTGGTTATTTGGGAAACAGATTTTCACTGGGCTAGACAGACCTCCTGAATGTTGACATATTTCACTGTACGATATCAAAATAACATGTTCATTAATATCGCCACCCATCTCATCAGGAAGTCTTTAAGACTAGGAAACTATCAAGCTCATGGTGGTAGCCACACATTTTCAAAACTTCCAATTTTGGCTTGAAAGCTTGAACTCTATCATTGGAGACATTATTGTCTGCTGTTTTGCTTGAACTGACACATTCTTTGTTCATTTCTGAGCAAATAGTTCCCAAATACCCGCGCTTAAATAACCATAGTGGCTCCTTTAAATACAAAAAAGGTGTTCATTTTTAAAATAGAAACAAAGGCTAGTTAGGTCAGAGTTCAGACAACTGCACAGCGCCCGTCCTCAAGACAACCTTCACACTGTGGCACAGAGTGAAAGGATCCCATGCGGACTTCTCATTTCGTCATGTGGAATATTAAAAGAACTTGCACTCAAGGGATAAGATTCAATAACATTAATATATTTTATAGTTTTGTCAAGGGCATTTTGAAGAGAAAGCGGATTTAAAAAATTATTTTTCAGTGTGTGGTGGTAGCAAAGAGCTCAATGACTACCAGTACAGGTGCCTCCATACTGCTAAGATGCCAGCAGCTTGGGGACTTCACTTTCGCGCCACCAGCGCACACCAACAAATGGAAAGACCCACTTGATCTTACTCTTACTAATTAACTCGTTTTGACCTGGCAGACCCCCTGAAAGTGTTGTGGGCCATCCTTTGAGGTCTGTGGTCTGGGCTAGCTCTACCTAGAATGGGCATCACTCCTTTTAGGATTCAGCAGTGGGATTGGTTTAATGAAAAGTGCCTGAATACCTCTCTTTTTTAAAAGATTTGAAAGAGTTAATAAGATACACACAAGTATCATAGCTCTGACCTGACACTCACCATATGGAGGAAAACAGCCAATCACCAATGGTAAGGACAGCTCTTCCAGGCAAAACTAGTTTCTAGGACTCAGGAAGGTAGTGTACCATCAGAAATAGCAGAGAACCAGGCAAGTTTGGGAGAGGGTAGATGGAAAAAAATCATTCAGCTTCTGTCTTCTCCAGACTATGCTAGTTGTCTGGACTTCTTGAGCTTTGAATTTAAACTTTACTGAGAAAAAAATTCTCCTGGTAAAAACATTTATCCTGTCTGGGTGAATCCACAGATGCACATCTCCACGCTCAGACAGCGGTACTACAAGCATTGCTGTCTTCTCACAAAGCTTAGGAATTTGAAATTATTTTGTAACCGTCTTCACCAGTAGTTGATGTTTCTGTCTTTGCCATACAGTAGGTCCATAACCTATCAATCTGCATTTCCCATTGGCTTTGCTTGCTGGTGCCCAACCCTAGCATTTTAAGTCTAGAACCTCAGTCAGTGCTCTGTGGTGCAGAAGGAATTCTGTAGCACTATCGTTTAAGAAGAGCAAACATATCCTGCCAATATCTAAGAGGCTCTTTTTTCTATGGTTGAATCATTGACTTAGCCATTTCTGTTTAGGAAAACCTGTACCTGTGTAGGTCAAGGACAAGTCGTAGCACCTGTATGCAGATGCTAGTGGCCCACACTTTTTCTGAGGCATGCAGGACCAGTGTTGACTTGCAAAGGTCCCATGAGGCACCAGTGTGAATTGTTTGGCTGAGGTGCCCTAGCTGCCACCATTGGATCCCCTGTTACTCCCTACACTGCCCTGTTTTTTGCTGAGGCCTATGGACTTTCTCAGCCATGCAAGCAACCCTGGCTGTCAGTGGCCTGTGGACAAAGCCAGCCTAAGCAGCAGTCACTTACCACGGTCAGGATACGGTGTAGTGTAAGGCGTAAAGCTTTGGCCCAGCCTGCAGCATTTACATTCCAAGGGCACAACTGAGTTTACCATTGTGTACATGAACCTCTGCAGAGTTTCGTGGTCACAACACCTGCTCATACACTAAAATCGGAGGCTCAAAGCTACTTTCTGGGCTCAATCACTCTATACATAATTTACTCCTTCAAAATTTTACTCCTTGACTTTCCCCTAAGGTTACTGACTTAAAACCAGGTATTGGTATGTTTAAGGTTATATCCCCAATTAACCCCCGCCTCTGCCACCCCATGCTTTAGGCTACAGGAACTGGGGCTACTTCTTTAAGACTAACAATGGGAAGGAGCAGAGCTCAGTGTTCTCTGCAGAGGAGGAATGGAAGGGAAAGGGAGGAGAGAGAAGTGGAAAACTTGTCTAGATTCTCCTTCTAAACTAAACTGTCACACTGAGATGCTCCGTGTCCTCTGGGGAGGAGGAAGTAAGGGGCCAGAGAGAGGTCTGGAGTGTTTCGCTAATGAGGCTCCCTTCTCTTGTAAGTAAACACCAGGACAGGGCAGAGGTATTACCTTGCAAACATCTTAGCTTAGCTTCTTACTCACCACTTATTACTTCAGTTTCTATAAGGTACAGTTTCCTGGTCTTTACACCAGAGGAAGCCATATTTACACGGAACCATCACTAGAAGAATTAGAGGTAATGCATGTAAAGCTAGCAGAGGTGTACACAGTTGGCCCAGAGGGGAGAGGAACATGAGCAACTGGATACATTACAAGACAGAGTGTGTGGTAAGTACTACAATAAAGGAAAAAGTCAAGTGCTCTAAAAGCCCAAGTGAAGAAAATATTAATTTTCGCATGGGCTTGGGTGGGTGGATGATTTGACAAGAGACTCTGGAGTTGAGTTTTAAAATTTCATAAGAGTCTCTCCATCAATTCAGTTTGCTTGATGAGTACATTGTCTTGATCAGCTGTGGTCTTAGAGGCCCTGAGGAGGGGCTAGTCCCATAGATTCTAAGGTGGGATCATAAGTCAGCTAGAGATGCAAAAGATCACAGAATTCCTGAGTCCGTAGACCCAGTTGGAGAAACATTACACACATGCTTGTACACACACAGCACAGACACCAGGGGTATTCAAAGTGTGTATCTACAAAGTCATGCAAACTGTACAGGCTAGATTTGGGCAGAGAACGCAGGAGAGTTAAGTCCAGAAGGGCTCATCTGAAATGCTCTCCTGGAAGCTGAAAGCTTTAATATGAAGAATAAATCAGATAGAGATAGGAGAATAGGAGAAATGTTTGGAAGCAAGATTATTTAAGATCCCTGTGCAGAGAGAAATGCAGTGAATGTAATCAGAATAAGGAAGGATTATTGAAGGAGGCTCCTTTGGAGAAGTTTATTCTCAGGGAGACACCCAAGTTAGGTTGAAGAATTCGCATGGAAATCAAAGAGCAGTAGGGAGCGTGTGGTTTGAGAAGAAGCCATTTCCTAACTCTGGGAAGCCATGTTCTTCCCATCAGGACATTCCTCTTTATGTTCAAAACCTTTAAGATCATAGTTTTATCACAACTGTTAAGTCCATTTAGTAAGTCTGCCAATGACCCAGGACCAATTTCATTTAAGCATAGAAAGAGGCCATGACATGATGTTGCCATAACATATAATTCATTTGAGTATGAACATGTTTTGAAGTAGGCAAAATGAAGTTGGAAAATCAACGTTTTTTCATAATCTATGCTTATGCTTATTTTGTAGTTCAATTCATGTAGGAATAATTCAGTGAAAGAAGTAAGCAATTTCCTGGCCTATTTAATCAATGGAAATATAGTTAATGGCCTCCAACATCTTGGCTTTAGTTAGGTTTCTTGTCTGAGGGAAAGTAAATGGCACAGTCTCAGCTCAGCAAAGGGCGGCCAGTGGTTTGTGCCATACGGCGTGAAGCTGTCGACCAGGGGCTGGTCGGTGGAGTAGGGGAAGAATTCCTGGGCCCCGAGGGAGCGGCCCCTGCCCCAGCTGACCCTGCTGCCCAGCGGAGACCTTGCTTCCTTGAACAGAAATGTTAGTTTATTCACCATCAAACGCTTAATCTGACTGAAGCACACACAAATTAATTAGTACCTTGAAAGTTTGTAACAGGAAAAGGAAGTAGGGTATAGCTGCAGAAACACAAGAGTGCCCTCGAGCAGGGGTCCCCAGCCTCCGGGCCGCAGGCCGGTCCCAGTCTGGGCCTGTAAGAGAATGGGCCGCACGGCAGGTGAGTGCGAATGTAATGTACTTAAATCATGCCGAAGCCATCCCCCCGCCCGCCCCACCCGTGGAAAAATTGTCTTCCACGAAACCAGTTCCTGGTGCCAAAAAGGTTTAGAGTGTAAAGTACAGTGGTTTGGATGACGCAGGGTTGAATCAGGTCTTCCTCTGCCTGGGTGGGTCCCTCAAAGTCACGTGCACCCTGCATGGAGACACCCATTCCAATGACCCACCAACATTTGGGAAGAAGGTGATTGGGAGGTACTTTTGCCACTCTTTTTTATAATCCCCTTGTGTGATGAAAGTGGAAATGCACAGAGAATTGATGGGGGCGCGGCTTGCCTCCTGTGGCTTCAGGACAGAGGAGAGCCAAGGGCCCTCCCGAGGCCTCACCTTGTGCCATTGGCCTTACTGGCCCTGAGGAAGGGCTAGTCCCATAGATTCTAAGGTGGGATCGTAAGTCAGCTAAACCAGATTCCTTGCAGTTTGTCCCCCCAAAGTACTATGCATATATGCCTGGGACTGTTTCATTCCTGGGCTCCTTTCCCCAAACCTCCAAATTGGTACTATGTGTTTTGTAAGGATGATATTAAAACTAATAGACTTTTTTCTCTCCCACTATGAGAGTATGTTTCTAGTTGATGCTCTAAATGCTACCTAATTAGTTTCATAGGGTTGTAGCCACCACCACAGGTGTTCTAGGGAAACCCAGCGTATCCTAGAAAATGAACATTTCTCTATTTTTTATGAAATGGTGCCTAGGTACAAGTTCATCATAATCCTGATTTGATAGCAAATTTGTCTATGTAATTAATTACCCTCTCTTTATCCCTATTTTCCCATCCTAGCTCCTGCACCCTCCCCCTTTCATCAAATGGCAAACATTCTGCCCCAAGACGGAAAACAAGTTGGTAAGAATGTGGCTAATTGGGTGTCTGGGGCAGGCTCGTTTTTATACACCGATTTCCCTCACTTGAGAAGTGATACCATGAAGTGAAGTGGCCTGTAGCTGACACCGTGATCTAGTTATTTCTGTTATGCAGTCACGCAACCAGAGACCGCAAGGAGACAACCCACTCGGCTTGGTCCAATCCTTCCCTGTTGGGAAGCTTTTCCTGAGTGATTTGAATAATGGAAGAGCTGAACTTTCAGAGACCTACCTCTCACAAGCCATCGGGCTGAGGAGGAACCACAGGGACTGCTGTCCCACACTCCTGCTTGGAAGCAGATGCTCCCTATGCTACGGGATGCACAGATTCTTCCACTACGACAGCTGTCAACAGGTGCGATCAGGAAGGGCGTCCAAGCAAGATGGGTGGAATGTGAAAACGCAGTGCCACGGATCCAGCAAATCCCCATCTTCCTGGGTGCCTTCGCTGGAGGCCGTAAACAGCTGGCTCAGACCCCCGTGGGCAGAAGGCCAGCGTGACAGACGGTGAGGCGGGCCGGCAGCTGCCCAGGCATGGAGGCCGTATCTGGGGGGTCGCACTGGGGAAGGGCAGGCCCGACTGAGCTGTTTTTCAGGCTGAGCTCCTCTGCAGAAGTCAGAAGAGGAACAGCTGCCGCAGGCAGTCACTAACCGAACGTGTTAGGAAAGAGGCTGGAGGCAGCCTGGCACCGTGTTTTGACCTTGCTTAATTCAAAGAGGTGGCAGGCAATGCAGTGATATGACCGTGATCTTCACTGTGATTCTTATCTTCATTAGGGGTGGGGGCAGGGTTCTAGGCAGGAGGACGGGGCACAGATGAAAAGGATGAAGGTGAATTAAAGCAAATTCCAAAACAGGTTGCGTGTCCTCGTGGATTAACAGAGATGGAGTGTCAGCTTTTCTTTCTGCCTGGTGTTGTCCTAGGGGAGAGGCTTGGGGAGCAGGGGCCGAGCGTCGGTGCACGTGTCTGAGGTCAAGCATTGTGGAGTGGCCCTTGTCTGTATCGGAGGCCAGGCACAGAGAAGGAGATGAAAGCCGACATGCGTGCCTCGGAAGCAGCTGTTGCTGTCAGGTTCGGTTTGCGGAGCTGAGGGGAGCCGCTCCAGGCTGCAGAGGAGCGCCTGGCGTCTACCCGGGCCCTTCCTGGCTCGGTGGCATTGGAAAAGAGCCCCTGCCTTTCTTTGCATGTCTTGCATCACTTTTAAGAATGTGGGGCCCTTGGCACTTATTGTTGTGTTCTTGGCCTTTGGGTCTTTGGCCAAAAGCCAGATGGAAAATATTTTGTTCTGATATTCGCTGGAATGTTTCCTCCTGAGCAGGACAATGGGGGAATGTGGTTAGGGAAACGTGACATTAGGGATTTGCATCATGTTAAAAAATAATTACTAGGCATTTAACACATATGCAGGCGTATACCAGAGGCTAGAACAGGGATTTTAAATGTATGTTAGTTAGCTAACCAATTAATTAATTATATAAATGTCTATTAGACACCTACTATGGTCCAGGCACTGTGCTGGGCATTAAGGGTGTGGCAAGGAAAAAAAAGTGAAAATTCTTGGAGCTTATGCCATAGTCGGGGGAGGTTCGAAATAAACAAAGTAAACGGGGTAAGTAATGAAAGCATGGACTCTCCAGCCACACCACACTGCACAGAGGTCAAATCCTGGTCATCAAAACCACTTAGTCATTGAATGATGTTGAGCAAGCTACTCAATTTCTCTACACCTCAGTTTCCTTATCTGTAACAGGGGATCAACAGAGGACCCATCTTGCGTTGCTGCTGTGAGGGTTAAATGAGAGACTATGTGTGAAGCTCTTAGAACAAGCCTAGCATATAATGAGTCCTTTAGAGGGGCTTGCTACTATGGTGTCAGCATTAGATGGTGGCAAGTTCCCTAGAGAAAAAGGAAATTGAAACGTTTCAGATAGAGCCATTCGAAAAGGTCTCACTGAGAATGGGACATTGGAGCAAAGACCTGAGGAGGGGAAGGAGGGAGTCATGAGACCACCTGAAGGAAAAGTTCAACAGGTAGAGAAAGCTGCAAGGTCAGAAGTTCTTGTTCAGAGGGAGACAGGCATACTAAAAAACAAACAAACAAACAAAAAAAACCCCAAACAACCAAAACCAAAACAAAATAGCAAGAGGCTAATGTGGCTGGAAGGGGCAAATGAGAGAATGTGACGGCAAAGGGGGTGGTGAAGACAGGCCATGTAGGGCCCTGTCAGTCACTGTAAACATAAATATGGCTTTCTTAGCAAAGGTGACATCCTGGAGGTGATTATTGACAATTGTGGGGTTTTACAGGATCTAGTACAAATAACGCCCCTTTTTTATTACAAAATCTCATCACAAAATCATAAGAATGTGATTCTGTAACGACAATATCACACTCAAGCACACCGTATGACATTTTAGGTGAAATGTTCAAGTTAAAACTATAAATTATTAGACCCATATTATTACCCTAACAGCCACACTTAAGCAGGTGTTACTTCTGCTGGACCTTATATATTCAGGGTCCTTGGGATATAATTTAAAATTTTCTCCTCTGTGTGTTTAGCATTTGGTCTCCTGTTCTGTGATAGATGCATAAGTCCTTGAGTTTCCTGTACAGCCCATTCCCTTTTATGAGCAAATAATAATTTAACATCAATAAAGGAAAAATGAAAGAAAAAAATGACCCATGATTCTGTCACCTTAGCAAAATAACTCTTTTGATTTTATCACATTTCATACTGGAAGCTTTTAAATAAAAACAGGGAGAGTAATATCTCCTTGCAACAGTGACTGTGAAGGCAGGGAGTTCTGGCAACAAAATCCCTTCCCAGGATCTGCATGTCCAGGGGCTGGGGGCCCTGCTGTGGAAAGATGCACTATCGGGTCCACTACTGGGATTTGGGGATAAGCAGTGCCCTCGACAAGGAAGGTCTAGACGCAGCCGGGTTGCTGGGAGGGAGGATAAGCCACCGAGGGGGAAAAAGGTCACTGTGCAATAAAAGAAAATTGGGGATCCCCATTTTATAGAAGAGCGAAACAAGAGCATGCGTGTGATTTAAACACTGTTTCCTTTCACCCTTGTTTGCGGTCATCTCCACCCAGATAACACCCATGGAGGGATTGCTGGGTGCCAGTCGGGGCTAATTGAAGGCGGGAGGCCTGAGAGGTGGGGTCAGCCTCCGCAGTGTGGTGCCCACGTGTCTCTGAGCCTCACAGGCCACCAGAGGCCACCCCGGCAGACTTGAGAGAGGCCCAGCTCACCCTGATCCACCCCCACGGTTACTCCCTGAAATCTTGGGGTGCAGGGAGTGAACTTTGCAAGGCACTGGAGTGCCTGTGTAAGCTGAAGAGTCTTGTTTGAGGCTTATTTAGTTGACACTTGGGGATTAGACAATGATTAGAAATAACCCACACAGTATGAACCTGACACACAAAAGATGCTCAATAAAACGGAAGCCATCATTTCTATCTTCTGCTTCTTACATTTTCATTTAAACAAAAGCCGATGCCATTGCTAAGACTCATTGGATATAAGTGACAATTCACAGTTACGAATGTTTGTTGTGCACTACCTGTGCTCCCTACAGGGCAAGGACTGACATTTAATTAGATTGATACCTAATTTGTGGGGATGTATAAAAGCGTTCCCTCATGAATAGCATTGATGGCCATGTTAAGTGACAAAAGGGCATGCTGTCACAACGAGTGGTCCAACCTGATTCCTCCTCAACACGACTTTGGCAGGGGACACCTTTCTTAGTTCCAGCGGGAGTGTCCAGCTCCTCTGGTGATTCCTCGAGCTACTCAGTAACCTTCTTTAAAAATACTTCATTCGTTGTTGAAAATCGCCGGAGTGGTTGCTCTTGGCACCAATCAAGAAGGCTGACCAATATCTGACTCTACTAGAGTTACCAGCTTCTCAAGGGCACAAACCATGTGTCTTCTTCGTCCTTCATCGCTCCAGGGCCTGGTCCATGACACGTTTACAATAAATGTTAAGCCCAAATGAACAAAGTTCAGTCTAATCTTCCTGAACCCATAAGAAACCATTTATGAGAACTTGTGTATATCAGAGGTGGTGTTTTCCAATGATGCATAATACATCTTCCATTTTATAATATGCCATCCTCTCAGATAGGATATATTAATTAGACTGTCAACATAATATTTGTGGATGTCGTTATCCTCTTAAAGGTGCTAAAGAGAAACATCTTTAAAGTCTGATGTCATCTACCCCCTGGCCAAGCCAAGTTTTCCCTAGCGAGATGCGCTGAGCTTGATGCAAATACTGTCAAAGCCAAACGCACGCCCACTCCATCTCCCTCATCAATTTCCTCTCCTACTCGCTCCATCTCACCTCTCCCTTTTCCTGCCCCTCCTCTTCCATTTGCCGTGACAGATTGCTGACTTCACGGAAACCAGTGTGGAGTCCCAGACTCCTGGCTCCCTGAAGGCACCGCATCCTGCTAAACTGCACACTCATTACAGGATGTGCTGAGTCTAGACATTCCCCATCCACACCAAGTCTTATGCCCACAAGACCCACAGTGCACATCATCTCAGACATTCTTGGACCAGGAACAAGGGGAAGCAGAGAAAGTAAATGCATGACAGCCACTCCTTGCTCTTAATCGCATTTCTCTGTGTCTACTAGACAATGCCCACCTGCTTCCCCTGTTTCTCCCTTCCTCCCACTTCCCTCCCCCCACCTTCTCTTTTATTGTTCGGCTCCATTTCAGATTGGGGAAATAGCCATCGTATGGTTGCAGAAAAGGAAAAGGAGAGGTGGGGGGGGTGGAGAAGAATGATGAGGAAAAGAATGGCAAGAAGGAAGTAAAGGCAGAACGCACCCACCAGATTAAAACTTTTTGACATTAAGGGAATTGTCTGAAGTCTGCCAGGAGATGCACTAAGAAACAAGGGACCAGCTGACAGAACCTTCTCTCAGAGAATTCGCTGATGGGCAGGTAAACCATAATTTTCATATTCCACTTGATTTTCTCCTCTTCTTCTTCCAGATTTGAACAAGTGCCGCCAATGACTTGAATCCATTAGTATGCTAGTGACCAGTGGAAATGTATCTGCCTCTTCTAAGCCTTGGTCTTCACCCAACACTGTGTGGAGATTTCTCAAATCCTCATTTCAGAGAAGCAGCTGGATTGCATTGGGGGAAAAGAATTACCCCTACTCTTAAATCTTGATTAAAAATGAGAACTATCCAAATTGACAGACCATAAAAATCATTTAAGTCCACCCTTCCATTTACTGATTAAAAAAGAGAGAGAGATACAAACACTGGGAGCACTCAGCCCTGCGACAGAAAAGCCCAGAATAGAGAATTTTCCACTGAGTCATGATAAGAGTGGCAAGGAGGATAAAGTCAAAGAGGAAGAGAAGATGATTAGGATGGGGAAGCTTGTGTTAATAATTCATTCTGTATTTGTGTTGTTCAGAATTTGAGAATGCTTTTTGATAAATTATTCATGGCGGAAGAAGGTAAAGAAAACATCAGATGCCCTAGGACATCTGATCTGACCCTTTTGAGAAGAACCATTTCCTGGGTCTAGCAAAGCGCAATGAAATTAGTCCATCAAGGATCTCCGAACACATTCTGTGAGCATCTTTCATAGACATTCTGAAACATCCTAGAAGATAAAGGCAGCATCCTCCTCGAGGGAATATTATGCGTAATAAGCATGAAGAATATTTGCTACTTGAAGTTAGGTGGTGACCCCTCTCTGAGGGGATCACGAGGTGAATGTGAAACACTGGGTTTCTGCAAATCACAAAGGCTTGCTTCCCAGCATGTGAGGGGAATTAATGAAAACAAGATAGGAAATCATTACTGATGAGCTGTACTGTTTTAACACCCGGTTCACCTCCATCGAACTAGCAGGTGCTTACGAAAAGTCTTGATGAACAAAGGGTGAATGAGTGAATGAATTAATGAAAGAAAGCTAGGGAACACTTTCAAGGAACGGGAGATAAATCTCAGCAATAAGGCAAGATTATGTGAAATGCTAGACACACATTCAGCCTTTTCTGTTTGTTTGTTTTAAGGCCCTTAGTCTAGGAAGCATGTGGACTGAATTTGAGGCTAAAAACAGTCACCCTCAAGTTCTATCAGATTAAAATTGCGTATATAACCCCTCTACTACATGGGTAAGCTATGTGACACATACCCAGGGCTATGTGTCAAAAAAGTAGATTAAAATCTCGACAGCAAGTAATGTATTTTAGAAATAGAAATCTTTATGGAAGGGCAAAATGATTTAACTCGGATTGGGCATGGTGTCTAGAATAGATGTGAATATTTTTTCTTTCTGACTTTTAGATTACCCAAACTAGAGAAAATAATTCCAAAACAGCATTTATAGATTTCTGCTTAAGTAATGCCCAAGGTTCTGGAATAAAAGAATGGAACAAAATCTTGGGGTTGAGTGAATTATATACAATACATATTTGGAAATGAATAGACAAATGGCTACATATAATAATATTACTAGGCTAGAAGAGTTTTTTTTTTCTTGAAAATACAATGGAAAACAACAAACTGCAGGATAGCCGTGTGGTTCCTGAAACCGAGCTGCAGTTCTGCTTTATTTGTCAGTCTGCAGAGGAAACACAAGTAGCCATCCAGCCAGTTTGCTTCGGCCTCTGTGTCCACCCGCCCCCTCTTCCACATCAGCCTCCCCCCGCATTCCCCCAACCAAATCAATACATTTGTGAATACTGTGCTGGAATTCAGCCAGGAATATCTGAAAATGCCATCTCACGTTGCCTGAAACTATAAGGAGGAAATTATTCAGACAACTGATGCTCCGTAGGGCAGCGTGTTAAATTGATCCTTTGGCAAGAAACACCTTATGTAACTTAACACAGCAATTCCCATAAATACCAAGGTGATTATCAATCAGAAGTAAGATTTACCTATTTCTCAAAGCTAGACAAGTAGTTCTGTGTACATTTTTGTGTCATTGTTATGTTTAATATGTGTGTACCTTGGCATGCTCAAACCAACCATGACATAAATTCCACTAATGAAAGTGCTTTGTCAGGCTTACAGTGTGCTTTGATGAAACACCTCCATTGTAAGACTTTGAGTATTTACCTTTCAAGTAAAATTATCGTCTAGATTGACATATTTTTTGTTTTTGCTTTTGCTTGGCTAAGTGGGATTCACTTTTCAAAAGAAAGATTTACAATATCCCCTTCTGTGACCTGACTATATTTTCATGGTTTAAAATTGCAGAAAGTGTATTTTAAACTATTGTTTTCTTATTATGAACCTAAAACATCTATAAAGTTTCCTCTCCCTGGGAGGGCATTTTTTGCATTCCTCTGTTCATTCATACCTTTATCCGTTCATTCCTTCAACAGACATTTGTTGAGTGCCTGCCTTGTGCCAGATCCAGCGTTCTAGGTACCGGGCATCCACCAGTAACCGGAACAGACCCCGGGTGATGATAAAGAGGGCCGTTCGGCAGAGGAGAGAGGCAATGGATAACAGTGCCAATTTAGAGAGGGTTACCAAGGAGGGCTTCTCTGGGGACACAGCACTTGAACAGAGGCCAGAATGAAGTGGGCGATGAGCCAAGCAGATGTCAGAGGGGAGAAGGTGTGAAGCAAGCGGAACACGTGCAGCAAAGACGTTGATGAGAGAACGCGATGGGCATTTCTGTAGGAAGCGTGTACGGGCTTCTCTTTACCTTTGAAGAATGCTCTATTTTAAAAATAACTGTCTGAGTTATTGGCCATGTGGAATTAATTGCTTCCTGATTTTGAATAGAATGCCTGTTCCATTGACCATTTATTTTGGTGAATGCGGCTGTCTCAGGATGTGAGAAACAGTTACTTAAGGTTTGAAGAGAGAAGCGGCGGACGAGAGCATTGGCATGAACTTGCCCTGGCAGAGCTGATGACTGAGACAAAGAGATGAATAATTAATGGCTATGCGATGATTGCCTAAGGAGGTTTTTGAAATGTTTCATATGAAAATAATTAAAATAACACTTTTCTCTAATCATTGTCAAGCATGTAAAGATCTGTCTATAAAAGGCTTCACTGGGTTTGCGGAAAGACAGTCCTCTCCCTCCAATAATAATTAATCTAGCTGTCCATTTTACTCTGTGGATTTATGTGTGTTTTTTGTGAACTAAATAGAGAGCAGTTATCATAGCTTGCTTTTAGCAGTCAGTATTTTACAGGGTTTTGGCTGCTTTCTATAGAGATATCCCAGGGAAGAATGCCTGATGGGTTCAGATATTTTCTACCCAGGACGTCAATTTCATACAGCTGGCTGCAGTGTGGCTGAATCAAGCAGTTGGGCTTGTCAGACCCCATCCATTCTCTGAATGAAGTTAGAGCCCATCCATTCTAACTCTAATTACACATGTAGCAGCTGAACCAATCCAACTGTGCTCCTTTTGGGGTAGTTATCCATATGTCCCCTTCCCCATCACCACAGCAACTCCTTTGCCTTTCGTAAAGATCTGAGATCCTGGAGTTCCCATCAAGATGGTGATGTCGTATACCCATTAAAAAAGAAAGGGGAAAAAAAACCTGAGCTCCTGACTCATTCTCTCCCATACTGCTTCGGCCTTCATTGTTGGGGATTTCATTGCCCATGGGACCTCACAGTTCCTTGGCATTCTCATGCTAATGATCTTATTCTCTTTCATCTCAGCCTCTCACTCCTTTGTCTTTCAATAACTACAAATGCTGTATCTCTCCTACATCTTACTTTTAAAACTCTCTCCCACTAGTATCTGGATTCTGACAATCCAACAACCCCGCTACCCCCCAAAGGTCCTACCATCTTCTCACCTGCTGTCCCTTAACTTCCCTCATGTCCTAATTTCCTTCTGTATCTTCGACCCATTTGTTCCTCTCTTGATTTGCAGCTTTTCTTCGTCTCTGTGAACAGAGCTGGAGAAAAACTGGGATGCAAATTGGCATCACTCTAAATTCACGTTCACTAACATCAAGTAGGCCTGGATAGGTGGCTTGACAATCACACAGCTTCCCTAGATCGTTTGTATCTCTTGCTCTCCAGGTGACAATTTCATCCATTCTCCTCTTTCCTCAGACCTCCTCATCTCCGCTGATAACCTCATTCCTATTTCACTGAAAAGATTGAAGGGACTGGAACGGAAATGCCGTAGTCCTCACCACTACCTGCTTTGGCGCTCAAGTAATCTTACTTCTCTTATTGTGGAGGAACCATCTCTCTGTGAATATCCCATCCACTGGTGTCTCCTCATGGATATTGCTCCAGTAATTAAAACCCTCTCTAATACATCAGCAATTCCCCCCAATCCACTGGATCATAACTGTCAATATACAAGCATGATCTTATTTTTCCATTTCTAGAAAAGAAAAACCTTCCATTGAACCTGTTTCACCTTCTAGCTATTGCCCTATTTTTCTCCTTCCCTTTATACCAAAACTTCTTGAAAGTGTTGTCTATGATCTCCAAGTCCAAATTTTCTTCTCTGGTTGGATGGCCTCAGCCAGTTTTTCATCCCTGGAGAGGCACCAGAGTCACTCTTACCAAGATCGTGGCTGCCATCCACACTGGCAAGTCCCGCGGGCCTTTCTTGGTAGTTATCTAACTTGACCTTTGGCATTTGACACAGCTGCTTTCTCTCTCTTGAAATGCTTTCTTCACTTGGCTTCCAGGACACCCTATTTGCCTGGTTTCCTCATTTTCAGGCTCTTTTTCCCATTCTTCATCTCTCATCTTTGGATATTGAAGTTCCCTCAGCCTCATCTCAATTTGCATAAGTATTTGATAGCTACAGGGGGTTAGTGGCTACTGTGCTGGACAGTGCAAATCATTATGTTTAGTGTAGTGATTTAAGTAGGTCCTGGGTCATGTTCCCCAGATTTGGATTTAGGTCACCCCCGCCCCCCTCCCCATATACACACATACACCTGTACTAGCTGTTTGTTTGCTCTAAGTCAGCTGGAAGTAATATTAGTAGCTACTTCATAAGGATAATATTAGAATTAAAAGAAATAATTTAGGCAAAGTGGTTAGCACACAGTAAGAACTCAATAAACATGAGCTATTACGAACATGGCTGAAATGGTGGGTTTTCAATGCCTTATACCATTGGTGCTTCAAAGTCCTGGTAAATCATGTCCTTGGCCTACTTTTGCTCTCCAGGTGACAGTTTCCCCCATTCTCCTCTTTCCTCAGACCTCATCATCTCCACTGATAACCTCATTCCTATTTCACTGAAAAGACTGAAGGAATCTTTTGTATGTAATATAAAAATTTATATTTTTTATATTTTATTACATACAATGTCTTTTGTACGTAATAAAACAGTTGCTACACAAACACTTCATTGAAATTAATAAAATGATAAATGCTGCTTCTGATAAGACACTAGTGGGGTAAGTACATATTATAAGTGGATTGCCAATTACATTTAAAAGTCCGAATGTGCATGTGGGTAAACATGAATGCTACAAAAGTGCCTACTGCTCTTCCGGGTCCTTCCTGCTGTTCCCTGTATTACAACCTCAGGAACTCAACTTTCTCACCTGACCAGTTGTCGCGGGTTCTGATGTGTGCTTGTTTACAGCTGAGCTAGACAGAAGGGCATACTCCAAGGAATATTTTACCAAAGAGTGGATTCAAGGTGTGTTATCAGCACTTTTATAGTCAACTCTAAATTTGAAAAATTTTGGATTTTGATTGCTTTTAAATGACAGGACTTCTCAAAGACTCTTCTATTTTTATCTTCATGATAAAGTTTCATAGAAACATCTTGTCTGCGGGGTTTCCCAGACCTCTCTGACAATGGAAGACTTTAACGGAAAAGGAGTATCTTTGTTGTATGCTGCCCAGAACAGTTTTTGGGAAAAATCCTGGCATGGAGAATACCAAAATTTGCATTCTGTTTGTTTTGCTGTACCATTTTATCTTTGGGGGTCTCATAATAGGTGTTTAATAAATGTTTGTTAAAGAAATGAAACACAAGCAGTGTATTCCAATCTTTAAAGCCATATGTCAAGCAATTTATGATTCACGAATGTTCATGATACGGTCATTGTTCTTGGGCAGTCACTGATATGAGCAAGTCCTTTGGTCTCAAACTTAAGCTAATCATGATAAAGCCATCCCTGCAGGAGGGTTCAATATTTAAAGGCAGGGGCAAAAAGAGACTTTCATAATCAAGTTGTATTTAAAACAAACTTCCTGGAACTTATGCATGAATATTATCACTTTAAGTAAATGGCTTTGAAAGAAACGCATACTTCGTTCCTCCGAGAAGGTCTGGATTGCAAGGCCAAGACGCGTGGCATCCATTCATTCATTTGGTAACTTTGCATCTCCTCTGTGCCAGGCACTCTTCCAGGTGCTGGTAATCCAGGAGAGAACAAAACTGAGGAGGCCGGTTTTCCCAGGTGGTTCCTGAACTAGCAGAGGAAAAGGAAGCATGCCTCTAATTTTAAAAGTAAACAAATTTTAAAGTGAATTAATGGTAGACTGGGATAAGTCATGTTAGGGCAAAGGCAAAGAAATAAAGAGCCAGTGAATCAGGGGGTAGGAAACCATCAGGTCATCAGAGAAAACACAGGGACAGGGGCAGAGGCAGGGACAGAGCCCAGGCAGGGTATAGCATCAGCAATAAAGCAAAATTCTGAGCATCACAAACCCCAGTCTCCACTGAGAGCCAAGGAGTCAAAACGTAGGAGTGGGTGGGCCGGCACTGCTACATGGAGGTGGTCAGCACCTGGGAGCCGACTGAGATGAGTGCCGAGCAGGAAAAGCAGCTCCACGAAGAGAGAGAGGATGTGTAACGAAGCGATGGTATTATACAAATGAGCTGAAGATAGGCTCTGCATTGAACCCCTTGATTATTTCTTCTCAGCAGGCTGAGACCCATTAGCTCAGAAGCCTATCAGAGCCAAACTCAATTTTTTACACATCCAGTCATTTTAAACGCAACCCAAATCAGCAGGTTTAAATATCTTTTTCCATTTAGAGCTTGCCTGGTTTGCGTACCTTGTGAACCTGCCCAACACATGCTAGCCGTTTAAAATAAATCCCAGGGTTATAAAGACCCCAAGTCACTGCTGCTTCTTTTGGGAGTCCCCTGACACAGAGATGCCCTCCTGGCCTGCTGAGAAACATCACATATACGCGAAGGACTCTTGCTGATCCCTCTCCCCCCTAGGAGTTCCCTTGCCCTCCTCCTCTTTTCCATGGTGGTCCCAGTGTGGCAGCCTCTGGACAGTCTCAGGCGGAGGGATACTTCCCTGCATGTATACTTGTCAAAGCATCACCCAAATACAGCTTGTGTGTGCTACTGCCACCTCGTGGTCATATCTTCTTCCTTGATCCTCCCAGAAATCTGTCCTATTTTCTAGGGATGGGAAAGCCAGTCACAGCCCGTCTGGTCCAGGAGTGGGAGGGGGCATCTCCCACCCTTGGACAGGCAGATGGAGGGACCTTGAATCAGAGAAATAAAGGAGCTTATTCACATTCATACACTATATTTGTTGGAAGGGTTGGAGAATCTCTATTTTTGAAAATCATTTTCCACTTTTAATGCTCTGGGTAATGTTCTAGTTATATAAAAATCTACAACCCAGGTATATTTCAGACGTGGGTCTTAAGCTTTCTGATCCTGTGGAATGAACTATTCCTATTTCATTGAGTGCTTTAGTTTTTTCCAGAGTTGGAGAAAGTAGCCATGCTTCCTGCTACCTGTTTAAATAAGTGAATGTGAAATGTGTGAATGTAGCTGCATTAAACTTCACTTATTGTGAACTTTGGGCCATTGTATTTTATAGGATATAATCATTCACACTTTAAATATAATGGCATGAGAAAAGTTAACTCAGCTGGGAGCAGAGTTGGCACATTTAAGGTTGTTTGGTCAGTGCCTGGCATTGAGGGAAAAATAGTTGATGTTATTAACTTCTGTTTTCCTGGCTCTCGACCTTCCTGTTATGATGTAGAATGTGTGTTCCCTATAGAGTTGACCCAAAGTATTTCTTAGTGTTCTGAGAAATACTTTAACTGAATTGTATCCAGGAATAAGTCTTACCTATACCTGGTCACCTGATGTGCTTTCCTTTCCTTTTGCTCCCATCCTTTCGCTGCTGTGCAGGAAACCTTGTGTTAGTCAGATCAGGCTGCTACAACGAGATGTCATAGACTGGGTGGCTTAAGCAATACACATTTATTTCTTGCAGTTTAGAAGCCGGGAAGTCTTAAGATCAAGGTCCTGGCTGCTATGGTAAAGAGAGATTACTCTCTCTCTCTCTCTCTTCTTATAAAGCCACTAATTCCATAGTAAGGGCCCCACTGTCATGGTCACATCTAACTGTAATTAACTTTCAAAATCCCTGTCTCCAAATACAGTCACATTGAGGGGTGAGGTTCCAACCTATGAACATGGGGTAGGGAGCACTTCGCTTCATTGCATCCCCCATGTAGTGAGGTGCTCTGCTGCTTCTGTTGGCACAGGGGCTCCTGCTGGTCAGGCTGGTACCCGAGTACTGTGCCATCTGTGCCGGGGAAGACTCACATCCGGCTGGTCCTGTTGTCCAGCCGAGAACCACAGTGTAAGGTCTGTGCCTATATCCATTTTTTTGCATGTGGGTGTCTAGTTGTTCCAGCACTGCTGGTTGGAAAGATTATCTTTGCCCCATTGTATTGCTATTACTCCTTTGTCAAAGATTAGTTGGGTGTATCTGTGTGAGTTTATTTCTGTGGTTTACTTTCTGGGCTCTCTATTCTGTTTCATTTATTTGTTTGTCTATTCTTTCACCAGTATCCTACTCTCTCGATGACTGTAGCTTTATCGTAAGCCTTGAAGTTAGGTAATGTCAGTCCTTCAACTTTATTCTTCGTTTTCACTATTGAGTTACTTGGTCTTTTCCTGCTCCTTCTTAATTTTAGAATCAGTTTGTCAATACCTACATAACTTTCTAGGGTTTTCATTGGAATGGAAACGAACCTATAGATTGGGTTAAGAAGAATTGATGTCTTGGCAATCTTGAGTCTCCTTGTTTATCAACATGGAATATCTATTTAATTATTCTTTAATATCTTTCATCAGAGTTTTGTAGCTTTCCTCATATAAATCTTGTACATATTTTGTTCAGTTTAAATTAAGTATTTCATTTTGGAGAGTGCTAGTATAAAAAACTTTAAATTACATTTATGTATTGCTAGTATATAGGAAAAATGTTCAGTTTTGTATAATAACCTTGAATCTTGTAACTTGTTCAAGTAATTGCCTATTAGTTCCAGGATTTCTTTTTTTTGTCAATTTTTTCAGATTTTTTACATAGGTGATCATGTCATCTGCAAGAAAAGACAGTTTTATTTCTTTCTTCCCAATCTCTATACCTTTTATATCATTTTCTTATCTTATTGTATTAGCTAAGGCATCCACTATGATGTTGAAAAGCAGTGGCAAGTGAAGACATCCTTGTCTTTTCCTGATCTTAGCAGGAGAGCTTCACGTTTCTCTCCATTAAGAATGATGTTAGCTGTAGATTTTTGTAGATGTTCTTTATCAGGTTAGAAAGTTCCCTTCTGTTTCTAGTTTGCTGTGATTTTTTAAAAAAATCATGAATGGGTATGGAATTTTGTCAAATGCTTTCATTGTATGGTAGAAAGGTCATTCTATAGTCCTATGATTAGGTCTCAGTCTTGTGGTGAGCCTGTGTCCCTGGATTGTGAACTTCACTAGTCCTTCTCGGTCCCCTTCCCTCCCCCTTTCAGTGGGACAGAGTAGCCAGAGGGGGCTGGAGTTGGGTATTTGCCTCCTGCAGTGCGGAAGGTTTTAGCTGGGTATCTCCCTTCTCTCAGGTAGTTTAGGTCCTCGTTCACTAGTTTCCCTGATGGCAGGCCTTGTTAAAAAGAACAGAATGCTCTGAAGTATTTTAAACTGGTTACTTTTTACCTCTCTCTTTCAGAAGCATGAGGATTTTTCTCCAATATTTACTCACAAAAGTGTTGTGTCTTTCCCTCTCCACTACCAAGACTGTGTCCTGCTGGAGTTTTTAACACTTAGGCCTGTCTAATCTGAGCCTCCGGCAATCAATCCATCAGTTGTAGCTCAGGCTCTCCTACCCCAGCACCGGTTCCTGAAGTGCTTTTTGCGCACAGGTTTCTGAGTCAGTAAATTGTGATTCTTGGTGCCTGTGTGCCTGTCTCTCCAATTTGGGGGGAAGCATTTAGCCCTCTGAGCTCCCTTCTCTGATGGCTCTACGAAGAGTTGTTGATTTTTTCAGTTTGTTCAGTTGTTTACTTGTTAGGACAGACTGGTCACATCTAAGCTTCTTACATGTGCACTAGAATGCTCTAAATTTATTTTTAGGTGTTTTGATAATTACATTTAAGCCTTACTGGTTTCCCCTATAACAGTGTTTATGTTATGGTTTTTAAGAAACCCTATTATTCTGAGTTTATAGATTTCACAAAAATGCCAAAGGGCTCCAATGGGCCGGGGGCTGGGAGCGGGAAATTAAAACCTCTGATCTAAATGAATGGGGAATAAGAAAATTTATATTTTATTTCGTTGTGCCCCACAGTGGGGGTCTTCAAGTTTGGTGGAGATTTTACAGAGTTTTAGGGCAATGGGGGGTAATCACATAAAGTAGCTTCTCAATTAATCCTGTGGCAGCAGACACTTGCTAAGTCCTTTCGTGCGTAGAGCTCATCCTCCGCTTGTGCCGAGGCCCAGCTTGGAGCTGATGTGGCCTGACCTTGGCGCCTCTTAAGTAATAATTGGACCATTAGTGAGAATGGGAAGGGAAATCGATGAAGGCATCAAAACAGGATAAAATCTGTTAAAGAAAAGAGTCCCCCCATAGAAGCCTGGTTTGTAAGCCATTCAACATCAATTTCTCCATAAAGAACAGAACACTGACTCTTTCTGTGTGAGTCACTGTGGTTATAATTCAGATTCTCACTTGATATTGTCTCAGATCCAGTGCAATGTTTCAAGCAATTAAAAATAAACAAACAACTCATTGCCAACAGCTGCTCCCAGCTCACGAGGAAGCGCGTGTCTCATGCTGACTCAGATCTGGAGAGGGACATAAGATGGAGAAACACAGACACGGTGTTCTTGTCGTCTACCGGGGAAGAACCTGGTGGCATGCCACAGGGCCATCACCCCATGCAGGATGCTGGCAGAAGCCAGGGCGACGATGCTCTACAGAAAGGGCAGAACAAATTAAATGTCCCGCAGGGAAGACTGTGGCCTGAGACCATTTTTCAAAGTGAAAATTGAAGCTGTGCTTTTGGAGGATACAGACACGGATCACTGAGAGAAAGTTTAGTTTAAAAGGAAAAAAAGTAATAAAAAGGCCCACTCCATTTCTTGCTTCAGCTCCCCTACTCCTGAGAAGACTAATACAAGACTGCCATCTAAGGAAATGGCTTAGTTCTCACCCACCCCGAACTATATATAAGTTTTATAATACTGAGGTTTATATTTTTTGTTAAAAAGAAGCCACAGAAGAATTCCATGATTTCTTTATTCGAGCTATTTTCTCATTAAAATAGTTGCGTGAAAAATTTTCAAGGGTATTTTTAATGGACAAGTTAAATAATCTTCAATGACCTTTCAGCTCTTCATTCCCATTTACCAGAGAGATTATGAATCTAGGATTTCATGGCAAACAGAGCCAAAAATGTCCAAGTGATTCTCAGGTCTTCTAGAAGATCCTCACTCCATGATAAAAAGAACATTCCATTTATGAACCTGCATATACTAAAGAGAAAGACGTGAAAAACTGAGGAACTGATGATATGGGAGTGATTTAAAAAACCATCCCTAGGACTCAGCTTCAAGATTCAGGCGTGTGGGTTAAGCAGCTTCATTAAGGGGGGAAGACCAAGCAGCTGCTCCAAACCTGGGGTAACATTTTGATTCATCTTAGTCCTCGTTACAACATTACGGTCGATGAGGAGGAAATGAGGAGAAAGACATGGAGCCTTGTGTGCCCGCCAGCTTTGTTGTCATCTCACCTGCACTGGGGTGTTCTAGCTAGCGTTATCAGTCTGGGAAAAAACATAAAATTAGCTAAAATGAATTATTTATGGAGAACATTTATTTTCAAAGTGTTTGGAAGACGAGGGATTCTATGCAAGACAGGGACAATATATGCAATAAATGTGGCATAATGTTAAAAAAATGGAGCCAGGATAAAGAGAGAATACTGCCTACATGGTGGACACAATGTGCACATTTCACATTGATTTCATCAGGGTTCTTTACCTGGTGTCCATGTATCATAGAATTCACGGAGGCTGCACACACGGGTGGGAAAAATTATAGTCTTTTTAAAAATCTCTAATTGAAATTGAACCTTTCCTTTAATTATGAATATAGGTTTCATTAGACTGTCAAAGAGATTCATGGCACAAGAAAAGGTTAAAACCTCTGGAGTAACAGTATGTTCACCAGTAAATGGGAAAGTAAGAATTTCTCGTGTCTGAACCAAAATATTAGTGTATTCAACTAGTAAATATATGAATTTAGTAAGAAATGTTTCAGGTCAAAGGATACTGATAATATTTACCAGCACACCCTAAATGTAGATCATTTTAGTCCCTACAATTGATATTTTCACTTCTTGACTGTCTCGTATGAAGCAGATATTGTTCAAGACTCTGGGGGCTACAGCGACTGTAGAAGCTTCCAGTTTTGGAGGCGCCTTCTGGGCACAAGGTGATTATAATAAAAAGAATGCTGTGATAATGTTTTTAAGTTGAGAGATAAGAAGCAATTATTCAATAACTTGGACTCTGTGTCTATTGACAAGGAGCGAAGGCCTTCGGAGTCTTCACGCATGCCTCTATCCATGTGTTCATAAACCCAGTTTTCTGAGCAACCACCTTGGCAAAGTGTGAAGCCAAAGTAGGAGAGAAGTGTTTTGACTGTCAGTTGGAGACATCCACATCCACTCACTCAATCACGTGAAACTCACACTTTTCTTCGTGGTGATGTCCTGGAACTCTAACTTCTCCAATTCTCCAGGTGCACCAATGGACAGAAGACTGTAGAGAGATGGTCACACACTCGTTCATTCTTCTGAACCACAAATGAAAGCTTGTTTCCCAAAAATGGTGGTCCAGAAATACTGTGTTTTCAACATATGCTGCTTTGGAATATCAAGATTTTGTTGGGTTTGGGTAAAGTTGACTCATTTGACTTACGCTCCTTATTCATAAAAGACAAATAATGGGAAGATATTGGACATTTCAGTTGAAATATTGAGTCTCCTGATTTATTGCTGAAAGAGCTACTTTAATTTTCAAAAGAAATTGTAAAAATGGACTCTTTTAAGTGCCAGCTCAATTATAACAATATTTTAAGAAGAATCAGCTGAGCACAATAGAAAACTAAGATCAAACTTCATTTAAGCCTTATGTAAACTAAGATAATTTCATGTTATGCTTGTTAGCAAGCATCAGAAATAGTCAGGTCCTTGCTGTGATGGTTCTTGGGTGATTCAGGGTAACGAGTCCATTTCTATCTCTGGACAGCACATACTCTCAGAGGTTTATATTTAACTTAGAATTCTTAGACTAATTTTCTAACAAAGTCAACACACTTTCCTATTATAGAAGAATGTTGCTTTAGATATAATATATACAATCAATTTGGAATTTAAGTAAAGACTTCATTAACTGACAAGTTTTAAAAAAAATGTTACCATATCTTGATGATTTACTTAGCTTTGGAACTTCCTCCAGCATCAGCACCTAATCCACACTGTCGACCAATTATCCTGCCTCGGGTTGTTGGAAGGTCCCCCCGCCACCCCAACCGTGCTTCACCATATATGCTAGACTTGGCCCCCTACACAGACCATTAAGTCAGTTGAAGATGGGACTCATGTCTTACAATCTTTTAAAAATCTCTCCAACCTTGGGTTTTATTCATAGTAAATGCTCAGATTTTACTGAATAATTGCTGGCCACTCTTGTCCTTAGGTTAGCTAAGGAAAGAACATGCTCATGGGCAGTCAGCAGGGGTTTTTTCTTGGCAGCGTTTAAGGATGGAACAGGCATTTTTCTGTTTATAGTCTTGCAGGGACTCAAAAAATGGACTAGGAACATGATGGTGGTGCCTATCAGCTCCATGGCCTGTGTATGTGACAAAAAATAATAGGTAAATCATTGTTTGGCTTACCCAATACCAAGCAACTCATCTGACTTAAAAAAAAAAAGACATAAAAATCTTGACTAAATTGTTTTGTCTTTGTGTAGTCAGAGCCTTGGATCCGATTGATGAAACCATATTTCATGCTCGTGCTCCGAAGCAGTTGTAGTTCACTGATTTGAAATAACTTAATGAGGTATTGATTTTGCTGCTCACTGTGCTCTGAAGCAACTACCACAATCGTGCGAAGCAACATCATAGGGAAAGGGCAGGAGGAAAGGGGCACTTCTAATGAATATGCTGGAGGAGTTTCTGTCAACTTGACGATTTGAATTGGATGATTTAGAATTAGAGAAATGCATTATTTAATTGGAGGTGAATAATAGGAGTTCATTTTGTTCATTTGGAATTCAGAATTGGAACTGAAACACATGCACTTCAGGAAACATAAAAGTTAAAAAAAAACTAGCACAGGAATTAATTATTTTTCAAGCCAATTTTTAGTTGTTCAAACAAGAAGAAATGGAGAAAACCTTAGAGTGGAAATAAGACCCCAGGGAAAGGAAATAAAGGAACTGTTACTTTTGCATTTCCTAAACACTCCCATGTGGCTTTTAATGAGCTGCATTATTGCATTTTGGCCCTGGAGTTGGAAGGAGCTTTGCCATAAATTAGCAAGATGGAGGAAATTTAAATGAGGGTACTGCACATACTGAAAACCTCTTCCCCATAGTGCACTTAGCTATGATTCTAATTGCATGGATAAAAGGTTGGCATTTTGAGCACTATTTTCAAGTTACCCAACTTTGCAAAGAACTTTCTAGAATCTTTCCTTTCTAGAGTTGGGTCAACAACTATGATAATCAGGTAAACTTACACAGACCAGGCAGATTACCGTAAGCTACTTTCCTGCTCTCTTCCCAATCATTCCATGTCCTTTCATGAAAAAAACCCAACCATTGATTGTTTGTCTGAACACAGGAAATTTGCTGCTCCCCACAAACAGATTAGAACTGGAAAGGACGGCACAGTTTATCACAAGGGGAAATGGTCCTGTAGCAAAGCAGTGTAAGTTAGAGGGTCCGAGGAAGAATTTCCAGTGAATTGCATAGGAAGAGGTCTCCCAGGTCAAGAAAACCAATGGGAAGAAAATAAGCGAGCTCCTACTGTGTGGGAGGAGTCCTCTCAGGGCCAGATAACTTTCAGATGCCTTCTCAGATTTAAGTTTGATTTGTCTTTTTAGTTTCAGGCAGATTCCCTTAAAGCAGTGGTTCTCAACATAGAACTAGGAGATTTTTGCCTCCCAGGAGACATTTTGTGATTGATGTCTGGGTATATTTTTGTTGTCACATTTGGGGCGTGAGGAGGGGGGACTGGAATCTAGTGAATAGAGTCCAGAGATGCTGCCCCAAATGTCAAACGTGACAAAGTGAGAAATCCTGGAAGGAAGAACACATGTCTATGGTCATAGAAGAAAGAACTAATGAGAATTAGGAAAGCCCTAAGTTCTGCTGACTGAGGGAGGGAAGGAAACAATCGCCAGGAGAGGCAAAGATGTGACAAGATGATTCAATGCTCTTGTCAGGTGTGTGGTGTTACATGGCAGTGGTGTCTGGACTGTGGCTTAGAATCACTTTGGCTACTTGCCCAGAGCCTCAGGGTTATAACTGATTTGCTTATAATGATACATTTACATGAAGTATGCAGTTATAATAAATGCAAACAATGGTGGGTGGGTAGGTGTTTTTTTTTTTAATGTAACTCTTTCATCGTCAGATAATAATCATTTGTTGAGCATCTGCTGGCCCCTGGAACTGTGTTCAAAGTATTTTTTAAGCTATTCGCATTTTATTTCTTTTTTTTACAGGTTCATAATTTATTGTACAAATTGAATATCACATGATGAGTTGACATTCGTTTCTCTAGGCATGGGAAATTAACAGATGGGGTACAGTTTAGAGTCCTTTCATGTTGCTTTCACAGCTGGATTTTTTAGACCTTAACTTGAAGTAGAAAACCAGCAAAGCAATGCTTCCATATGCGGCTAGTACACAATCCATTCTACCTGTGAGGGTGTAAGAGTTGGAATGTTGCCTGATACCAGTGAGTTGGAAGGGGGTACCAGTGTCTGCACCTGCCATGATTTCAGCCTTTCAAAGAGCATGAATTCCACAGGCTGTCCCTGTCAACGTGTGGAATGACCCCACTTTTTGTTTTGAAACAGCAACCTACACCAGTTATCCTCATGAGGATAGTTTAGTTGTTCCAGAAACAAAAGGAACTTCTTTTGAATCCCTTGCTTTTCCATATGTATTGTAGAGTAAGTTAATACAGAGGAAATACAGTTTGGGGATTGAAGGACTTTCAGGGTTCCTGCAGATGGGAAAATAGGTCTTACGCACTTAAAATAGTAACATCCTAAGGGGCTTAGAGGGATTTGTACACCACAAATTCGACAACGTTATTCTGTGTCTGTTTCGTTTTGGCTCTGATGAGCTCTAAAAGCCCTCTTTTTCTAAGAGTCAGGCATTCTGGCCTTCTCTGCCAGCCAGTTAGAAGTGCCAGTGGCGTCATGTGCTCGTCTGAGCATGCTGCAGGATTTGCTGCCGTTTATTTCAGAACTTCAGGAAGCTGGTAAAATTGGATACCAAATTTCTGAGTATGTGCATTTTCCTGACTTCCCATATCTACATGATAATTTAAATAGTCTATGACCCTGAAAAGTGACAATCTTCTGCAGTAGGATGCTAATAAATTCAGGGTTATAGGCTTCCATTTTCCCTGGCTGTTAAGAGAGAAAACTCTCTTTTGTAACTCTTGACCTCCCAAAGGACCCTGAGGAACTACATGCAAATTGGTGCTATTAACCACAGAGGTGCAAACGAAAGCAGCACATACGGGCCAGGACCCGTCGCCACCTTTACTTATCGTGGTAGTCCCCGGAAAAGAAGAGTTGTTACAAAACCTCATCATTGGGACCCCACATGTGGGATTTTGGAGGACCAATAAGTGAGTCATCTTCCTCTCCAAAGTTTGGAGCCAATGGATAGACAAGTCAGAGAAAGCAAACAGATTGGGGGGGTGGGGATTGGCTTTATTATTGATTAAGCTGGTAGAAAAACATGGCTTTAAATGTAGGTCAAATAGGTTTTGTAATGCTTCCCTGATTTCAAAAGGTTTATTCCAGCTGTCCCTGGACCAACAAGACAACCATAGGCGGGTTCTTCTCCTCCAGCTGAACAGGATATCTGGTCTACAGAAGGCCATGGTCTCTGTGAAAGGGCTGAACTTGGCATTGCTCAACTCTGTGCCCTGACCACCAGTCTGTTATATGTCTCCTTCCCAAGGAAGCAATGAATTAAGGGCAGAAAGCAGTTTTTTCCCAATAACTTACCCTTCTAGGATATTGAGTACCTATTATCTGTTCTCTTTAGAACATTGGAAGATGGGAATACATTTTTCTTCCTTCAAATTTAAGTGCATCTCTGCATAAACTGAAGATTGAAGTACAATATTGGTTGAGAGAATCTTGAGTGGCTTATTACAAAAAAATTAAAGTAAGAGCCCTTTGAGGATACAGAAAATGGTCAGAGAAGTTTCTGAATGTCCATAATAAGGAATCTTTTTTGCCAATATCTCTTAAGATCAAGTGGTGAGACTTAGACCTTGCTAAGTCAAGCTGGAATGTGCTGGGAGGAGAGGTTTCTGAATGAGAAGTGTGGGAGTGCATGTCAGAGAAGTAACCCCCCAGGTTAATTGTGAGCTAAACATGTGTCACCTTCTGGGAGAGACTTTTCTTTCGATTTTCTTTATTGAATGTTACCTTCCTTGATTCTACAAAAGCCTCTCTGACTTTCCATCAAACATTGTATAAACTCTAAATGCTTTCGAGTTGTCACTCTTCTGAAATAATGACCACACTTACCTTTGGGAAAGGTCAAAGATCTTTCGGCGGGGGGAGGCTACAGCATTCTTTTCTGTATGGTGACCCAATGTTCCAATTTGTCTTATGGGTCTCCGTTTACACCTAGTATCCCGCTCAGCCCCCACCACTAGTCTAACTATTAATTGCACTTCTGTTCACCTCCAAGAGTGCCCTGCTTTGGAAACTAAATTATATGATCACTTCAGTTTTCTTTAATATTTAGGTTTTCCTTTTTAAAAAAGGGATGTATTTATTGTTACTTGTATAATTAAAATTAATTTTATAAAATGCCGTGGCATGATTTCTGCCTTCAGGTAGAACCAATTGAGTATAGCAATAAAGCAGGCATTGATACGGTGCTTTTCACTTTACAAAACACTTTATCAAGTTTATTTAAAGGGCTGAAAGGTCAGGGTTTGGCATATTTTAAGTAGATGAATAATAGGTGAAGCTGAAGTGATAGGTATAGCAGGATTAATGCACTAGTTACACATATATCATCAATATCGTCTCACACTTGCATACTTTTGTCCCTACCTGTCCTAGTGTCCCTACCTATCCTATCTGTCCACACATCTATTGTGTGGAACTTCTTTCTTTCTTTCTTTGTCTAGGAGGCCAATAATACTTGAAATTGTGTGAGTCTTTCAAAAAGTTACAGTTTCTCTCCAACTTCTAATTCACACTTTCTTTAATCTCTAATTAGAGCTCTTTTTCTAGCCTCCATCAAGCTGCTTATTATTTATGAAGACAAAGCTGGTAAGTGCATGAACATTCCTGCTCTCAAAGCAAACTCCTGGGGGGCCTTGTTGCCCAGTTTCTTCTGTCTGACATGCATGACCCCCCAGCCAGGTCTTCCCTCCTAAGTTGTGAAACCCAGCCTGTCATACTCCATTTATTAATGGCAATGTCACACAGAGGAGGACGACCCTAGGTAAATCAAGATGAAGTGTCCCTCTCTTTTGCTTCCCTTCAAACTTGCTGTCGGGGAGGAGGCTTGGTGTGGCGTTGGCAGTAGCTGGATTCACACAAATCGTTGTTCCTGGAACTCATAGCAAACCCGTGGTCCCCTAGTATGGGGGTCCTGCTTGTCAAAGTAGGAAAATATTTCTGAACCCATTGATAAATTGCCACTGTTCCAAAGGCTCCATCCAAGTTGTCCTGCTCCCAGTTTCCTTGACTCTCCCATCAGGAACCCTTGGATATTCCCAGATCAAGCAACACCGGCATAGCAACGCTACAGGGACCTTGCTCCAGCTCATTCCAATCAGCTGGTCCCTGTGCCACACGAGTTGTTCGAATTCATGGTGCTTAGCCATGAATTTGAAATGACTTTCCACAACTTAAAAAGAAGGAATCAAAACTAGTGCTTTGACATTGAGCTGAATGCTTTCCTGAGTGTGTGTGCGCCCACGTGTGTGTGTGCTCATGCAGAGCAATGGCTGTCACTAATTTTTATCTTTTGGGGTGTCTGCAATTAACGTTGCTGCTCAACAATTTGGCCAGCTGTTTCGTTTTTATAGAAGATAGCCTTTTGAGGTATAATTTTTCACACAAAATATGGGAATTTCATCTAGTGCCTACCCAACAAATGGTTGTCTAGCTTTTGGGTAACTTTAGTGATGGAGAGCTCACTATCCCTGGAAGTCATTTTCCCCTCTGAAGTAAATTACACGGGAGGACTTATCCCCATTTCACAGATTTTTTTTTTTTAAAATCACAAAAAGCCATGTCTGATAGTTGGCAACAGGATGAGTCCCTCTCTGGGTAGAAACATTCCCCTGGATGGTCTTCTTTCAGCCATTCTCTCCACATACAGATTCAAAAACACTTTGTAACATTTGGGAAATCTCACAAACCTAAGGAAACCAGATGGTCCTGTCTTTTGGCACAGAAGTGTACTTTGTACATATTTTGGTAATTGGTCATTAGATAATCAGTCATTTCTATCAAATGAATGAATGAATGAATGAGTGAGTGAACAAATGAAGGAAGGACCCCAGACAGGATTCCTTTGTAGCCTGTATAGGAAATCCCCAGAGGTAGAAGTTTCATAACTTTCGATTGACCCATTCCAGTATTTTATCATAGCAAGATCAAGAGTTTTCCCTTAGGCCTAACTAAAATCTTTGTACCTTTAATTTAAGCTAATTTCTTTTTCTTCTTCAGTACCCTGGGTGTGTTTCCTTCGTCTGGCTCCATTCCCATGCCATCCTTCATGTAGACAGGGCAGAGGCAGGAGGGAGAAAGGTCAAGCATATATTATACAAGTGTGGTATTCTAGAGAACTTTATTACCAAATTTATCTCCCCATATACTAATCATTTACTGCAGGGAGCATTTTTCTTTATCATTCCAGATATCTAATTATGTTAAAAAGTTTAAAAAAATGCTTCTTACTTTGCCATAGCAAGTTAGGCCAGCTCTTTTTGCATAGCATGTCATATCTGAGCTTCAGATATTCAGAGAAAAGGATCAGGCTGTCAGTGCGAACATGTAGGGGAAAGCACCTTTTTTCAAATTTTCTAGAAAAATCTATCTATTCCAATCTATGCTGAAATCTAAAAGTAAAAATTATGTATTTCGCCTCTTGGGATTGACTTCCTGACTTCAAATTAGGCTAAAGAAGGTGCCCTCCCTGACCTGCCTAAAGTATAATCAAGAAAGCACAGGAAGAATTTAACCATAAAATTCCCAGTTCTAGGACTTTTAGTTCTGGTTGTGTACAGAAATGTACCCATGGGCTCTTTAATGGTAACACTCATGGTTTTATTTGACTTTTGCTTTCTATGACTTTTGCAAGGATGCAGTGACTAAGAGAAACTTTAGAGAGCTTACAGTTTAATACTCTTCCTCTGCAAAGGAGGAAACTGTTGCTTGTTCACTGGCCATAAACAAATAGCCTTCCTGAAACAATCGAGCCTTGAGGAGCAGCGTAGATCATTATTTTCCTCTTTAGATAAATCTAGATCAGATCATGCTCCTGCCACCTCACCACCATGGCCTCTATTAGTTAGAAACATATAGAAAAGAGGAATACATCCAGTGTCCTTGGCTTGCTTGAGGCGTCCCTTAAGATCTCTAGCTATTTTTAAGTGAGTTCCAGGGTTACGGAATAGCCTCTTGATCTCTGAGTAGGTTTGCTTGTTAGGAGGGAGTTTCCTGAACAAAGAACAAATGTAGAGCACTCCCCTGAAGTAGAATAATGAATAATCACCATTCTGATTTTTAAATGTTTCCTATGAGTTTGACTGTTTTGAGCTCTGTGTGGCCTTGAGTTTCCTTTATGGATTCTTTTAAATATGCATTTATTGTGGGCCTACCTTCCATGTATTTATTCAACAAGGATGTACTTAGTGTCTGCCATTTTCAGAACTTCTCTATGTGCTGTGGATATAATAAAAACAAGCAAAAAAAAAAATCCTATACTCACGGAGCGTTTGCTCTCATTACACACACAGGTAGGTAAGATGGACCTTACCCTTGCCTCCCTGAGCTTGGAGCTTAGCAAGAAAGACAAGTTTTAAACTGGTTGCTTCAATTAGTATGATGAATATTCATTACAGGTGTAACAGGGAATATAGGGTATTATGGGTGCAGAAAATGGGGCGGAACCAAGTCCTGGGAGTTTTTTTAGAAAAGTAGAGAGATACTAAAGGCTGAGCAAGAGTTCAGTGAACAGAAGGGTTGGGAGAGAGAATACTTCACCAAAGGCAAAAACTGAGAGAAGAAACAACACATCTGAAAAACGAATACGTTTGGTGTGATGAGCAGGAAATGTGTGATGAGAAGAGAGTTTTGGAATGAGGCTCTATTGTTGAAGGTTTTACAAAGAATTGAAAGGAGACTGTACTGTATTTGAAGGGCAATGGTGAGCTAGTGAGAGTTTTAAGACCTATTTGCAATTATTCCAAGGATCCCTTTTGCAGCAAGAGGGTTAGAAGAATGGAAGGAAATAAAACTAAATTAAAGGAGTTACAAGACGGTTGACATAATCCAGGTAGGGAATGGTAGTGATCAGAACCAGAGTGGTGGCAGAGGGAATGGAGTAAAATGGATGGACTCGAGTGACATTCGGGCAGTAAAATGATTAAACATGAATGGAAAGAACAATTTAAGTGAATGATCCTATGTGCATGAGAAGAACAATTCAAGGTTGACTTCTAGAATTTTGATTTCTGGATTCCGTCAACTACAAAAGGCCAGACCCAGGACTATGCAATTTCTCATCCTTCTGTTTCTTCCTTTGTTCAAGGGCCTACCTGTATATACAGCGAGCCAGTAGCCAGCATCTCTTACAGGACTCTCAGCCAATAACAGCCTCCACTTTACAGGTTCCAGTGAGACCTTTTGTTAATAAAGCCCACTGAACCTTCTAGGTAGTTTTTAAGGGTGGCCAACCTTCTGCTGAATTCTATTCAACAGTGAATTTTGCTAAACTGAACATCTAAGACCGGTTATGCCAAAATTATCTATGGTTCTGTCCACTTCATCCTATCAATTGATCATTAACTCACTCAACTGTTCCATGCAAATGGCAGGTTGGCAATTCTCCTTTTCTTCTCTGAGTCCACTGTTGTCTGAGGCTGAACTGAGTGTCATCCATTGCTTTCGTATTGTGGAAACTCAATATATCTACTGCCCCGCTGGGTCAGAAGGGGGCAATTTGGATGAATATTTTATTATTTTAAAATGCCTCCAAGATATTATTTGATTCATTCTCATAACAATTTGGGGAGACAGGAAGGAAGCAGGTGTACACATAGTTTTTATTTAATGGCCAATTTAGTGCTGTTTGGTCGAAGATGAAAAATGAAGAAATTATTCATGTGGAATCTAATTTAAGATCATCATTCTTGATGACATTTATGACTTGCTTCTGGCAGGAATTTTGTTTGTTGCAGCAACATGAGGAATGTTCTACTTTTTGCATTTGAAGGTGACACCTCTGTCCCTCCATCAGAGGCACGTGGGCTGTGAGATGTCCTTTCTAATGGAAAGGACAGTTTTTCATTAAGCTATTGGCACTTTCTCTTAACATTGTGATGACTGACACACATTTCTGATGTCTGACTTGGGATAGGTATGACAGCCATCACCACAAGCAGAGAAAAACAAATTGCCTGCCCGGGGATTTGAACTTTTGCCACTGGCCTCATTAGTACAATGTGCTAACCAACTAGGGTAGCCAGGGGATTGTAATTATAAAACAGCATGAGTCAAACCTGGTCTAGGGACCCAAAATTTAACCTTTGAGTAGTTCCATTAGCCTTGACTTATCTCCATGAAAGAATGTAACCTTTCTCTAGAAGCATATACTGCAGCATGGTTTACTACTACCTTTTTAAGTTTGTTTTTCAGATTTAATATAGAAACATTACTGAGTCATGAAATAAAATTTAGTGTTTCTATCATACTAGGTATTTATTTTTGAATGCTACTTATAAATATGTCATTCATCTCTGATAAGTGCTTTCAATAAATTCTTTTAAATAATAAGGGCAGACTTAAACCACATCCAAATTTATGTTTATTCACACATGGGAGAAAATAACATTTTAGAATTAGACCACAAATGTCAGAACACGGCTCACAGTGGAAGCGTCACAGAAATGTCAGAGCGTATAAGGCGATCCATGGAGGCCTATGGAAAACAAATAGCAAACAGTCAACATATCTGTAGTCAGCATATTCCTGCAAACTATTGTGAAAATGGAGCACTTAATTACATTATAGTTACCAATTATTTAAAACCAGCTGAAATTATACGGATATAAAACAAGTCAGGGACGTGAAAGTGGAAATGAATGCTACGTTTATAAACTGCCTTAGTTTGCCTGGGCTGTTGTCACAAGGGACGTACACAGCTCACGGGAGTGGAACCTGGAGAATCCAAGGTCAAGGTTGGACCTGCAGATTCATTTCCTGGTGAGGATCCCTTCCTGGCTTGCAGGTTGCTGTCTTTTTGCTATGTCTTCACATAGTGAATAAAAATAGCCCTCTGGCTTCTTTCTCTTTTTATAAGGACACCCCTTAGTCCTATCACGGGGGGCCCATCCTCATGACTATTCATCTAAACCTAGTTATCACCCTAAGGCCCCACCCTCAAATACCATCATATTGGGGGCGAAGGGTTCAACATATGGATGTTGAGGAGACATAAACATTCAATCCCTAATATGAGCTGAAAGCAACTTGATTATTTGGATTGGCAAACAATTTCCTCTGTCTCTCTCACTTCTCTTATTCAGTCAGCCATCAAATCCTGTGAACCAGCATAACAGAGAATGCCTGCATGAATTTCCAATCTGCTGGTCTACCCAGTGGATTTCTGACTCAACAATGAAACAGCAATTCTTACCTGAGTTTCCACCTGCTGGCCTGCCCTATAAATTTCAGACTTGCCAGACTCCATAATCATGTGAACCAGTTCCGTAAAATCAATCAATCAACCAATCAATTAATCAATCTTTCTCTGCTATTTGTTTTGTCTTCCTGGAGAATCCTAATATATTGCTTAAGTCAGAAACCAAACACTTTTCCTAGACTTCCCTCACTCATTGACCCCATCCCCTTGCTATCCAATCAACTACCAAGTCCTATAGATTCCCCCTTTCCAGAGTCTCCTAAATCTTCTTCCTCCATTCCCCTTCCCCCTTCTTTCTCAGAGGTCTTGGGGGGCCTCCTAAGGGACTTTCTTGCCTCTAGTTTGATCCCCTCCCCCCAGCCAATCTGCTGGAAATGTCACTCTGTTGTTTTAAATTCCCTTCCCCTTTAGGAAAACCTGAACTCAAGACATGTACATGGCTCTCCTTGATTCAATTCTTTTTTATTCCTGGACCTTCATTTCCTCTACTGCCCCACATTTAAAAAATTTATATCTATTTATTTATTATTTTGGGGGGTACATCTTATTGATTATGCTATTACAATTTTCTCACTTTTTTCTCCCCTTATCCCCTCCACCCTGCACCCCATCCCCACACCTCTTAGTTCATGTTTATGGGTTGTACATATCAGTTCTTTGACTTCTCAATTTCCTATACTATACTTAGCCTCCCCCTGTCTATTTTTTTTTGGTCAACATTTTCCCCCCACCACTTTCACATTCATTTTTCGATCCATGCGTAAAGACTGGTGGTTTCATACCTCTAGGTTTTTTCATATTACCGTCATTTCTGAATGTCCTCTCTCTTTTCAGCTAAACAGCAACTACTCACCTTTCAAGACTCAGCCCATGACCAATTTTCCGAAGAGTCTAGCCAGCTCCCTCATAGCCCCTTGCTCACACTATCAAGTGCTAACCTGTCTGACCTGGTTTATCTGGTGTATAGGCTGCCTCCTACACGACAGAGCAAAGAGCAGAGACTGTTTTTATTGGAAAGCATCAGAAAGCTGCTGTTTTGCAGGCACGTAGCAAAGGAACGTAAGAAGGATTCATCGATAGACAGAAGAACAGGCTATAGCTCAGAGGCCTTTGTTATGTGAAAAGTGCTCCCAACGGTGAGGGCCAGCATGTGAGTTCACCCGTGACGCACCAGTGAGGAGGGGAAATTTTCACTTTGCATACAGCTCCTTGGCCGGACGGGGCCAGAGGTGCTGCTGGCTGTCTAAGCAGAGGTAGGACTCAAGGAGAAAAGTGAGGAAGAAAGGAACCAAACGTTAGAATAAAACAAAGGAGTTAGAAAACGGGAAAAAACAAAGGGGAGAGGAAGCAAAGGAGGAAACTAGGAAGAAATCCAGTGGAAAGCGCGGAGGCCCAGGGAGCTGTGATTAGGAGCGCGGGTGCTCTCAGTGACAAGAGGAGCAGGCTTATCCTGTCACCTGCCCTTAGCCAGAGCCTGTGTCAGTACCTGGGATCCCACCACCCCTAGACTGCGGGGCCTGCACCTTGCCTAAGGTGGTTCCACCCTGACCTTTGACTGTGTGTGCCTCTCCCTTGGGGCAAGAAGTATGTGGGCCCTGGAGCCCTAGAATGCCCCGCCCAAGTGGCTCTACATCTGCCTCCAGGGCCCACACAGGCCTCCTGGTCCATTTTCCTAAAGGCAGACAGCTGGGCTGGGAAGGTCATCTGTAGGCACAGGGACACTCCAAATGAAGTCACAGCTAAAGCTTTCCACCGGGGCCTTGATGACCATTTGGGAGACCCTGGCCATGCACAGTGGGTCTCGAGCGGTCTTGCGATGTTGGTATGTTCATGGGGGAGATGAGTCCTAGGAGGTCCGAACTTCAACCTCCCCTCAGCCTGGATCTAATTGACACTCCTATAAATCCTCCAGATTTTTTCTTTTTCTTCTTAGACATTTGAAAAACAAATAGTTATAAGTAAAATATTTAAAATCCTAGTCACCATACTCCCACCACCAAGAATTAACCTTGTCCACATTTTGGCATATTTGCTTCTAATCTTTTTTTTTTTTCTGTGTAGATACATGTACATGCTGGTAATATATGAACATATTACTGTTTTTTAATAAGCCTGTAAAATAATTTTAAATTTAATGGAAAGTTGTAAGATATAATAAAAAGAATTCCTCCATATCTTATACCCAGATAAACCAATTATTATATTTACAAACCTAGTTATTAATATATAGGTAAACCTCACTATCAGAATCAGGAACTTTAATATTGGTACAATACTATTATTTAAGTCAAAGTCCATTCAAAATTTTCCAATTCCAAATTTTCCAATTGTCCCAGTAATGTCATTTATAGCTATTTTGTTTCTCAGAATTCAGTGCAGAAACATGAATTGCCCTGAGTTGTCCTGTTTCCTTAGTCAACTCCTCACCTCCCCTTTGTCTTTTATGACCTTGACATTTTCGAAGAGTGTAAGCCAGTTATTTTGTAGAAGATCCCTTAATTTAGATTTTTCTAATGTTTCCTTATGATTAGATTCAGTTTATTTATTTTTTTGTTATTTCTGGGAAATAAGCAAAACCACAACAACTGGTTTTGGTTATTTCCCAGAACATTGTCATAAATAGCGTGGAGCCTACAAAGAAGTTTCCTTTGATCACCCTGATTCTATTCCTGGCTCTTACATTTTCATCTCCCCTACCCTTCACACAAACCTGGGGAAAAAACCCACTACTAATTATTCATCCTGCAGTAATTCAAAAATATATTTACAAACATATTTCTATATTAAGAGAAAATCTAGAGGAATTTCCGGCCAAGGTGGAGGGGTAAGTAGATACACTTTGTCTCTTCATACAACCAAAGGAAGGACAACAACAAATTTAAAAACAAAAAACAACCAGAACTGCCAGGAAATTGAACCATATGGAAGTCCGACAACCAAGGAGTTAAAGAAGAAACATTCATCCAGACTGGTAGGAGGGGTGGAGACGGGCAGCCAGGGCAGAGAGGACGTGTGGCAAGGCAGCGGCTGGTGGACTGGGTGGTCCCACATTTGCATGTGGCAAACCAGGAGGAACAACTGGGGAATTAGAGAGACCACGTAACCCAGGATTATGGCATGGGAAAAGAAAACCTCAAAACCTCTACCAGTAAAAACCTGTGGGGTTGTAGTGGCAGGAGAAACTGCGAGTCTCATAGGAGAGTTCCTTTGAGAGACCCACAAGGTCCTAGAGTGTACACAAATCCCGTTACCCGGGAATCAGTACCCGAAGGGCTCAATTTGCTTGTGGGTAGCAGGGGAAGTGAATGAAAGCCAGCTGAGAGCCCAGCACACAGCATTGTTCCCTCTCAGACCCCTCCCCAACATACAGCGCCAGAAGGCAGTGACGTGGCTTGCCCCACACTGGCGAATACCTAAGTCTTCACCCCTCACAACGTAATAGGTACATCAAGACACACACACACACAAAAATATGGCCCAAATAAAAGAACACATCAAAGCTCCCAAAATAGAGCTAAGCAGTGAAGAGATAGCCAGCCTAACAGATGTAGAGTTGAAAACATTGGAAATCACGATGCTCACAGAAGTGCTTGAGTATTGTCAAAACATAGAGGAAAAAGTGAAGGTTATACAAAGTGAAACAAAGCAAAATATACAGGGAATCAACAGTGAACGGAGGGAAACAGGGACTCAAATCAACGATTTGGAGCAGAAGGAAGAAAGAAACATTCAACCAGACAGAATGAATTCAAAAAATTCAAAAAAGTTAGGAGAGGGTTAGGAACCTCTGGGACAACTTTAAAGGCTCCAACATCCGAATCATAGGGCTGCCAGAAGGAGAGGAGGAAGAGCAAGGAATTGAAAACTTACTTGAAAAAATAATGAAGGAGAACTTCCCCAATCTGGTAAAGATGAAATAGACTTCCAGGAAACCTAGGAAGCTCAGAGAGTCCCAAAGAACTTGGACCCAAGGAAGCACACACCAAGGCACCTCATCATTACATTACCCAAGATTAAACATAAGGAGGGAATCTTAAAAGCAGCAAGAGAAAAGGAGAGAGTTACCTGCAAAGGAGTTTCCATAAGACTATCAGCTGATTTCTCAAAAGAAACCTTATAGGCAAGAAGGGGCTGGAAAGAAGTATTCAAAGTCATGAAAGGCAAGGGCCTACATCCAAGAATACTCTATCAGGCAAAGGTATCATTTAGAATGGAAGGGCAGATAAAGTGCTTCCCAGATGAAGTAAACTTAAAGGATTTCATCATTACCAAGCCCTTATTAAATGAAATGTTAAAGGGATTTATCTAAGGGAAAGAAGATGATCGAAAATATGAACAATAAAATGACAACAAACTCACAACTATCAACAACTGAACCTAAAAGAACAAAAACAAAAACAAAAACAAAAACTAGCTAAGCAAACAACTAGAACAGGAATAGAATCACAGAAATGGAGATCACATGGAGGGTTATCAGCAGGGAGTGGGAGGGTGGAAAATGGAGGAAAAGGTACAGGGAATAAGAAGCATAAATGGTAGGTACAAAATAGACAGTGGGAGGTTAAGAATAGTATAGGAAATGGAGTAGCCAAAGAACTAATATGTACTACCCATGGATATGAACTAAGCGGGGGGAATGCTGATGGGAGGGGGTGTGCCTGATGGAGGGGAATAAGGTGGAGAAAAATATGGGACAACTGTAATAGCATAATCAATAAAATATATTTTTTAAAAAGAAAAATCTATAGTATTGTTTTATATTTTTAGAGTAATAAACTTAGCTATACATGTAATGCATTTGAAACTCACCCTGGCTGATGCACATAGACCTATATGATTCCTGTTACCATTCTCCAGGTTCTTCAATGTAATGCGTTAGGAACTTTTTCCCAGGGGTCTGGCATATAGATTTCACAAGATCATATCTAACGTGTTCACTAGTCTATTCCCAGTCTAAGGACCTTCCATCATAGGTGCTTGATCGACGTCTTCTGGGAAGGCTGGGAGAGGGAGAGCACCAGGATTAGAACGATCTTCTAGGCCAGCTCCAGGGCAGTTCCCATATGTCACTCTGCTGCAGGAAAAACTCGGTTCTTCTTGCCGAAGCAGTACAAAATTATAGATCAGCAAGCCTATTAGTATGTAAGCAGGGTTTATCAGTCATGCGTTCTCATCGAAGAAAATGGGCCTTGCCAAGATGGGAGAAAAAGGCACAGGTAAAAGGCAAGGCAAGGGCAGCGAAAGCATCAGGTCCTTTTTCTTGAGGACGTCCATAGTTTTTGGGATGAGGGGGTTGCCTATGGATTGGTGGGTAAAGGTAGTGCCAGTTTCCTTTGGGGGATGTGACGACCCAAACGTGGTCCTGTGTGGGGTTTTGTTTCCCAAAATTCTTATCTTGCACCAGACCGCATTTGATCACTTTGTAAAACAGGTCTGTGACAGGGGGCAGTTAATTAAAGTTGGGGCAGTTACCCAAAGTGATTTGTGGGCTTTTTCTGGAAGGGGAATTAGGGACCCTTTGGTACAACAGATAGCAATCAGAGGCAGGCAATTAACCAAAGTTGTTTGACAGGCTTTTTCTTTGGGCACTGTGGACCTCCTCCTCTTCCATCTTCTAGACCTTGAGATGAACACACAGTTTCAAAGCCTTTCTCCCAGGCAGTGAAAATAATACTTATAGAACTTCAAGGGCTCCCCTCCTCCTGCACGGTCATGGTGTTTCTTGTGAGGCTGGAACATCTGGCAATCTTAAGGAGCCAGGCCCAGGACTGCTGAGTGAGTGGGTGAGACATGTCTCCCGCCTCCTCCCTGCTTGGTTTACTACCCGTGGTACCTAACTGCTCTAGGAGCGTCAAGAGAACTTACTGGTTCCCAAAATCATGACACTGGCGCCTGGGTTAGAAAATTCTAATGCATGAAATCTCCTCTTTCTGGAAGTTTTCCTAACATTTCCTTTCTGAATTCATGTTAAGAGAATGAAACTGGTAATCAGGATTAATGATAGCCATCGGATGTACACACTTCCTCACTGTTCGTAAAAAAGAACACCATTAGTATTTGAGGATAGCAAGTCTCCCTATATTGCTGCTATTAAAACTCCAACACAAAGCTCTTTCAGGATGTTTTAATGATCAGCGAATGACTTAATGAATTTTGAGCTGCAGGCTATTAACCCTGACTCCGACCTCTATTAGGTATGAATGAAGGCAGAGACGGAGGCTGCTAAGAAGGGATCAGAGTAAATATGGAGAGTAATTAAGCTTCAGTGGGTCCCTAGATTTTTGCATTTCCCATTGTAGTGACCTGTGTAATTGCCAAAGAGAGTTGATCACTCTGAAGCTTAGAAACAAAAGGGTTTCTTATGCTTTGATTCTGGATTTGCATGCAGATAAAATGGTGCCCATTCTTCTTTCTCACTTTGAAGAGAGGAATGGGAAGAGGAGCTTCAGCAGAAGTAAAATTGATGACAGAGAAAAGTAACTGCTGAGATTTTTTACCATGTCATACAATTATTTAGGGGAAATAGCTTAGTATTCATGTTTTTACCCAAACAGACTTCTATAATTGGCCAAGTGCAAACACAGAGGATTTCACCTCCCACAAAAATAAGGTAAAGCACATTTCTCCTAATCAACAGCATGTCTGATTAGGCAGTGCATTGTTCAACTCTGATTTATCAAATTCAATGCTCTTTGAATATTTATGAATCATAAGGAATTCTGTAGGTCAACATATTTACCTTATAAGATTTTACATTTGTTTTTTAATTTGTAGCTTTTGAATAGGTGATGATTTGAAGGGTAATTTCTCTTTTATGACCTACATTGGGTCAAAATATATTTCCTTGTTTTTAATCAGGTTTTCCAGTACAGGACTTTAAAATTCTGGAGACTTTTTATCCCACTTTTCAAGGAAGGAAGGAAAGGAGGAAGAAAGGAAGGAAGGGAGGGAGGGAGGGAGGAAGGAAGATGGAAAAAGGAAAAAGAAGATAGGCCATTCATAAAATTAAATTCTTCTTTTAAAGAGCAACATAGAAGCATACAGGATACCCTAAGTTCCCCTGAACTAGAGATATGAAAACTCAGGTGTGGGGTTGATTGTTAGTGACCTGGGAAGTCCCTAGGTAGGGAAAGGGACCCCATGATTGCTGATCAATGCATAGAATTTATAACAATACATAACTCTTGGATTTAAGTTCCAGTATACAATCCATATAAAAGTAAAGAGTAAGGGATTTCAAGAGAGGCACAGTCCTTTGATAGGAATGCTTGGAGACTCTCACCTTTCTCTGTTCTACCAGGAAGTAGGAGGATTTCCTCCAGAATATGTGTCATCTGAGGATGGCCCTTGAAGAAGAAAATAATAAAATAGATAAAATATATGGATATTTATATATACCTATTGTATGTATATGTGTACACACACGCACAAATATTTAAACATTTGCAAAGACCGTGAAGATGTTTATTTATTTTCCTCGTGGAAGCCTGTTCACTCTACCATGTTCAGCTCAATTAAACCAAACAGACTTGGAAAAATATGCCCAAATCTATGCTATAAAATCTAAGATATCTGAAATCTGAAATCTGTATGCTTAATTAATAGTCAGTGAGGAAAACATTGACCTATTTTGTTGCTGCTGGTGTCCTTGATTTTGTAGAATTTTACCAACAAGGGCAAAATATCACATATCTTAGAAATTTGATAGTCTCTGATTTTTTTGACTCAAAATACTGAAGCGTCCCACTGATTGTCTTTGTTTCCCCCCAAAATGAAATATTTTATACAATTGGCTATCAATTTGTAAATTATGGGTTTTCCCCCATATTTACTCAAATTTTCCTTTCCTTTCCTTTTTTTCCACCTAAGAAATAAAAGCTGATGGCTATGGTAGAGAATACACACCACCTCAGTCCCATAGCCCTTCCTCCCTCTCCAGTTAGGTTCTCTTCCAAATTTGCTGTTTATCCTTCCCATGGTTGTTTTTGTACTTGCATTAATATGTATGTATCCATAAACAATTTATAGTTGCTTTGCAGATTTTTAAACACTTTATGTAAATTTTAGCCTGTTACATATCCATCTGAAACATTTTTTTCTGTTAAAAATTATGTTTTTAAGATTTATCCTTGTCCCTAGTTTTGGCTACTGTGGTATTACATTGTATAAATATAGCTTTCCATCGCTATAAACAGTGTTGCACACATCATTCCTTGTAAATATCTCCCTGAGTTTATAACTGAGAGTTCTTAGCAATGCTTTGCTGGAGTAGAGCCATGTATCTTCCACTTTAACAGAAATTGATCAATTGTTCTCCAAAGAAGTTATGCCAATAACACGAATTTTCCATTAGGTGGCATATGTTCTATGAACTTGTTTTTTGTACAAACATATCACCTAATCTGACCACGCACCTCAAATTCCATTGTTCTTTCTGAGTGACATCTGATTTTATCCAGAAAGCTCATCAATACTCACAGGTTAAAGTTCTATGGCACACTGAGCAGTTTTGAAAGGATTTAACATAGGGCCTGAAAGCAATATCATGAAAGGAGCCCTCCGAATATTTTAAGCAATAGTATCATCACTGAAATAAGCACTTCATATATCTTCCAAAACTTACAACTCTGCAGAGCTATTTCTCATGTTAGTGTGTAAATGTATTGTTCATTCTGTTGTAGGTGGTGCAAAATTAGATTCTTTTATGATATCTCAAGGGAAGCATTCCAAGGTCCCATGCACAAGAGATGGAGTGTGGTACAATGGTTATTTGTGTGGAGATAGAAACTGCCCTCTGGGTTTCCAATGCCCCGTCTCCCTGTCTTACCAAGGAAAAAGTCCAACCCTTGGTCCTCAGCAAGACCAAAGCAAAAACCAGCGTCCAGAGTTTTTGCTTCATTTTAAAGTCCAGTCCAGTCCAGCATCCAACTAGCTTGGTGTGTGTTCCCAGCTGCAGTCCTTTGCTGTGCTGTGGTACTCGGGCTCCTGACTGGAGCCTGTGTGTGGAGTCACCACGGCCATGGGCCTCATGGCTGCTAAGGCCACCTAGTTATGTTGAAAGGATATGCAAGTGTATCGGACAAGTGCAGGTCACCTGGGCAAGGGGAGGGGGCTTCTGTGTTCCCATGGAATTATATTAGCCTGCTTTTGGGACAGACCAGGTATCTTTTCAAAATGACAAATGAACTTCCCAAGCTTTCATGGGCTTTGATGAGTCCACCCCCTAGTGAAACTGACAGGCACCCCCCCTTGCACCCCCGACCCCCGACCCCCGACCCGAACAATCTGGCATTGAAGAGGGGAAAGGAGGAGTGTTAATCCCCTTGGCAAAGCAATGCTGTGATGCTCAGGGGTGTGAAAAGCTGTAGCTTCCTGGTGAAGCAAACGGGCTTATGCTCCCCATTTTATTAGCTTAACATCTCGTTCCCTTTGCTCTTCTTTCCTTTATTAATATCCAGTTAAATACTAACGTTAACAATTTAAAAATATTATTTAACAGATACGTTAGTAAAGAAAACTGCAAAAATAGCTTAGAAGTTAGAGAAATAAATATATATAAAATCAATTTAATCAGCCTCACCTATGGATTTTTCTCTCTATCTCAAGGATCATAAATCTGAAAAGAGGAGGAAAGGATTTCTGCTCCTCCTATTAGAGCCAGTTTATGGGACACACTCTTGGGAAGGCTGTCAAAGCAATATGTTCAACGGGCAGGCCAGTCTGCATGGCCCCCAACAACCTGCCCCCAGCCCCTCAGGCTGCCCATTCGCCAATATTTGAGGCGGAGACAGGGAGAGGGAAATAAAGAAGACTCTGCAGTGCTCCCTTTCGGCAGCTTCTATTATTTGTTTTACTTCAATCAAAAGTAAATCTCACCCCTTCCTCTTTCTTGCCTCCCATTTTCTACTCCTACTGTTCTCTGGTTACATCACCCTTTGTTCTTTTCATTTTCCCTCTGTCCTCAAAGTGAAAGATACGAGACATGCGAGGATGGAGAGAATATGTCCACACTCACGCTCGAATGAGGCTGGAAGAAAAATAGCAGCTTTTCCTTCATCCCAACTGCTACCTCCACTTCAGGGCTGAAACATTCTCCATCGCATGCCCTTTAAATAGGCCAACCATATTTTTCCCAAAGCCTTTTCGGGTTCAGCAATGACTTATGTTCTCCAGGTCCCCTTACCACCTACCAGAGTCTCTGATATTTCCTTTTATGCCTCACTGTACTGGGCAGAGGACCTGGTCAGGCAGCCAACACACACACACACACACACAAATAATTTGCCCATAACATTAAAATCTTATTACTGAAACATTTTTGGTAAAAAGTGTCACTTTAATTCAAGACGACGTGGTCCCACTGTCAACCAGCAACTGCTGCTATTTCCTAATCCAAGAAGTAAGATCCAGGGGGTCGTTTGGCAGAAAATTACTTTGTCAATACCAGGCTGAGCACGGCGACCGCAGTTGTAGTCCTCTCCCTTTCTAAAGCACAAGTGGACTCTGTAAAAATACTTAGGTGGATGGCAGTTCACGTTTTCCAGAACTTTAATGAACTTCCTGAACTTGCTTTTCTCAGGGTAGTAAGGGGACTTGACCTCAACGGAAGAGCCATTTAGAAAAATATGCACAGTCTTCCTAGCTCTGCAAACATTAATGGGGAGAAATGGGATAAATTAAGGGACTTATTTTCATGTGTCCAGGTGGCTGAGCAATGTTGCTCAACTTTTATGTCACTCACAGAATATGTATTAGAGTGACAAAATGACTCTAAATGGCTCTGTGAGCTTTTATTTATGTGAACAGCTTAAGGGTATGAGAAATTTTGCACTTGTAGACTTTAGAAGTGGTTGGGTTAATTCCAAATACATTTATCAACTGCTGATGACACGTCTAGCATCCTGTGACTCTCAGATAGAATATTATTCTGAAGCCCTAGTCCTCTTCTCCAAGTGTATTAGTGTCCTAGGTCTACAGTAACAAATTAGCACAAACTGGATGGTTAAAACAACAGAAATTGGTTCTTTCATAGTTCGGGAGACCAGATTTCCAAAATCAAGATATCAGTGGTGTTTGTTTCTTCTGGAGTATCTGAGGGAGAAACTGTCCAGGCCTCTCTCCTAGCTTCTTGTCCACCAGCAATTCTTGGTGTGTTTTAGGTAGTAGACGCATTACTCCAACCTCTACTGCCATCTTCACATCACCTTCTGTGCCTCTGTGTCCTCTCTTCTTCTTATAAGGATAGCAATCTTTGGATTTAGGGCCCACCCAAAATCGAGGATGATTTCAACTCCTGATCCTTAACAAATGACATTGACAAATACCCTTTCTCTAAATAAGGTTACCTTCTGAAGTTTTGATGGGCATGAATTTGGGCCAGGTGGACGCTGTTCGGTCCATTATACCAAGCACATGTGTAAGAAACAACGTGAACAGTACTTCTTAAAATACAGCCTGGGGACTAGCATTCTCTGTGTATTTGCCCTCCACCACACTTTAAATTGCTTCTGTTCATGGTAAAAACACAATGGTATCTTCCACACAGTGACACAGTCTGTCACCTCTATGAATGCCAAGAGACCTAGCCTAAGAGGGAGCTGAGAAATAGATCAGATCATTCATATATTTTATGAGAATGTCAGGTCTAATTATCATTCTTTCCAAGTCACCAGAGAACCAAGTTTCCCAGGACACTAATTCCCATACCTCCCCCAAATCCAACCAATCACATGGTTCTCTCAATCTTTTGCCCACTGAAAATAATTAATGGTCTACCATCTGTAAAACCCCATATTTTTAACTCTTTCTCTGAACAATCTTTGGTCTTTTTGATCCAACTGACACTCATTCCCTATGGACTCTGATTCTCCTATAAACTACCCACATGGTGCTCTTTTTGTTACACATGCCATGTGCCACATGGCCTGCAACTGGAGTAGAGGACATTTTGCTCCTCACTGCTACTTGTGGACAATGTATCTTCTCTTTTCCCTCACAAGTCCCTAAGCCTCTCATCAGAAGCATTCAGCTGATACTCTTCCTGGTCGTAGTCACCTGCCAACAACCTGGTTAAATCCTCATTCATCGAGATGTTTATTCCCTGGTTGATGGTCTTTTTCTCCAATACTCTTCCTGACATTCATTTACATTATCTACCCAAAACTTGGCACCTCACTACCTGCATCTCACTTTCAGAGACATCTTTTCCCAACCCCACAAGAATCACTCCTCTAGAATAGTGTAGTTCAATGGAAATAAGATGTGATCCATAAACACAGGCTACATGTGCATTGGCAAAAAGAAATGGGTGAAATTAATTTTGGTGACATATTTTATTGGACTCCAAAAATCCAAAATATTATCCTTCAGCATATGATGAATCTAAAAATATTAATGCATATTTTATGTTTTTATGCCAACCGTTTGAAACTTCATGTGTATTTTACACTCGCAACATGTCTCATTTTGAACTAGCCATGTTTCAGGCTCTAGGAGCCACATGTGGCTAGTGGTTATCATACTCTGTTGCTCAATTGAAGAGAATGATTTCACTCTAGGTCTCATCCTAATTGGTATCTGAACAACCACCAACATCCTGATTTCCAGAGTCTCATACCTTGGCACTACATCTTAACTTTCTAGTTCATTGACCAAAGAACTTCCAATCCGTGAACTCTTCCACTCAGTGAAGGCCTCTAATCAATTGATCTACCTCTTTTACTGTCCATCATTTCTCCAATGTCCATGCCTTCCCCCTTGTGCAGCTTCTATATTCTATCTAATATAATGACTCCCTTACAAATACCCTCATTCCCTGTGCCACCTTTGCACTTGATGGTAAAACCCCAACTTTAGTTAAGCTCAGCTCTTGACACCTATCCCTCAGAGCTGGCTGCTGCTGGAGACAACACACGATCATGGGATCTCAAGTGGGACCTCAGAACTGCCTTGAAATATTCTACATTTTCTTAACCAATGAATTCTTTTTCTCCTCTCTTCTCTGACTGATTGTCTCACCCCTTGTTTCACTTAGAAAATAGAATCTATCAGTGGAGAACAGCCTCATTTTGCTCCAGTAAATCTATCAACTGAACAGCATCTAAACCCTTGTATTTTGCCACTTATCCCATTGATATAATGGAAGGTACCTTCCCCTATCTCAGACCAACCTCTCTTCCTGTGCTTGGACCCTATTCTAACTCACTCACTCAAGGACCTCATCCCTACAGCTACTGCTTCTCTTTCCTACGTGGTCAATTGGTTCCTTTTCACTGGATCCATCTCTTCTGTATATACAAAAGGCTACAATCGATGTAATGCAAGTTAAAAACCACCAAACAACTCCCTTGATCTTAGAATTTCCAGAATTGCCCCACTTCTCTGTTTATCTTTTAGACAAAATTCCTTTAAGAGTTTTCTGTATTTCCTATATCTAAGTCTGTGCCCCAAATTTTCTTTTTAATCCCCAGTACACAGGATTTGTCCCTGCTCCCTTATCCCACCCACCAAAAATCCTCTTGTTAAAGTCACTAATGGCTTCCATCTTGCCAGATCCAATATAAAATTCTTGATACTCATTTTATTTGAACACTCAGCACATTTGACACAGCCACTCTATCCCTCTTGACGTACTTTATTTGCCTTGTATGACTTAGCATTCTTCTTGTTTTCCATTTACCTCATTGGCTCCTTTCACTCTCTTGATGAATCCATTATCTCTCCCCTTTTCTTAATGTTGGAGTGCCTCACAGCTCATTTTCTCAAAATTCTTCTGTTTAACTGATCTCATCAAATCTCATAGTTTTAAATACCTCTACATGAAGATGTCTCCAGCATTTATGCCTCTCTCTAAACTCTCTCTTGTGCTCAAGATTCTTATAACCAACCACCTTATCAACACATCTCCTTGAGGTCTGAAAAGTATCTCAAACTTAACATTTGTAACTCAAAATTGACTCCACCTTCTCCAAACCACTCCTCCTCTAGTTACTCATGTCAAAAGTCTAAGATTAGACTGCCAATTCCTTATTTTCCTTCATACGCCATTTCTTATCCATCAGTAAGTCCTAGTTTTAAAACATGTATGAACTCAATCCCAATTCTTATCACTTTCCCTTTCTTCTTCCACCCTAGCCCAAGTCACCATTGTCTTCCTACTCTGTCTCCATAACTCCACAGAGTGAAACTTTAAAATATAAGTCAGTGTATTTCCAACCTGATCCATGGCTCTCTGTCACACACAGAACAAAGTCCAAATACCTCAATATGGTTATAAACTCCTACATGATCTGTGCCCTGCCCAACTCAGTGATCTCATCACCAACCATTTTTCTCCTTTGTTTATTCTCGTCTATCTGCACTGGCTCTCTTGCTCATCTCTGCATGCACCTGGGTCATTTCTGACCCAGGGATTTGTCCTTCTTCTCCCCTACCACCGGAACACTCTTCTAAAAAAGTCTTTAAAGAGCTTGTTCTTAAGGGTTTTTTCAGATCTCTCCTCCAATGTCATTTAACCACCTTAGCTAAAATGGCTATGCCCTATATTAATTTCTTTCTTTTAATCTTGATTATTTTGATTCATAACACTTATTGGCCCCTAGGATTACATTATACACTTACTTCCTTACTTGTTTGTGTTCAGGGTCCACTTTTAGAATTTTAATTACATGAATATATAAACGTAGTCTATTTAGTTTATGAGATCTCCTTAGGAGGTCTCAATGAGACCTTAATGACCAGAACATAACAGGTGCTCAGTAAGAATCTGCTGAGTGAACGAGTGAGGAGTCTATTACCTGTTTCACATAACACTCCATTATTCTGTAAATTGCACTGTATGGTGTAACATAATTCATATATCAAATGATGTCCTACAAATTACAATTCTATAAGGCAAAAGCTTGCTATAAAAGGTCAGCAAATAATATAGGTATTACTCTTTGCTGCAACCCAATCTAAAAACCTGAATTCCACTCAGATTAATGCTTTTAAGGTGACAGTACCCAAGTTTTGGTTTATGACCTAAAAGAACAATTGACCTGAGATATTCCTATTTAAAAAATTAATTTAGGTAATCTCTTTTCGTCTTGCTATGTTACCTCATCCAAAATGGAGAAGTTGCACTTAAATGGAAACAGAAAAAAATTGCACCCAAAGGAGAAAATTACATTATGATGTAATTTATGATGTAAAATTTCTCAAAGGCTAAAGAAGTGAAAAATGTGTGACTAATGCATTTAAGAGCTTGTCCTGGTGGGAAAGAAGAAGATCTTATAAGAATAGAATTCATAACTGGTGAAAATTCTTTCGTAAAAGCAGTCAGATAGAACATGATTAGGCAAGAGGGGGCCATATGTGTTCTTGAGGGGAAGCAGCGACATGAAGAACATGGCATTTAAGACCCTGAAAGCGATGTGTAGGAAAGACTAATGGACAGAGAATGTGCTTGGAGATTCATATTGGGGTTTACATACCCTGAAGGGGTCTGGATAATGGCAGGGGACTGACCTACCCCCACTAAAGTGAAATTTTGGACCTCTGATTTATACAGTGTAAGAATGTACCTTTTTTTTTTTTAAAACAGAGTGTAAAAGAGAACTCCATATATTTTTAAAAGGAACCGATGTAGCATTATTCTTTCCTAATGTCATTTGAGCAACTGGTAGAATTTCTAGGATCGACAGGAGGAAAGTTAAGTAATTTATCATGATGGAATTTATTCAGGAGGCAAAAAAGAGTAAGCAAGGGAGAAAGGTACATTAATAATTTGTCCTTTTGATGACTAGTACCCAAACAGCACTTTTTGCAAAGAACATGAGAAATATTCTCATTGTAAGCTAAAATTTACTTTCTAGTTTTTTATTAGACTGATATGCTGCAATATTTCTACATGAAGTTATATCATTGCCTAAGATTTGTTTTAAAATTATCCAGAGGCAGGGATAGTGGCAGTGGTTGTAGATGAAGCAAAATTGCTGAAACCGGAATTCTATCATGCTATGTTCTCTACTTCTGTATATCTCTAAAAGTTTTCACACTAAAAAGTGTAAATACCAACCACCAAAAATTTCTGGGAATTACACCAAGTTTTCATGATAACACAAAATAAATAAACAAAAAATAAATAAATAACCCCCCTGAATTAGGAAAACAAAACAAATAAAATATACCACCAGACTCCTATTATTGCCAGCGATCGTTTCCCTTGGTCCCCACTCCTAGAGGTTGTCAATTAATGACCGAGCAGACCCGGAGAAGGGAAGGACCTTCAAAGTTAATGAAGGAGAGAGCCTCAGACATATGCTGAGTGACCTCTTGCTGGTCCCCACGGGATCCCAAAAACCCAGACCTGGAAGTGTTTGCAGCCGACTCCCCAATTCCATCTTTGTGTTCTGGCTTCTGATTTGCTCTCCCTCTTTTAATCACCAGTTCTTTTTCTCTAACGCGAACCCGTACCTTTTCCCTAGATTATTTCTATCTCAGAAAACTGCTTCCTCATAGTTGAGCCCTAATCTTCTGGTTTGACAGGCAATTCCTCCCTAATCAACTTCTGTTCAACAGCTTATTTGTACCTGAGCAGCTCTTGGTTTGGTAGACGGTATCACCTTATCCAGCTTGCTTCTCTCCCATGTTTGTCCCCTAGTGTAGGAGGGGAATATTCACCTGGGGGCTTGTGGCCATTTACTCCACCTTTCCAGGAGCTCAAGGGCCTCAGAGGAGGCGCTCACAATATCTAACGTGTCGAGGCAAGGACACCCGTCCATACTTAATTCTGGAACAGATGCTGTCAATTCCTGGCCAGGGCTTACCACTGACGACTCCCTTAGTATCAGCCTTGCAGCTGGGTTCCCCAGATTTTCAAACAGCAAATTCTTTCTGGAAAATGGAATTCCACTTTCAACTGATTCAACAGCAGGCCAGAAGAAGATACTATAAACAATCATAATCATTTATGAGAAGATGAAGATCACTCACCTTCTAGTAAGTTTAGTAGTGTATGGAGGCTTGAAATCTTCTAATGAAACATTTAAGAGATTTTATGTGACTGTGAAGAAAGTTCTTAAATTCCTTCCTTACCAATCTAGTGGAGATCACTTGAACTGCTGCCTAGCTCATCAGGTGATGACAGGTGTTCTAAAGCAGGTGTGATCAGACATGCATTACACTGTTGACTTTCATTTGCTCAGAGGCGTAACTGTATAATAACACTTCTATCATTAAAAGGTAATGCAGCTAATTCTTTTTAAACACACACCGACATGTACCTTTCCACGTGATTACTGCCGGACAACACGGTTCAGTGGCTGAGCCATATTCTATAGCTCTTCTTGGGGAATTGCTTTATGTAGATCCTTTGGAAAGTTTGTGGTCATAGTGGCAGGTTGTTTCCCTGTGAGGACAGATTTAAAAATTTTTTCAAACAGCTGTATTAGTTAGGACTTCCATTTGTCCTTCAGTGACTCTGATCCAAAGTAGCAGCATCTCAGACAAAATAGTTGATTTTTCTCTCCTAAGAATCTGGGCTGTGGTTCTGCTTTGCAGAGTCTCTGGGGGCCCAGGCTCCCTCTATCCTGTTGATTTGCCATCCTGTAATGTGACTGGGTGTTCCAAGATGGCTCAGTATCAGTAATGAAGGAGGAGGAGAGAAGGTGGAGTGTACCGCTTGCCTTTAAGGCCCTCACCTGGGAGTTGCCCACATTATCTCCACTAATGTAACATTGAGCTGAATCTGGCCATGTGACCATGCCTAGCGAGCTGTGTGAGAAGCAGAGAAATCTGTCTTTATTCTCTGTGGTCATGTACTTATAATACCAGCTAAATATCAGGAGGGTTATTCTAACAGAAAATGGGGGAACTACTATTGGGTGATGACAGGACACTTGGATAATATAAATTTAGTAAAAAAAAACCTTCCCCCAAACTAGAAGGGTGGTATTGTAATCAGCTGACTCTTGTGTGCTTGTGTGTATATCTGCATGTGTGCGTGCAGATCTGTGTATGTATGAGAGAGATAAACCATGGAAAGGCTGATAAACTGCCCCCAAAGAGAAGCTCAAAAGTTTTGAAGGACATCCTTGGAATAAGTCCATAACCTTCCAAACCATCAATAGTTTGAATTCTTAATGCCTGCTGTGTTTGTACTTCGTACAGATTACGTGAGAATGAACCTTATACTCTGTGTACTGGGAACATGATGTGATTTATACCAGCATAGCTTGATATGTGGTATAATAAAGAACTTTTTAATTTCCTCATTAGAATAAGTAATCCTGACTGTAAACAGTTATCAGTATGATTACATGGTTTAGTGATACCTGCAGATGATACAGGTTTGACTTGGGGGCGGTGGCCTCCCCTTCCTTCTCTCCCTTCGCTTTGCCTTCATTGCTGTTTAACGCTATCCTTTTAATCAGCCTTGATTGCTTTGCTTTGCTCGGAGACTTGCTTAGGGACCCCTCAGAGTCACATTGTTGGTGGGAAACAGCTGTTCTTCCCTCGCTCAGACCGACTGGAGTTATATATAGTGACGATAATAATAAATCGTCTACACATGTGCACAGAGCATGGGGACCCACTGATGAAAATTAGTGTTTTATGCATATGTAGTGCTTTTCTTGGATTGCATTTACAAACATTCAGCTAACCTCCCCCTCCAGCTGCTACAGTGGACCTCCTCGGCTCACAGAGGGATCAAAAGAGGCACCCCCTGCCCCAAGACTTGCTTGCCATTTACTACTTAACACATTCACTGTTTAAGATGCCCCTTTCAGTTCTATTGCGATAGAAAACCACTTAGATCTCTAGGCTTCCCATTCTGCTTCTATTCTGTGAATATAAAGTAATTTCCAGATAAAGTCTACTTAGAAAAATGCAATATGTGTGAAATTCATCTGTTTATAAAATTCAGCCATATTTTCTCTTCCTCTGAGGCACCAGTGGCTGTAAAAAATGGTTTAAAAATATTGATTGCCACTGGGAAGAAATATTGAACTAGATCCTTATTAATGTGTTTGATAATAGTTCTTTGTTTAAAATAGCAACCTAAGTTTCTTCACTGATCGTATAGAATACGAAATAATCATATATTAAAATGAAGGCTACCTATTTGAAATAACACATAGTATCATTTTAAACCACCCTCCAAAGTGCCATGTATTTGCTTGTGGTGTCAGCCTAATTTGGTCTTGTGTACACAGTGACAAACATCCCCTCTCACTGCCAAATGAAACATCTCTAAAGCAGAAAACACAATTGTGCACCACACTGGCCTTTCAATAACCATCTATTTTGAAGATGACAGTTATATTAAAGGGCATGATATTTACACTCTGGCAAGCATTCTTCAGCCTTTGCTTTTTATTTACTTTTAGGTCTTCATATCAACGTCATTTTTTTTCTTCCCAGTTTCGCATATCTTTATGCAAATATTTCATTGGTATGGAAAATCTTGTTATTCTTCCTTTGTTTCTTCCCCACCCCCCCACTTTGGACATCACAGATCATCTTTATTGCAATTTGTCTCATGTTGATCATAGCAGCATGAATCAGGGCCGCAGTATACGTATTTTCTTTTTGACTTTCATTGGGACCACATTACTACAGAGTGAACTTGATGACCTTCCCCAGAACAGGGAACTAGGGGAAGGGCGTACTGTGTCTGCTGCCAAAGTGACGTTATGTCTAACAGGAACAAACTGATATAACCCAAATATGAAGATTTTTCATGATCTAATGTGGCACAGGGTCTGAGGAGAGGAATCTGAGAATCTAGGTACCCCTGTGTAAAAGAATACAACATCCCTCTCCTTTTTTGTGTCCTTCATGACAGTAGAATACGGAAGGTAAGATGGCAAGAGAAGCCCACCCTGGGTACAGGCAGTAAAGGGGGCACACTGTTTTTAGACCACTGGTAAACAGTAATAACATTGGACTAAAAGTTGGTTTCTTTATTATCGGCATGTATCACCAATTCCAAACCCTCAGCAATCATCAATTACTCCTTCCCTCAAATATAGTGTTGGTATAAGACCTAAACATTTGCTGCATTTATCATTGGTTTTAAAAAAAATAGATGTGTTAGCTTCCAATTAGTGCATTTAAATTCTGTATCCTTTAATGAAAAATGTATTCTACATGGAAGTTAATTTGGAGAATTCATAGTTCATACAGTCAGCCTGCACCACAGACAGGCTCAGCTACTCACATTCCTTTCAGAGCCAAGCTTCAGAATTGCTCAAACTCTTGATTTGTGTGAAGTTTGTGTTTTCCACCCCTCTGATACTACACAGTCCTGTGCTTAAAGAGTAGGTTCAGCTTAAACAGTTGATAGCACTGTGGCTGTCAAGATGAAACTTGAGTTACTTAAACTCTGTCTCCCTATGTGGCCACTTGAAGTTTTTGTCTGTTTATAATTTCTAAACAGGGGGAGGCGGGGTCGGGGGGAAGAAATTTCAAAGCTACTAGGAAGCATAACAAAGACATGGATGGTATTGCGATTCCTGGAATTGATGGTGAGAATGGACTTTTATGACTCTCTACAAACTTATTCTTGAAGCCCAGACCATTTTCCAGCTACTGGTAGGTCTGCAGCTTCACGCGAAAGAAACTCTTCTAAAATAAAATAAATAAAAAGCATAGTTCAATCATCTGTGATTAAGAATAGATGGGCAAATCTGATTATGTTCGTGTAATTAATATGAATATGTGCAGATCAATGTTGATGAAGCCATTGAGAACTTGGCAAAAAGGTAAGGTTTGAAAATGGACAGTCACACTATTTATTCACTACTATAACAGACCTAACGTAGGCAAAAACCTTTTCCTCTTTTTCAAAAAACACATTTTTGTAATAAAAAGTGTTAATTCATTACTGTATTAGTTTCCTACCTCAAAGGGGAGGGCTTAAAACAACAGAAATCTATTTTCTCACAGTTCTGGGGGTCAGAGGTGTGAGATCGAGGTGCTGGCAGGGCCGGTCCCTTCTGGAGACTCCGAGACAGAATCTCGTCCATACCTCTCTCCTAGATCCCTGCGGCGACTGGCATTCCTAATTCCTGCCTCCTCCTTCCCACGGTCTTCTCCCTGTGTCTGTCTGTGTCTTCCTCCTCCTTTCATGAGGACACTCATTATTGGATTGAGAGATCACCCAGTTAGTCTAGGAGCTTTCATCTTGGTCACTTAATTACATCTTCAAAGACACTGATATCATGGGTTAAGACTTGGACAAGTCTTTTGGGGAACCCAGTTAATAAAAAACATTGAACTTTTTCCAATTTTGTACTGTAATACTTTTTTAATTTTTAAAAGATTTTCATTTTGGGCATGAATTTTATATGCAAAATGTTATGAAAGAAAAATTTCACTGTCTCTGTTTCTTTTCTGGGTTTTATTATTATTAGTTTCATGTTGTGATTATTCCTAAAAGAACTAAAAAAGGATTGTGATATATGAGGAGAGAGGGACAGTAAAAAATGATCTGCTCCAAGTGTCAGATAGTTAAATGGCTGTTCATGGGCCAAGACGTTGAAGGGACTAAACAGGGAGAGGAGTGCAGGCTGCAAAATGGGAAATTGGGAGAACCCGAGAATTCGTCAGTGTGGTGACCTCGTTGTGTGCGGCTTAACAGCATGAGCGTCAGTGTCTGAAAATCAGGATTCATAACCTACACCTGCTGCCCTTACAATGATATCTGACCTTAGCCCGAGTTCAAAGAAGTACAGACTTTTCGGAAAAGGATCCAGGGAGGAGAACCTATAGCCATTTCAAAATTGTTGTGTGCATAGAGGGGTACAAATGCAGGGTCTGGGTGGGCCCTGGAGAGCCAGTAAGAGCAAAGCAGATCTCTGGCTGCCCAGGGCAGAGGGGCAGCTGGGTTGGGAGGAGCGGCTTTGGGCAAATAGAGGGTGACATGAGGGCACTGGCACTGGGAGAGAAGCCAGATCCCCCGTGTTTATTGCAGTGTTTATTCTTTCATCTGTAACGAAAAAATGGAAAAATGAAAACAGAATGAATGAGATACACCATTAGTGAGCCATGGCATATCAGCTCTAAATGGGCCCTTAGAGGGAAAGTCATCCAAACCACTTCATTTTCAATGAGGAAATGGGAAGTTCACTGAGGTCCAACGTGTTACCAAAGAAAACTCACTGTGCTGGTGTGGCGGCCACTATGTCACGCCTTAGTACACTGAACACTTGTACAGAGAGTTACCGTCATTGGACCCGTGGCCTTCTTCCAGCTCTCCACTATACACTGGTGTGGAACGCCTCTCCCCGAGGAAATGTGCCTGTACAAGTTTTCCAACGATAGTCTTAAATTTATTACAGGAAGAAAATCAAAGTAAAGTAAAAACCATCAAAAATAAAAAATAAAATAACAAAGGAAACATAGGAAGTAGGTTACATAGTTTGAAAGCAAGCCTGCTCATTCCTGAAAACCAAGAAAATATATGGAGGATTATCAGGGATCTTGGGGAAGTTGCTACGAGAGCCTGTCCACCCTCTACATCCTCAATAAATCTTGTCACCACACTTACATTTCAATAAAATAAAATAAAATAATTGAATCAAATAATACACTTTATTCAGAAATACTTACCTTGTGTAAATTTATTCTCAGATATGTTAAATGACAACCACTTAGAAATGCATTACAGAATTCCTTTAATAAAATGTAAAATCCAGAGTTAATAGCGATATATATATTTTTAATGACACACATTTATTGCTACCCATAACTCATTGCATACATTGAGTATGAAATTTCCTATGGGCAATAATAAATGTGATTTATAAGTCACAAATTTGAGTGCAGTCTATTTCTTATTCTGTTGAGGATAGTTCCAAAAACCACCAAAAATCAGGAAAAAAAAGTCTAAAACAATTGGAGATTTATTTGTGGAATCACTTCTGTTTTAGTTCATTCTACAAAATGTGTTTTAAAATGCAATTAGCTTATTTATATATCTACCATAAAAATTATATGAAATTTAAAAGATGAAATTTTAAGGCTTTCTTCATTTTAGTCACCCAAGAAATATACTAATTTTTAAAGATTTTGAGTAATTTTCTTCTGCATTTTTAAAAATAAAAATGAATGTTCACTTTTACAAAATCAGTGAACATAAACTGTAAAAAATTTAGAAGTAAAAAATAAGAAAATTAAAACACTATACTCTCAACACTAATAACACGTTAATGAATACAGCTTTAAATATTTATTTATACACATTTCTTAACAAATGAAATAGTTTATGTATATGTAGTGATTTGTCAGTTAACATTTTCTCTTCTTCTGTGTAAACAAAGCTATCCTATCTAGTGTCCAAATCATAATAAATTGCCCCAGTTTTACCCCACGTCTTTACAGGTGGCTTGTTCCAAGGAAAACCTACACCACAACTATATATAGCATCTTGTTGTTACATTAAGTCTGTCATCTAGAACAAGGGCTGCAGGACAAATCCATCAGGCTGCCCGTTTTTGTAAATAAAGTTTTATGGGAACACAGGCATGCTCACTTAAGTTCTGTCTATGGCCGCTTTCACCCTATACAGGCAGATTTGAGTAGTTGTGACAAAGGCCATATAGCTCACAAAGTCTAAAATGTTCACTACCTGCCCTCTATAGAGTAGAGTTGTTGATGTCTGGTCTGGAATATAGTCCTTTTCTTTCATGAAACTGGATTGTTGATGTGTCTGGGCCAGTTGTCCTCCAGAATGTCACAACTATATGTATCCATTTGCTTCCTATAGTATCTTTGCTTATTCTTCTTATTGGATAATTTTGCCCATTTCACTGCAATAATCTTAAGTACCTTAGTGGCACTATGATCAGCTTTCCTACAGACTAAAAGGACCCATTAAATGGAATAAGTTTGAGGAATTTTCTGGTCCTGACAAAATTTTCTCAGTATTCTGAAATGCCTTTAACTGGGGATAAAGCCTTTCATTTTATCAATAGGAAAATAAAAATATTTCAAATGAAAATACCTTGGGAGAAAGTATAATGGAGGAGACAGTGCAGGTGAATCATGGGATTTTACAGCAGGAGATGAGGGGAGGTGGGGAAGATAACCCAATCATAGCAGGGTGTGAATGACTGACAAGGCCCAGGCCTATGACCAATAAAAGCGAGGGGCCTACAGGGAGGTGTTGGTTTCCTGAAAGAGTGCATAGAAGAAAAAGTATAAAGAAAAGAAAATGGGAATTTCAAAGACAAACTCTGTTTATTCCAAAAGTTTGCCTGGGATGAATTTTGAACAGTGAATGTTGAGTGGGTAAGATGGATTGCCCAACAATTTCAAAACTTATTCATGGCTTCGCCTTCTCTGTGGGTGCCAAAGAACACCGTCATACAGAAGAATAAGGGAGACATACCACTTGTCCAGTGCAGTTTGGATTATATTGCTATAATGTTGTTCTCTATAAACTCCAGGTATCTCTAGAGGTCTAGCTATCTGTAACATGCAGTATTCAGTATCAGCCAATGAATCACTGCAGAATAATTTGAAAGCTATCTTAAAGCTTGCTACGACAGTAGCTTTTTCAGTGCATACTAGATAATTCTTTGACCATAGCATATTGACTGACTCCTGCCCAAAGACTTTTTGGTTGGCAAAGCTGAGTTTACTAAACTTTCTGCAGCAAAGATTATTACCTTATTTTAAAAGGAAGAAGCTAGGGAAGGGTTATTATTATTATTTTTAAAAATAAGGTTTTGAGGTCTGGGCTGAGCATTTAAGATGAGCCTTTCAAAGCAGACACTGAGTAGGGTTGGGAAAGGCCCATGAAATAAAAATAATAGGTTTGGTGAGCAGAGCAAAGCAAGGTTCTGATGAGCAAGCTGTTTGCATAGGTGAGTGGATCGCTGTTCTGATGGGAGAGCCATTTGCCCACAGGAGCAAACTGTGTGCCATGATAAATTGGCTTCTAAGAGTTTCCTGAAGGAAATGGTTAAGTTAATTATTGGTTTAGAGTCTTATCTTCCACGGCATGAATGAGCTGGAATAATCAGGTCACACTAACATAGCGGGTCTCGGTTCTTAAGAACTTCATGTAAAGTAAAATTAAACAACAACAACAACAACACACACATACAGTTATTGTCTTAATTGCTTTTACACATTAATCAGAGATATTTTTTATACCAAAGTTATGTTGAAAAATTTCCACTTTACTTTCAATAGGTATTTATTATGTCCATTTATTTTGAGTGACATAATTTGTTATTCATAAGAACAAATACTAAAGATGTGGTACTGAGGGTACTGGACCTTTTTCCCTTGGTGGTACTTATAGATCCTTAGACAGCTTTTTCAAATGAAAAGAATATCTCAAAGCTAGCATGCTCGTTGAGACCTTCTGAAGTGTCATTTCTGGTGAAATAGGAGAAAGATAGCTATGTTTTTAATAGATATTTCAAAACAATTTTTTCCAATTAAAATGACAAAGAAAAAGAGAAGAAACAGAGTATGCGGAAGTGAAGTTCTTCTGCCTCTAGAGAGCAACCCTGGGGGCCAAGAAAAGACGCGTCCTTGAGGACACTCCTCGGACAACACAGTTTGATTGGTTCCAGCACAGGAGGCCACTGGAGCCTCTTGGACCATCTCTAAAACAAAGGCTGGTTTTTGGACAGTTTAAAACCTTATCCTCCTTCAATTATAGAATGAGCAAAGTAAAAGATTGTATTCTTGTTAATTAATGAGGGAACCAGCAGGATCACAAGGCTTATTCAAAGAAAAATTAATGAAGGAGATTTATACAATAAGAAAGCCAAAGGAATGCAGAAAAAAATTCTAATGGATACAAAATTGGTTAGTGTCCTATGAGGCCATACAAGTATAATAAATGGAGTTATCTTTTCTACTGGACTAAAATCTACAAGGAAACTTCTAATTTCATAATGTCTATGCTTTAATAAAATAGTTAAGAGTGAAGTCCCGCACAGGTGCAATTTCCTAAATAATTAATTATGACATGTGGGACCTTGAAGGCTTTGAATAGACTTTAGATTTTACCAAAAGTGCAATGTTTTCAGGAGAGTGACAATGGTGGCTTGGCTTAGGGCATTAGCAAGGGAAACTGAGAATGCTCTGTGGGTTCTTGGTGTATTTTAAGGAGAAAGATATCCAAGGTGATTATCAAAGTACTGGCAAGAGCAACTTGGGGGGATCTGGGTGTCATTTACTGAGACAGAACTGGAGGGAGAGTGGATGGAGAGTGAGGATGGAAAATTTAAATTGCGAAATGTCTGTGAAGTTACTAAGTGGTTATTTTAGTAGGCAGGTGGTTATTTAGGTCTGGGCTCAGAGAAGAGGTCAGAATAAGAGATAACTGGCAGTTTTGGGACGGCACAGTTTTGGGCATGGATTTCAACAAGGAGGGATTGCAGAGAGAGACGTGTGCTCAGAAGATAGGTCTTGGCACTGAGGGGTCAAGTAACAGAAGAGGAGTCAGCAACAGAGACAGGCTGATGGGCCATGGAAATAGGAGGAAAATCTAGAGAATCAAGAGAAGAGAGTGGGTTCTGAGGATTTAACAAAGAAAATGGTGAGACTTAGTCACTGTTTGGATTGAATTGTGACCCCCACCCCTGCCTCAAATATGCTGAAGTCCTAACCCTCAGTATCTTACAATATAACCTTATTTGGAATAGCATTGTTGACGACATAATTACTTAAGATGAGGTCGTATTGCACTAGGGTGGGCTTTTAATCCAATACAGCTAGTGTCCATTGGATCAGTAACGTGCCCTACATTAGTGACTTGTGCAAGGGTCGCTTTGCCGAAGATAAGACAGCGCCAGACTGGTGTGGGTGGTAGAATAAGCCACGGGAGGTAACAAGCAGAGACACCTGGTGCAGAGCTGTGATCCTCAAACTTTGTGTGCTCATAAAAACTCTGAAGAGTTTTGGGAATGGTGAAGCCCCAGCATAGTTGTACATTGACAATATTTTGCATCATAATTTTGAGTAATTTCAGAAAAAAATGTATTTTGGCATTCTTTTGGGTTTTGCACCAATTTCAACCTGTGTGTGTGGGGGGTTTCCTCCAAAACAAGAAGGAATTCTCAGACACCAGCAGGGTGTCCTACAATTCAGCTGATTTCTGACACTTTTTACCTGGTGCTACCACCAGATCCCATAGGTTAAGGACCCAGTCCTATGAGACTAAATGCCAACTCCCCTTCCAATGCCAATCACAAGTCCAGGTTGTCACCTGTGCTTCTGAGTGACTAGCTGTTAATGAGAGGTTCCCCTGGCTTCCTCCTTGGGTTCAATTAATTTGCTAAAGGTGCTCACAGAACTGAGAGAAACATTTTACTCACTAGATTACCAGTTTATTAGAAAAAGATAAAATTCAGAAAAAACCTGGTAGAAGAAACGCAAAGGGCAAAGTATATGCGAAAGGCTTTGGAACTTCCATGCCCTCTAAGAATGGGTCAGTCTTCCCAAATCTCCATGTCTTCACCAACCCAGTAGCTCTTTAAGCCTGTCCTTTTGGGTTTAATGGAGGCTTAATTACCTATACACAATTGATTAAATCATTGGCCATTGGCCATTGGCCATTGAACTCAATCTCCAGCCCTTCTCCCCACCAAGAAGGTCATAGGAGTGGGGCTGAAACTTCAACCCTCTAATCACCTGGTTGGTTCTCCTTCCAGAAGAGAACCAGTGCCCTTGCCCTTCCTTAGTGGAATACAAAAGCCATATCATTAACCCAACAAAACACCTCTATCACTGTCTCACTGAGGACATTCCAAGAATATTAGGAGCTCTGTGCCAGAACTGGGACCAAATACATATTTCTAACTACAAATCACAAAATCACAGGTATGTTGTAATTATTGAAATTTTAAGGTAAAACTACTGTATGGTTCTTTAAAATATATCTAGTGGAATCAACATACAATCACACTTTGATATTCAGCAATTCACTTAAAATATTCATGAACAATTTGGAAATTTGTGCCAGTCTTTTCCCCTTGTAATCTTATTTCCATCTGATTTCTTCTACAGAATTTTATTATAATACATCTTCATGTTTGGCAATCTTCTTTTGAGCAATCTTTGCTCTAAAGTATGAACTTTGATATTCAATTTTAAGGAAGTCCTGAGACCATAAACTCCTAAGTATTAAATATTTTTCTCCTAAATGAATTTTTACAATTAATATTTGCATACAAGTGGTGAAAACAATATAATGCATTATAAAATTTGATAATTGTTAAACATGCAAAAGGTAGTGCAAATGTATCTGTTAATGAGATTGATTGAGAGTTTTTCCCAAGCAGTTTAAGTATCCATTGTTCAACATAATTTTTTTTGTGTGAGAATGAGACAGAGTTTCGTATCTATACTTTTTCTACTTTTTACTTTTATTAATATAATCCCTGAGAAACCTTTTCACAGAAATAACTAGATGAGAATGGAAGGACTTTTGTTCTAGTAATACCGTTCGATTTCTTAAACATCTTCTGCATTGTACAGCAAAAATGAGAGATTGGTTATCAAACATCATTCTGAATAACCTATTGGTTGACAACTTGATTAGGTTCTCTTTCAGTTGTGTTGAAAGTAAGAATCAGAAAAGGATTTTTCACTTAATTGCTACAGTATTTCAGTTTCTCAACACCTATACCAACATTTTGAATTGCTGGTTTGCACCCTGACCAGGCAGCTCAGCTTGTTGAAGCATTGTCTCATGTGCCCAAAGGTTGCAGGTTTGATCCCTGTTCAGGGCACATACCTAAGTTGTGGGTTTGATCTCTGGTCCAGGCATACACAGAAGGCAGCCGATTTTTTTCTCTCACATCAATGTCTGTCTATCTCCCCCTTCTTTTCTGTCTCAAATCAATAAAAAATAAAATAAAATAAAACTACCATTGAATTGCTCCTTTGTTTGGATGGGGTTGGGGGCGGGTGAATTCTAAGCTTCCTGAATCCTCAACAGTCCTAGCCAGTTCTGGGAGTTAAGATCCTTGCTACTCAAAGTGCGGTTCATGGCTGGGTAATACCTGCATCACCTGGGTGTGCCCTAGGTGTTGGCAGACATGCAGAACCCTGAGCCGACCCAGACTTACTAAATCAGGCTCTGCATCTTAACAAGTTCCTCATGTGTTCACAGGTACTTTGATGTTTGAGAAGCACTTCTATGGGGTATTCTAGGTTAGGAAGGTAAACCAGCTTGCAATCAGTGAGCATTTCTGGTGAATTATCTAAGGAGATCTCAGAAGAAAAGGACCTGGATTCCCAAGTCTGTAGTGTTTGGTATGTTTTTCTGTTTGTTTGTGTGTTTTTTTTCTCATTTGAAATAAATATTCACTTTCCTTCCAAATTTTATATATTTATTTATTTTTCTTAAAAGGGGTTCCTTCTGCTAAGCTGTAAACCTAAAACCAATAAAAAATAAAATTGAAAGGAAAAAAAAGATTGATTCTTAATGTTGTATAACTTTCAAGGCTTATAAAACCCGCTTCTGCCCGTCGCCAAGGCTGTGTCTGAGAGAGAGTAGAGAGTAGATGGGAAGGTGAGGAAAGTTTTGGGGAGAGAATGAGCTTAGTGGGGAAAAGCACTAAGGTTGAATGGCATGTAGGAGAGCCTCCTTGAGGTTGGCAATACCAATTTAACTGGCTGTGTGACTTTTTCTTTTTTTTTAGCAGTACCTGGTATTAGACAGGGTGATGGTGAGCGGGTACATTTTTCCTGCATGGGAGATTAATGGGGCGGATGCAAGAGACGAAGGAGAAGGTCTGGAAGATTGAAGTGGTGCATCTCATTTTATCCTCACGATACCCTTAGGACACATGAAGGCATATATATGATCACTGTTTTAGAGCTGAAGAAACTAAGATTTGGATCAAACGATTTTCTAAAATGCTACATTGTCCCTAACCCAATTTATTACCTCTCCAGATTTAGTTTTGCCTCTCTCCTGCAACTTAGCCATTTGCCAGTGGAGAGACCCACCAGCCCTCTAAGCCTGGTGGACTGGGTGTTCTGAGGGTGTCGGCCTTTGGCATGGCCTCCATGATGCCTCTGAAGAACCTGCTGATCCAAGGCTGAAGCTCAACCTGGCTTTGCCATAGGTTCTATCTATTTGCACCACTTCTCATCTTAGATGACACAATGCAATGTGGCTGCCCCAGCAGTTACCTATCAGGGCCAAGTAACACCTCAGGTGTGTGGGAGTCAGTGCCTCACGCGGTAAATTGAGAGGAGACATAAGTAGGAACTGGCAAACAAATTCTTCTCCACTGAAGGATGATTCTGAGACTCAGGGGCTCCATATGGCCCATTTGGATGACATTCTGACCTGGGAACCAGAGTGTCCTTCTTGGCATCTGCCACTGGCTCCATAAGTGTGCACACTACCTTCAATTCACTTCCTGCTCTTTCTCCTTTATTCTTAATACCTTGGGGTTGTGCTGCAAAAGGAGAGGTCCTAGCACACAGCTCTACCTCAGTTTTGCTTCCAAAAATGTCCTGAACCAGGAGAGCCAGCCTAGAAGCCCTCATTTGCAAACACTCAGGCACCAAGCTAAGTTCTAGGAATGTAAAGTAAAACTGGCAAGATGTGACCCCCTCCTTTTGAGAGTACAAATCCAGGTTTTTCCATCTCTTGATCCCGTGTTCTTTCTAGACTGTATCATACTGATTGCAATGGATGATTCATCTCTAAAAAATGATGAAAATTTTTACCAGCTATATCCTACTGCGGAAAGTTAAATTCCTGTGTCACACTGCTCAGAATTCATTCATTCTGTTTTCTGAGTGGATTTTATGAGAAAGCATAGCCTGCTCTTTCTCTATATGTAAAACAGAAAGAAAGCTGCAAACAATTTGCCCCACAGAAATCATTGACCTTAAATGGGGAGATGATTTTTTTCCCTAGAAGACTTGCTTTCCATTAAGTCCACTGATATATCTGACACATCTTATGGTAATCTAGGTTATTAGTCATTCTAACAACGAACAGATACATATCCAGCCCTCTCATTTCCCTATATAAGTGCCGTTATTTGTACTCCATTCATTTATTCACTCGTTTATTTATTTATTCACCAGGAAAGGATTGTTGCACTGAATTTAACAAAATGAAATAATGACTTCGGGTGTAACCTTAGCCTCTGGTGAAGAAATCAGCAGCTTACTTTGAACAATGAAGTTGACGCTGGGAGGGTTCAGAGAATGGGCCGCAGGGGTCATCAGTTTACACAGGAGGAAACAAGCCCCAGGGAGGGTAGAGAGATTCGCCAATACTAACCAGTGAGAGAGCTGGGACTCAAGTATAGTCAGGACCTCTTACTATAATGATGTTTGGGAACTATTTTCTTTATCAGGAAGAACCATTTCTATTCTGATACTCAAGTTTACATCCACCTACTGCAATCCTTTCTTACAAGTGAACAGCTGGGATGAAGTCTAGTTCTTAAAGAAAGGGCCATAACCTTGGAGTTAAACATCTACGGGGAAAGCATTCCTATTTGCAACTGCCGTACTAGAATTCGGAACAGCTGTAGCATAAAGCTATGGTACGTAACGCCTCCTCCCCAACTCCAGGGACAAAGCCAAGACTATCTTTGCTAAATTTTCTAGGCATTTTCCCCTGCCCCATATTTTGTCCAGATTTAAAATGTCTAGAACATCCTACATGTAATTTTGCAGAACTGACAGTATTTAATGATGCCTACATCTTGGTAATCATTATTTTGAAAATGTGCACCAACTGCTTGGCCTGAATAAGGAAAAATGTTTGCCTCATCAGGCTGTTCAGAAGATTTTTTAAGTGGATCGATCCACTGGGAAAGAGTTCATATGAGAATGTTCTGGGTTTTTTTCCTTTAAGCTAATTATTTGAAATTTGCTGTACAAGAATAATAAAATGAACTCCAATATGATTAATTTAGTATAAGGATTTCTATAATTAAATCCCAACTTAAGACCAGTACTGCAAATAAGAGTAAGCAACTAAGTTAAATATATTTTAACTAGACTCTCAGAGTCTTACAGAAAGTGTATGTTGGAACCAAGAACTCCAATATTACACAAATGGAACATCTTTCATATGATATCAAACTATAAAATGGAAATCTGTTAAAATTTTGATAAAAATCTAAATACTTTGCCTCCTTACATTTTAAACATATTCTCTTCCCACTCCCTGCTATTGAAAAAAAAATGCTGTTTTAGGATGAAAATTTAGTAGCATATCTCAATGATTAGTGTGGAAGAGTTAATTAAAAGAGCTTTACATCATGATTTAGGAGATTTGGGTTTTTGTCCCAATTCCACAACAAAACAGCTTCTTGAGAAACCTACTTAACCTCTGTTTCATATCTGTCAAATGAGAGGGCTATCTGTGCAATAGATAATGTCTGTGCTTCCTGTCCCGTTCAGTGACACCACATGTGTATCAGTCGTTGCTCTAGCATTTACAAGAACATTTAGCCCTCACTACAACTGTTATCATCACATATCTGGAGAGCTTACATTGACTTATGTAACTCTGAGACATAATTTTACACAAGGAAATAATTGTATAGATACTCATATTTAGTAATCAATAGTGGTCCTTTAAATTACTCCAGTCAATCTTATTTTAAAACCCTCCGGGAACATCATATTCTCAAATAATGGTAATACGTAGCTTCCTAGGGGGCATTTTCTAAATGTAAGGAAATGTTGACTGTAAATAATCATTTTCAATTAGTGAAGAAAGACATCAGGCCTCTTGTGGTTTACCACACTCAGGTGAAAAGCTTAGTTATATAAATTGTTTATTTGAAATACGCTTCATGATACAGCTTTCTAAGTTGGGCTTTAGTCGAAGATTTTGCAATCAAAGATCCCCTTCCCCCAAAACACATAGCTTCCCATCAAATAAAACATGGTAGAAATATCACATTTGATCATTGACTAACTGCATGAATTAGACAAGATGCATATTAATATTCCAATTTTACAGAAGAAAAAACTGAGTTTCACAGAATTTAAGAACCCCGGCCAATTTTACACAGCTATTGAGCTGGGACCAGAATCTAAGTCTTTCATTGAGTTACTCTTTTCTTACATTACAGGTTCCTTCAAGTTGCCTAAAAGGAGAAAAAAAATTCACATACATGGTAAGAAATGCCACTTTAAATGGAATGAAGAGTTTAACAAAACAAAAACAAACTGCCCAAAGAATCCCAAGGTAATTTAAAAATATTAAAATAATTTCTCTCATGTATTATTAATTGCTCTTGCTTCTCTGTCCCTTATTAGAGATGGAATTTATTTGTTGAAAAATAAGTTGAAAAATACTTTTTATTTATTATTTCTTTCATTTATTTTTATTGTTGCTCAAGTACAGTTGTCTCCAATTTCCTGCCACCACATTCCCCTGCCCCACCCACCCCAACCTCCCACACTCAATCCTTCCCCATTTTTGGCTTTGTCCATGGGTCCATTATATGTTCCTTGAAGATCCTTCTCTTTCTTTCCCCCGTTACCCCCCTTCTTTACCCACTTTGGTTACTGTCAGTTTGTTCTTTATTTCAATGTCTCTGGTCGTATTTCGCTTGCTTGTTTGTTTTGTTGATTAGGTTCCACTTATAGGTGAGATCATCTGGTATTTGTCTTTCACCACCTGGCTTATTTCACTCAGCATAATGCTGTCCAGTTCCATTTATGCTGTCTCAAAGTGTATGAGCTCCTTTTTTTCTGCTGTGTAGTATTCCATTGTGTAAATGTACCATAGGAATCCTGAAACACCAATTCAAAAGAATCTATGCACCCCAGTGTTCATAGCAGTGCAATTTATAATAGCCAAGTTCTAGAAACAAACTAAGTGCCCATCAGCAAATGAAAAATACTTTTTAATAAGGAGTGTTAAGGCTTAAAGTAGGCAGTGGCAGGAAAATACGCCACTGTGGAGAAAAATACTTCCCCCCTTCATACCTAGAATGTAAGACAAGAGTTAACATTATCAATGAGGTGAAGGTGTCAGTGAGGATGGTTGTCCTCAACAGAAGAGCAATGGAATAAAACCTGAATAAAAATTGATTCAAACTTCTGTAGATTATAACATACAGAACTGCTAGATATTTAATTATGTATTCCAAGTCAGAAAAATTATAAATAACTATCAGTAAGTGATTGCAGACCAAATATAAATAGTCTATTTGTTATGTTAAAATTTCTTCAGATAAGAAAAAAAACTATATATTCGAATTATTAGTGAACTGATTATTTTAAAATAAATGTAACAATTCCATTTCTTTGTTCCACTATTTTGTCTTTTGGGACCTTTCCTTGGGAATGTGTCTTTGGATTTGTTAACTCTGTGCTCACGTGTAAGAGGTGTTAACAGAAGTAGTGTAGTGCAGCTATCCTCAACCCTGTAGGCCCATTAGGTGAGTCAAAAGTGCAAAGACGGTGGAGAGCTCCTGTTAAAGAAGACTTGATGGGCCAGTTCTCAAACTGATTAATTTAATTTAGTGAATTAAAATATTAAATTAATTTCATTAATCTACTGCCTGCAACATTTGCATTATAGTTCTTATCCAGTGGTGGTGAAGGTTAACTTTAGCTCCCATAATTTGGGGGACCTCTTTGAGAAAGTATAAAGACATCTTACCTTTGCAAATTTGAGAAACTGTGAATTCAAATGAACACAAGGCTAAGTGCTGATAGGTTCAGAGTAAATTCCATTCTGACTTTACTATCAGATTATTAACAGTGTCTTATTGAAGAGTGAATGTGAGTTTGCATTACCGTTTTAAAAAACTTTGTGTCATGTTATTACAACATTGGAAGAGCAGAAGGATGAGGTTTGGGGGCATCAAATGTAGAGGAGAGGGAGTCTATTGAAAAATTAGTCAATTGAAGAATTGATCATTGCAGAACATACGGTGCCACCATCATTAGTACACACACATTTAATGTGTTTCCCTAATATTTTATAGTCAAGAGATAATCACTGTCAGCTTTTTTTATTGTTGTTGTTCAAATACTTTCCTTTATGATTAAAAGAAGTCATCCTTGAAATCACCATCAGAAATTAGGAATGCACAACTTGGACCTGGAACAGGGAAAGTTGTTTGCTTACACAGAAATTATATATTCATAAACATAACATGAAAATCTCCCTTTAACTGTAATCATGTAATCTCTTTTTTGGTATCCTAGAGATCTTATCTATTCCCATGACTTCAACAAACATCTGTATCTTTTTTCTCATTTTATGTATGCCATGGTTGTATGTTCTATTCTTGTACTGATGAAACTCCAACATTGGTCTTCAGTCTTCTCTCCTGAGTGTGCAATACATACAAATGCCTACCAGACCCCCACATTTCACTTCAAAACTCATCTGTTCACAAGTGTCAGCATAACAACTACATAGTTCCTTCATAGTGCCCCTGTCTTAGTGAAGGATACACTATCCACACAGCCATCAATGCAGGAAGCCTTGGAATCAGATAAACTCCCTCCTTTTCCTGATCCCTGACATTTGATCAGTCACTAAGACCCATGGATTGTGTTTCTGTGTGTGCTAACCTCTTTTCTGTCTCTTCAGTGTCTCAAATTTGGATTAGGCCCTCATTGTTCTGTTGCACTGAACTAAAGCAATATCTGATGAAGAGGCCTACCCTCCTTTCCATGCACTATTAGAGAGTCTTTTTACAGTACAAATTTAATCATGTTTGCATTCCTTCAATAGCCCCCTATTTTAAAAAATAAAATCCTCAAGAGCATGCCACACTCAGGATGCAGCTTTAAACTGCCTCCCCCATTGCTGGTTGGTTCAGGATGGAAGAGCCTCTTGTAGTTCTTTAGCTTGCCAGCTTCCTTCTATCTGTGTCTTTAGCCACGCTGCCTCTCCTGGCTCCTTTGTCTACTTCTGCATACAACCCATGTGCATCCATTAGGGCCCAGCATAGACAACACCTTCTCATAGAAGCGCCTCTGGCCTGTCCTCATATTCAGGCCAAATCAGGGGCCTCTTTGTTGGGACTAGGAGGAGAGGAAGCAGAAACAGCAAGTTTAGACAACTCATATGAAAGAGAACAGAAAAATGAGGCAGTTACTAGGATTATGTAGCTATGGCAGATAATGGTGGCAGAGCACAGTAAAACGTACCTGAACTCTCTGACTTGGTGCCCTCAGCCCACTGTGCAGCTCAGAGAAGAATCACAAACAATGGTGTTTTGGAATTAGATTTCTGATTCTGATTTTGTTCTAGCTATTTCCTCAATTCACTTTTTAAGATTCTTATGATAGTCATGTTATTTAGAGAGTGGGCCAATTTCTAAAACCTAGTGCTAGTATTAAAATCAAAGTAAAGACGAAACCTGTATTTTGAGCTCTAATACATTTTCTAAAATTGTTGCTATTTCTTCTTTAATTGTTTGGTAGAATTCATGAGTAAAGTCATCTGGGCCTGGAGTTTCTTTGGGAAGGCTTTTGATGGTAAATACCTGTCTTTGATTATTATAGGACTATTTAGATTTTCTGCTGTCTCTTATGTCAGTTTTAGTAATTCACTTTTTCAGGTAATTTGCCTTTTAATTGAACTGGTTGAGTTTATTAATATAAAGTGGTTCATAAACTTTTAAATTTATTCCTTTAATGTCTATGGGTCATTACTAATGTCCTCTCTGTCACTGTTCATATTGGTAATTCGTGTTTTCTTTGTTTTTCTCTTGAGTAGCCAAGCTTAGGTGTTGCCAATTTTGTTAATATTTTCAATAAACCAAATTTTCATTTTATGATTTTCTCTTTTATACATTTGCTTATTATTTTATTGATATCCAACCTTACTATTATTGTCTCTTCGCTTCTGCTTATTTTGAGTTTGCACCCCCCACATTGTTAAGGTGAAAGCAATAACTGTTGATTTTAATTTTTTTTTAATATAAGCCAGTAGAAATATATAATTCCCCCCCAAAACTACATTCCATAAATTTGGATATATGGTATTTTCATTACCATTCATTTTCTAACCTCTTTTTTGATTTAGGGATTAAGATAGATTTCCTACAGATGATATAGTATAGAATTGTACCCCTGAAACCTACATAATTTTATTAATCAATATCAGCCCAATAAATTCAATAAAAAAAGACACAGGTTTCCTAAGTTTCAAATATTTGGGAATTTTCTGATATCTATTTTTTAATCATGAAAAATTTAATTATTAATTTTTTAAATCAGAGGATATATCCCATGATTTCAATTCTTTTAATTTGTTGTAGCTTGTTTTACAACACAAAATATAGCCTATATTGGTGAGCGCTCCACGATCCCTTGGGAAAAAAATGTATATTGTGTCAGTCAAGTTAGTTGCTAGTGCTGTGCTAGTGTTCTACATGCACACGGGGTGCTTTATGTGTTTATTCCGTCTATTGCTGAGAAAGGAGCATTGATGGCTAAAACTTTACTTGTGGAATTTTCTGTTCCAATAGTTTTTTTCTTCGTGTATTTTGAATTTCTGTGATTAGGTGTATATACATTTATGATTTTAATGCCTTTTTCATGAATTGACCATGTTTTCTTTGGAATGTCCTTCTTTATCTCTGATAATATTTCCTTCCCAGAAATCTAATTTATCTGATACTAATATAGCCACCTTAGCATCCATATCATATATTTTTGAGAGGTACAGCTTCTTTCATGTTTTTCTTTCTAACAAACAGATATTACTTTTTAAAAATCCAGTGTGATAATCTTTTCTTTATAATTAGAGTCCAGTTCCATTTAATGTGTCATTTATTATACTCACTATACCTCCATTTCCCTCTGACATTAAGCAAAGGAAAAAAATAATTTATTTACATATTTATTTCTTCTGGAACACTTCATTCCTTTGTGTAGATTGAATTTTTCATCTGGTATCATTTTCCTTTAACCCGAAGAACGCTTTTCTTTTTTTAAGATTTTATTTATTTATTTTTAGAAAGAGGGAAAAGGAGGAAGAAAGAGAGGGAGGGAAACATCAATGTGTGGTTGCCTATCAAGTGCCCCCTACTGGGGACCTGACCCACAACCCAGGCATGTGCCCTGACTGAATGGAACCGGTGATGCTTTGGTTCCCAGGTTGGTGCTCAATCCACTGAGCCACACCAGCAGGGGCTGAAGAACTCTTAATATATCTTGTAAAGTTTGTCTAATAGTGACAGATTGTTTCATCATTTTTTTTCTTTTTTTGCCTAAAATGTCTGTATTTTTTCTTCATTTTTGAAGGATATTTAAAAAAAATTAGATTTTGTTTTTACTTTAGGAGGGGCTTCTTTTCAATACTTTAAAGACATCAATCTAAGGTAGTATATCTTCTAATTGATACTAAGGAGGCTAGCATTACTCATTTTTTTGTTTCTGACTCTTTTTAAGATTTTCTCTTTATCCCTTTCATCTATTTTGGGAAACAATCCTGTCCAAAAAAACTATCATACTTTAAAACATTTAAAGATTGAGATTTATCCCATGTTGCTAAAAATAAATTCTTTACTTTTTTTTTTTTTTGGAGCCCAACTATTACTTCATAACATTAGTAGGGACAGCAGTTTCCCTTCCCCCATTAATGGGTTTATTCATGTCAAAATGAACTTGTTTCTCTCAGTAATCTTACAAACACAGAATTATAATACACGTGACCCAGGAGACACCATGGAACTGACCTGAACCTAGACTGCATTTCATAGAATTCCACACTCACGAGGACCAACTCTGGGTGTCCATGTGCAACGCAGATGGAAAGGCGCTGTATACAAAACAGGTAAGGAAATTAATGCCAAGTCCATTTACAACTATAGAACATATCACTTTGCTTTCAGGAGTTATTTAATCTGTTAATATTTTTAATTCTCTTGTCATCACTAGCAGAAAGCACCGTACTCAGTATTTTGAAAAATTACAAAGAAAGAGAATGATAATGGCTCTTCCTTCAGAATCTTATGCTCAGATGAAAAAGAAAGCCAAGTGCAAGGAGATTGCATTATAATTTCTGTATATATGCCCCTGGGAAGCTAAATTGAACTTCGTTTTATGAGGGTGTATGATGTACCAGGTTACTGTAGTTGCAATGGGTACAAAAATGTGCAAGAGAAAAGGTTCTTGCCTGTTGTATCTGAAAGTTTGGTAGTGATGAAAGATATGCAGATGAAAATGTGTATTAGTACAACAGGTCCTGGGCTGATAAATATTGTAATAAGAGAGAAGGAAAGTTGTAGGAAATGAAGCTAGACAGAGAAGTCAGCAGCAGTAGGGATAGAAAGAAGGACAGAGGTTTGTGAGATACTTAGGAAGTAGACAACGCGAACTGGTAACTAAATGGGTATGGAAGGAAAGGTACAAGAAGGCATCTAAGATGACAGCAGTTGTTTGGGTCAATGGTTATAGTATGCCTCTACCAAACAACAAAGAGAATACTAAAGAGTTGGAAAAGGAGTGGCGTTGGGGATGGGAACAATGAGTTTCATTTTTTGACATGTGGACTTTGAAATACATGTTTGTGGAAAATCCTGGTAGAAATGCCAGGAAGACCTTTGGATATACATAATCTTAGCTAAGAAAGAGATTTAGACTGGAGAAAATGATTTCGGGAGTTACAGTGCAACCCATGGACATGAATGAGGCTTTCAGGGAAAAGAGTGTAGAAAGAATATTAGTCCAGGAAAGAAATCCTGGAGAAGATCAAAATTTAAGGGGCTAATTGAGGTAAGAGGACATTTTGAAGAAGACTGAGAACAGTCATAAAGAGAGAAGTCAGCAGCGTCCTCCTGACTCCACGGCTGACACAACCCTCTGTGCTGCAGAATAATGCCCAGCCATTATTACAGGGAAAGTCGGTATTGATTAGACTGAGTTAATCCTGGAAATTCCCCCTTCCTGGTGAGCATGTACGGCAGTTCTGGTCAGGAAGAAGTACAGGGAAGTCTAAGGGCTGCTACTGCTTTTCTTGCTCCTAAGAAATAAACCCAGCACATATATTTGCCTGTTTCCAGCCCCTAAAAGAAGCTCTCTAAGGATGAGATAATGGTAACTGTAGCATTCAACTTTGATGCTGAAGTAACAGGCATGAAAGTGAAAGCCAACAACCCACTAAGGGCTCCAAGAAAACTTGGAAATGTGTGCCTCTGTCTGTTTTTTACGTGACAAATTATACTGTTAGGGGCTGAATTGTGGCTCCCCCACATTCCTCAAGTTCATATGCTGAGGTCCTGACTGCCAATGTGACTGTATTGGGAGATAAGATCTTCAGCAGGTAATTAACATTAAATGAGGTTATGAGGGTGAGGTTGTGATCTAATAAGACTGGTATTCTTATAAGAGGGAGAGAGAAAGTCTTCTCTCCCCACAGATACAAAGGAAAGTTCATGAGAGGATGTAGCGATAAGGTTGCTGTCTGTGAGCCAAGAACAGAAACTTCACCAGGATCTGCACTGGTGGGCACCTTGACCTGGGACTTGCTAGCCTCCAGGATAATGTTTTCTGTTATGAACCACCTAATCTATAATATTCTATTTGGCAGCCTGAGCTGACTAATATAAGACTCCATATATTCTCAAGAGAGAGAAGGAAAGAAGAAAAGAGGGAAGGAATGAAGAGAGGGAGGCAGAAAGACAAGGGGGGGGAGAGAGAGAGAGAGAGAGAGAGAGAAAGACAAGTCATATTACAAAAGAGTTACATGGAAATCAAGGAAGTTCGATTATTTCCAAAGGTTGAAATGGTCAAGAATCTCTGAAGACTTACAAAGATCAAGTTTAATAAGATTGAAAATAATTTCAGAAGCTCACTGCTGACCCTAGCAATTCAAACGATGTGGTCAATACCCACCTGACACCAGAACAAAGAAAGATAGGGATTGAGCAAGGGAAAAAAATCCTGACAACATTTTCAAGGTCGGTTGAAAAGGGAAGATAAGGAAGTCTCTAAAGAGAAGAAAGAGTAAGGAAGAGTTAATCACTGGAATAGAAATTTAAAAACATTGTATAGGCAGACAGTCAAACGTCAAGAAAGAGGGAGAAGATGAAGATACAGGAAAGAGAGAATTATTTATGCAGAAAAATCTCCGAGAAGCTGGCAAGGCGTAGGCTGAAGAAGAAAGGTGAAGATTTTGACTTGGAATAATAGTGAGGACACATCATTCTCAGGTCACGAAGAGAAATAAAGAGTGTAGTTGTACAAATTAGAGGAAGGAACGGGCAGACAGAAACCAGAGAAGTAATACTATTCTTTGCCCTAAAGCGGGAGAGAATTTGTGTGCTGGGAATGAAGGGAGAGAGGATGCTGGCTTGGAAGTGGAAGCAGCCATACTCTACATTCTGGGATGTGCTCAAGCAGCTGCCTTTTGGCTGACTGAAGAGTGGAATTAGCCCAAGAATGTGACCCTGTTGAGTCATGCATCTCATCGCATCCAAGTGAATGATAGACCTTTGGAGCTGCTGCTATAATTAGGCGAAAGTACATGCCACAGGGCCTTATCCAGAGTTGTTGTGATTGCAGGAGATATGTGACTGCATCAGTAGAAAAAAGTAAAAGGTGAGTTAATACATTGAAAATAAGGAGATACATTTTGCAAGCTTACTCTTAAAAATAAATGGTATCCTATCAGCCCAGTACCTATGGACTGATGAGCAATTAAAAAAAAAATTAAATGTATGGATAATAATTTACGCACGGTGCGCGTTTCCCTAGCCTGCCGGCCCATGGAGGCCGTCTGCCTCAGAGGAGGCGGGCTCCCGTCAGCCTTGGTAGCAAGCACTTAAGAAAGGCGGGCAATGTGGTGCTTCCTAAAAGGGATCTTGGGCCGCTCATTCAAAATAGTAAAAAATGAACATAAAAACTAGGCATGACAATATTAACTATTATTTCTACTCGTTTATTAAACAGCAACAAGCATGGGCCTGGACTACTTCTCGTTTTGTCCCCATTGTACTTATCTGTTATCTATTGCCGTGTGACAAATCATACCAAAACAACAAGAACCGCTTTATTATTTTCTCTCGCTGTGCGGGGTGTCCCTGGACTCAGTTAGCTTTCGCGTGGGGTTTTTGTGCTTTTGTAGCAGATGCTGTTTGGAGCAAAGGTCAGCTTGTGGTTCAGGTGGCTGACACTGGCTGTTGGCTGGGGCCCCCTGGAGCTTTACCCCTGACCTTTGTGTGGACTCGCCACTTCCTCACAGCATGGCGGCTGAGTTCGCAAACAAGTGTCCTAAGAGGACCAGAGGAAATCTGTATGGCCCTCTATGTCCTAACCTTGGAAGTTCCATAGCATCAATCCTGCTATTGTCATGGGCCTGCCAAGATTCCATAGGAGGAACAAAAAACCTCTACCCCTCGATGGGAGGAGTGTCGGCGTCACACAGGCAGAAGAAATATGGGGCAGAAGCTCTTGTGGCAGCAACCCTGGAAAATAAAATCTGCCTACTGCTTGATTGACAGGTGGCATTCTGTCTAGACTATACTCGTAAGGCAAACTCCTTACATCTCCCAACTCCAGTGTCTCCTTCAGACACTTCTGTCTTTGTGGGTCTACTAATGGTGCCTGCCTGGGCCATAAATGGCACCTACACATACCACCTGACAAGTTATGACTGGGATTCTTTCTTGTCAGGCACTTTAAAAAATATATAATTTTAAAAGTAGTTTTAGGTTCACGACAAAATTGACTAGGGGGTAGAAAAATTTTCCATATACCCCCTGTCCTCACACATGCACAGCCTCCCAACTCATTGTCAATATCCTGTGTCACAGTGGGACACTGACGGACCTACATTGACACATCATGATTACCCAAAGCCCATAGTTTACATTAGGGTTCACTCTTGTATTGTGCATTCTATGGGTTTGGACAAATGTATGAGATGTACCCACCATTATAGTAGCATCCCAAATAGTATTAATGCATTGAAAATCACGTGCTCTGCCTATTCATCCCTCCCTTCCCACATGGCAACCACGGAGACCTTTTAACTAAAACACACTGGCTCTTCTTCCTGCTTTGTCTTTATCATACATTTTTATCAGAATTATATTTCCTTTAAAAATTCTGGACACAGAATTCTCTCTGATTAAAAACCTTCAATGATTCTCCATTGTGTATAGATTAAGTTGAAACGCTTCATTTTTTGTTCCCATGTTTTAATAATTAGGGAAAAATCAATGAATTGACAAATAGTAGGTGCTCAATAGCTAGGTCTGGGGATTACACACATAGCAAAATGCTATTTTTTCATCTCCTACCCTTTTACTTCTGGCTGACTGCATTCCTGGGGTATAGTACATACCTAGCTCCATTCTCATGCCCTTGCCCAAAGGAGCTAAATTAGAAGAAAAATTTCTTTAGTAGAAATAGAAATAAGAGAGATACTTTAGGCACAATAGCACCCTAGAGTTATGCTGAAAAATTTGTCTTCTAAATCCTTCATCTTAAGAGTTAGATAAGAAAAGATCTATTTTTTATTTTTTCATCCGTACCTCCAAAATTACGTCCTGCCCCAGCTCATCAAGGCAGGAAATCTGATGGTTTGAAAGAACTAAAGTTATTTGGACCAAAGACAGAGAGTAGGAACAAATGATATTCTTTGGAGAAGACGGAGGCATTGGAACAGGGGTCTATAAACTACAACCAATGGTCCAAATCTGGTCTGCCATCTACAGTTTAAAATAGTTATTTCTTTTCATTTTTCAAAAATTAATGCCTATTTATGTGTTATATAAAAATGCGATATGGTATTTCATCAAATTCGGAGTACAATCAAAATAAAATATTGGTGACCGAGAGAACAATAGAAACAATGACAACAATGACCTTAAGTAGAATTAACTGTGCTCCAAAGAAAGTGTTAGTATCACTAGCAAAGTATTAAATAAAGTTTTATTGAAACATGGCCATACCAATCTTTTGAACATTGTTAGTGGCTATTGTCACACTGCAACAGCAGTGTTGAGTGGTTGTGACAAAGACTATTTGGTCTGTGCAACCTAAAATATTTACCATCTTCCCCTTTCCAGGAAATGTTTGCTGGCCCCTGATGTAGAAAGCCACGGTGAAGAGAAAGGGCGCCAAAAGCTAGAGAGGGGAGACCGACATGGAAACCCTGGGATGGACTAACTGTAGGATGAAGGACTGTCAAGGTGAGATGCATGAACTGTCTGGCATCCACATCTGGATTCTGAATAATGTTATCGTGGTGTGGACGCATTCTGGAAATGGACTATATGTTTATACTTTTCCAAACAGGAAAGACAAAAGGGGTCACAAATGGATTAAGTAAGGCATTCCATCCTGGTGCAGTTTTATCTCCCACTTCATCCCATCATGCCCTCTATACTTCCCTCACTTCAGCCTCTTCTTGGAATGGAATCTGAGCCCTCAATTTCCTGTGCAAATTCCTTCTGGGGTCCATAATGCTTCTCTACTTTGTTGAAGATCTTGAAGCTTCAACTGACTTGCCACCACTTCAGAAGACTTTCCCAAACACCTACATCCTTCTCCCACTCCCCCATGAGTTTGAGCTTCCTTTGTACCCTTTAGCACAACTCAGTTTGTACCAGATTATTAGAGCATGTCTCTGTCTACCCCATCAGATATTCATGACTAGGAGGCAGAAATATGGTGATATGAGGAGATGCTATGTCATTAAAGTAATGGCCCAATGGAGATTATATCCAGAGAAGGGAGCCACTGTAGAAGCTGCCCTCCTCCAAACCCAAGAAGAGACCAGACACTCCACCTTTACTGACATCTACTCCGTGATTTTCCCTTTCAGTCAAGATTAAATCAGATGCAAAGCTGAGTCCAGGAGGCCCGAATGGGATATTTTTATCCAAGCAAGTACATTCTGTACTAAGAGGGCAGAGAGTTGATTTTGTACTGGACAAAAAAGGATCCCATTCAAATATAAATTAATTTCTTCTCTTCAATGGTGGTTGCCATCATTTCCTTGCTGATACGTCATCCTTACAGTCATTTTGGGATTTTGATTAGCACAGAATAAAGTGACTGAACTGACTATATCAAAATGTTTTTTTTTAATACATCATTTTAGACTTGGACAGAGAATATAAAGTTTAAATCCAAGACTATTTTTATTAGTAAGGCTAACAGAAACTTAAATAAGGGTATTTATAACACAAAATGTGTTTCTACTGATCTGTATAATCTGTGTTGTTCTAAATGCCACGTAGCTTCTTTTTCTTCCTTGAGTTTAGTCTAACATTGAGTGAGTCAATAAGGGTAGCACTCAGAGGGTGGATATTAAGGGGCAGCTGCAGTGAGGGTAGTTACAGGAGCAATGGCAAGTGTAAGTTAATTGTTTTGTTTTTCCTGAAAATGTGAGCAAATGGATTTTACTTAAAGGAGTTTTAATATTTAATATAACATTTACTTACAAGCTTAGGGAAAATGTTTCTTTTACAAAGCACATTTTGGTCTTAGGAGGTTATTATTTCAACATAGTTTATTTTGGTCATTGATTAAATCTTAGAATATCCTCTAGAGTTATTCTACCAAAGAATTGTAATGCTCATTTTGATATAAAGAAAAAAAAAGAGCAAATTGTAGGCAAAAACAAATCCCTGAATGTACTATATTGAAGACCATCATGTTGATTCGTAAATCAGGGTTTTCCTGGCTTAGCCAAATGAAGGGAAAAGCATGGTGTCCGGGTCTCAGCCAAGTTCTCTTTGAGAGCCATGAAGTACAAACACTAAATTCCCCTTTACTCAAATATAAACCTACTGCCTACTGTTAAGCAATCTTCATCGAATTAATGTTCTTGCTCTCAACTTATTTTACTTAATCGTATTTATTAGGGAAGCTTAGCACATCAAAAGCACATTTAAAAATAAAAAGCACATTTAAAAATAATTCTTTGCTCTAAGGTTAACCTTAGGGCAAAAAAGTTAATGCAATGTATGTTGCCAAGTTTATTGACTATCTTCTTGGTGGGCTAACGGCTGTGGGATGAAGGCAGTGACCATCGATTAAATGAGTAGTGATCCTGAGACCAGAGTTTTCAGCAGGGAATAGTCAGCTAAGTTTTGGGCATTGAGAGGCAACCCCTGGATAGACACATTTCCAAACATTCCTTCATTTTGTGCCTTATAGGACAGTATTTGTGAAAAGCCTATGCAAAGTGGTCAGTTTGGAGAGTCAAAACATATTTACATGGTTTGGAAAGATTTTAACAAAAACTGATTTTTAGAAGAGCAATTAAATATACCATGATTATATATTCACACTCAAAAGTTGTGATTTATTTAAGGTATAAACAGATGGACATAAAAATAAGTATAAATTTTTAAGCTTGCAATTGTCCTTGCTCCTTTACATGCGGATATCATTAAATGCAGCAACTCAGCATTTGTGGAGGGGGGAGGGTGGCGGTGAGAGTATTTTGCAGGAAAGGAAACTGGAATCCTACCTCCTGTCTCAGAACTTGCTTACAGGGGCTCAGAGACCCACCTCCTGCTACTGCCAGAGAAAAGGACAGTTCTTGGAGAATCTGGGATTTGCGTGGCAGAGTCTCTTACCCAGATCGTTGGGTTGGAGGAACCTGAAGATAGGAAGCTGGCTGGGGAAACTGGCAACGGTGGAGTGAAGGAGGGCCTTGGTGGGAGGGGCACCAGTGCAGGGAAGAGCCCAATGATCTTTGGGGTTCTGCAGAAGGTAGCAATGGCCTGAGACTGCAAAGGGGACCCCACCCAAAGGCTGCTTGCTGAAGGAGAGGACCCCTAGGATGTGCCGCGGCATGGAGGGGCTGTGCAGGTAGGTTGGGGAATGCATTGCTCCCAACGGAGAACAGAGCGGTATGGCGGTCATGGTAGTGGGGGGTGTCTCTGAACAATGTATGATGCACCCTACAGGGAAGGGCTAACACTTGGGTGTCAGCCGTGGCAGAGGGCATTTGAAAGCAAGAGACAAATCAAGGTACCACAGGTGTGTAAACCAGCCATCACATCTCCCTGCTACTCCCTCCTCACGCTCTCTCCAACCAGAGAAGCCAAGTGTTAAAGCTGAGGAGATGAAATGAAGGAGGAGAGGGAATGAATTGGCTCAGGTCGCCCCTCCTGTTGGTTCCCAAGCAGAAGACTAGACCTGAGCTGGGGGAGGCACGAGCTTTACACTGGGGGTGAGACCCTATGGCTGTTTTTGCTGTTGTTGTTGGAAGTGAGTTGAAAGCTGAGAACACTGTCTGATGTAGCTTTAATGGAGAGGAAAGAGCAGTTTGACAGGGAATTTTGCAGGACATTGGTGGGAGAAGAATTAAGCTCTTTTCTGATTATACCGTCCCATGATTAGCCCATTCTGTGACAAGTTCAAGAGCCATAAGGGAGAAACAGGTTTATTATGCCTGAGGATCTAAAAGAAGGCATCTGTGGCAGGAAAATGACGAGCAGAACGCAAGGGGGAGACTGGTGTGATATAAGCCTGGAGGGGACAGGTGGGCAGAGGTTCGACCCGTTCTAATTTGCAGCCTGGGATGGAGTGTTTTGAATTTTACTCTGAGCGTTTTAGAAAGCCAGAGCTTTCATCAGGAAAGTAATAGCATCTTATTTTCACTTTTCAAAACAAATAAACAAACAAACAACAAATAAACCAAACCCTCTGGTTTACTCTGGCTACTCTTTGGGGAACAGGGAGGGGGTACAAGAGTGAGAGCTGGGAGACCCCTGAGGAGACTACTGGAGAAGACAAGGTGAGAGGTGGGAGATATTGATGAGAATGCTGATGGACTGCGGGCTTCAATTTTCCAAGCTCTTGGATAACTGGGTGAGAGAAGTGACAGGCATATTTGGTTTTGTTATTTGACAAATTAAAGACCATGTAGATAGTCTGGGGTCAGGTCAGGGTTACTTCTCAGAGCTTTGGACTGAATCTATAAGCAGTTCTCAGACTCCAACGCGTATTCACATCACCGGGGCAGTGGTCGACATGCACATTTCTGGTTCTCTCCTTAGCTCTTCCGAGGCAGCAGGGATGCTGTGAGGCCCCGGAGCCTGCCTTGGGGAGGCACCCGTGCCCTCCTGCAGGTGGTTTGGGGACTCTGGGAAACCCTGAGCTCTTACTCTGAGAGAGTCTCCACGCCCCTGCGATCTGGCCTTCTCAGATGTCCAGTTAGCTCTGCACCCTGAATTTCAACACTAATTAAACATATTCTTTCACTGCTTTCTATTTCTTTATCTCATGTGTTTTTCCCCAAACCTTGCACTTTAAACATCTTGAGAGCTAGCTTTTTTTGCTTCCTTCTTCTTTCTCTTGTTTTAATTTTCCTCCTTAAGGAACAGAATTTCAGGTGTATAAGTACTTTTTAACTGTTTTGAAAGCAATGTAGTGCTCATAGTGTAAAAATCATTTAAAGAACAATGTATCAATTGCAAACAGAACTATTTAGAGATAGAACACGTGGCTTAGTGACATAAAATAAAAGACCCTTTTTTGTTTGTTTCTTTGTTTGTTTTTTAGGAAGTAACGGAGACACGGTCTCTAACCTTTCCCTCCCATAACTGAAAACATTTTAGGAGAACAGACTTCCAAGTCACAGGCAATAAATGGTAAATGAAAATATACAGATGTCTTTGTCTGGCATTTTAATCTAAGAAGTGAAAAGTACCCTTCAGGTAGCAGGCATTTAACGTACTGCTATCGACCCTAATGTAGGACAGCTTGCTGCTACTTACGACTAAATGGAATTTGCTCCAGATATCCGGATAGCCTTGATGTAGCAGGAAATGTATGATTCAATCACAGAGAGGGTAATAACTCGTATCGGTACAGGCCAAAGTTAGCAAATGTCCCAAATTATCCCAGACAAGATCATCCAGGAGCAGATGGGGGTATCCCCTTGATACTGATGAAGGTATGAAATCTCTTAAGTCACTGAAGGGACAGAAGCAAAGCTTGGTGTTACAAGAAATCTGTTATATTCTTCCAAGTAAATAGCATGTTTTCCCCTATCACCAAAAGGAGTCCCAATGACACTCTAAAAACAAAATATTTTTCTAACAAAATTTGTATAGGAAAAGTTAAGAATTAGTTTTATCTAATCAAAACACATGATAGGAAGACAGTCATGGACCACAGAAGTGAAAAATGAATTTTCGTTCTCCTTAGGACTACCTTCCTAAGTCCAAAGAGACTGCTAGCCAATGCAGACAAGTTATCAGAGAAAACTAACTTACTCCTAACTGAGGCCAGGTCCCCATGAAACAACTACCGAAAATACAGTATTCAGCAGGCCTGGAGAGCAGTGAGATGCCTGGGAAGAACCATGTGATGTTTCCAATCGTCTGTTCTACACCACCGTGCTTCAGACAGGGTGACATGTGAACTCCATGCACCAAGCTGAAAAGGATTCAATGTGCCTTGTGTAATTGCTTATTTGTTTGTTAAACATAGCAAACACATGGAAAGCAAATTGGCATTCAGTCATTTCCGTTTCAATGATCTAAGATAACATTAATCTGAAAGAAATAAAATAAGTTACCTTTCGGTTGTAGGCCAAGAGCTGGATGGCCAGTTGATACACATCTGGAATACAGTACTAGCAACTTTTATGTAGGGAAGAGTCTTCCCTAAGTAATAAAGTACTCTTAATGTGACTGTGTTCCATAGTAGAACATGGCATTTTTGATGTTGTATCTACAGAAAGGGAGAGTTCTAATTCTTCCCTTTGTTGAGGAGGACATGCCCTTTAAGCAAAAATGAATGTCTTATAAAAAGTATTAAACATGTGCAAATATTGTTGTCTCTAGTATTTCATGGAGACACAACATTAAGGGAAGAAGTGAGACATTTGTGGAGTTGGCAAGTTTTAAAAAAATAAAAATTCTTTAAAATTATTTATAAATAACTGTTTGCTGCCTAAGTGAAAATATTGTAAAGTACAGTAAATTACTTTAGTGGCATTAAAATCCAAGATGACACAAAAGTTTGAGATGATTGATCTATTATCTCAAAGTAATGTTTCTGTCTGAATCTACTTGATAGTTTTTATAGACTCTGGAAAAATGTCCAATTTGGAAAAAGAAATTAACATGTCTGGACTATGTGTAGAAGTATTATGTCATTCATTTCTTTTCTCAAAAGAAAACTTTTGGGACCAGACTGGTTTTTATTTAAGTGTTATCAGATTGATCAAGTCATTGGAGCACAAGTTTTCAATTGAAAAAGGAATGTGTTCAGCCTTGTTAATTAATACACTAGGCTTTAGATGACAAGGGGGCGAGCCCGGCTCTGACCTCAGAAAAGACCTTTATGCCAACACATTTCATTCCCTTCATGTCTCTGGGAAGCCTATAAATCAGAAACCTTGAGAGGGAAATTCTAACCGGGACATTTACGCAAGTTTCCTGAGGGGGAGTATCACACAGTCCATACCTGTTTCCCTCACATACATGAAATTTCCTTTAAATATTTACCTTTTTAAAAGGAACTTCTCCATTTACCCATCAGCTTAAAACCACACACACACACGTGCACACACACACACACACACACACAGAGGTCAGATTCAGGCAAAAGGAGGGAACTATACGATGTGACTTTTAAAAATGCACCCCTCTTATATTCCACTGCTTGAAATGATACAATAATGCTATATAATGAGTAGATGGAAATTTTTTGTCATCAAAGAAAGTTCAAGGAGATATCTGGCTAGGGAAACCAATGTATGAAAAGGAGAAACCACTGTTTAATTTTGTTTGTTTTTGTAGCTAAATAAGGTGATTGTCCTAGATATGTTCAAATTTACCATCTGGCTCTTCATTCGTATTCTCTTGGTATAAAAAAAAATCACTAGATCCAGGACTGCCTATTAGGCTATTCTGATTAAGAAGAGATGGGAGGACAGATGGTAGAATTATGCGGTAGAGAAAGTGATAGGGGATAATGAACTGCTTAAAATTAATACTATGCCAGCATAGAGACTGATGAATTGTTGGGTGGGAACTCTAAGTTGAATGTTAGGTCTAGAAAAAAAATCCTGTGCAAAACTCATCGTGAACAGAGGGCAAAAAATTCCTGACAAGAGTGTAAGCACATTAATATGAAAAACCTAATTATGTGTGGATCACTATTGGTATTATTATTATTGTTTGCTGTAGTTAGCACTTATTGAGAATCTACCTATCGGGGATTGTACTGATTTATCACATGCATGATCTCATTCACTCCTCAAACAACCATAAGAGTCAAGTATTCCCACTACTTCATTTTTTCAGACCCAGAAACTGAGACTCCTAGAGTTCCACAACTTGCCCAAGGTCAAACAACTTGTAAGTGGCTGATGGGAGACTCAAAACCAGTCTTAGGTTGAAGTTCTTAACCTCCTACGCTATAGTGCTTTCTGTCATCTTGAAAAATTGCTAATGTGGCCAGTTCATACTTACCTGCTTTAATCCACCATTCGACGTGCATTCCCCAATGCCAGTCCTCTCCTTCCGCTCTTCCTTTGATATATGCCTTTGTCTGTGATGGAGGGAGTTTCTAGGTAATAACACATCCAATATAATATCGCATTCTAGATGTCATCTTACCAATCCTTTACTTTTTCCTTCCCGACAGTACCTCCTCACTTGCTGTACAAAACAGCATTGATCATTTTCTAGCCTATCTCAGTTCTGCTAGCATGCATGATTAACTTTGCCATTACCCTCAGGCCTTTTAGGACATTAATATTTGTCTGACTTCACTCATCCATTGGCAGTTCATGTTTTGAATTCATTTTCAGTTTTCAGATATATTGGATTGTAACTTACCAAGTTAAATTTCAGTTACTCTGTGGTTTTCTCTTCAATTTATTCCTGTCATTGCAGCAACTTCCAATTTGGAATCAGATTGCATTACTGTAGCGTTCTCACATTCTTCTAGGTTGTCATTAAAGATGTTAAACTAGAACTTCAAAGTGACCCCTGGGTTCCTATTTGTACACTCTTTCAGGGAGCCCATCCGGGAGTGGCTTAGGGTGAATACAAGCTCTGAAATCATGTTGCTAGAAGCTTCTAAACTTGTCATCAAGGATCAAAATAGTTCTCCATGTGGTAATCAAATAGAAAATGGCTTGGAATAGTAGGACTAGAGCATGACGCAAGAGCCAGAAAACATAATAAAGAGGATGAAACAATTTTAGTTCATGTTGCTAGAGGTGACATGAGGAACAATGTCTAGAGTGCCTAGAATATTGTTACTGGGTTTAAAAAATAAATTATATTTCCCCTACTTTAAGAAATACTTAATATCATATTACCTTCACAGCACAGGTTTGGTTTTTATCTCTTGAAAATCATGATACCAGAAGGTGAATGTTATTTCCGTTTGAGGCAGAGCAATGGCGGAGCCCATGGTAAATGGACAAAGCTGTTCTCTCTTCGGTATCAGACCAAGATCCACCGATCTCCACTAGACCTTGAGAGATGTCTGAAATTTAGTGATGCAACTAGTGAGTGGAACATAATATACACACAATAAACATTTGTTTAATAAATATTTAACAGATGTTAAACAGATCAAATTGGAAACTGTCATGAAAATTTGAGATATGTTTCTGTAAGTAGACCACACCATGACCTTCCCTTACCTCCCCTTTGAGTCTGTGGGGCATTGGGTATTTATTATACCTAAAGTGACGGCTTGCTGTGTTGGTCTGCTTGGACTGCCATAGCAAAATACTGCAGACTGGGAGGCTTAAACAACAGACATTTATTTTCTCACTGTTATGGAGGCTGGTCGTCCAAAATCAAAGTGCTATCAGAGTTGGTTTCTGGTGAAAGCTCTCTTCTTGGTTTCTAGATGGCCATCTTCTCTTGGAGTCCTCGCAAGAAGACAGAGCAGAGCACTGGAGTCTCTTCCTCTTCTGAAAAGGACACCAGTACTGTCAGATTAAGGGCCCCACCCTGACGGCTTCATTTAGCCTTAATTACCTCCCTAATGACCTTATCTCCAGATACAATCACATTGAAGGTTAGGGCCTTAATATCTGAATTTGGAGGGTGGGGGACACAATTCAGGCTATATTTGCTGATGCTGCCTGTCACCTCTATACTTGAGATAAAATCCTGATATAGGTGGGTTACATTTCTTCTTTACGCACCTCTCGCTATTTCTCCAATCACAGCCCCACTCCCCCACTGCTAAAGGTCAGACAGAGTCTCTGTGTATTTCACACTCTTTTATCAACACAGTGCAATGTCATGCTTTAGAAGACAACGAGGCAGTTCATAGCCTCGTGAGCCTGTCTGAGTGACACTAGTTAGTTTAGAGAGCAGTCCCTTGAGAAGAACTATGCAGATCCCTTGGCTACTGTACTGGGTTGTAGAGTGTCTCTCTATATTCTTGTATACCCGAGGAAATATATTAAGATAAGGTCGTACTGGGTTAGCAGGTCTGGTTGTAATTCCCATAGTCATGGGAACATTATAAGGAGAGGGAAGACCACTTTGTGAAGACAGAGGCAGAAAGTGGAGTGATGCCCCTACAAGCCAAGGATGCCAGAAATTGCTGGCAGTCACCATCAGAAAATTCATGAGCATTCCCCAGCCTCCACGTGTTTCTGTCCATTTCATATGCAGTACCCACTGAGGGCGCTTCTAAGGTGTGTCCTGGATCTGACCGCTGTCACTGCCTCTGTGCTTGTTGGCCACATCTGAGCCACTGTCAACACTCATAAGCTATTGTGACAGTTTCTTAATTTGTCTCTCTGCTTTCACTCTTGACACTTTATGATCCATCCTGTGCACAGTGGCCAGTGTGATTTTTAAAAATTTAAATCTAATTTGATCAGTCTCCTCCTTAAAACCCTACAAAGACTTCCCATAGCAAACAGGATGAAATGCAGTCTCTCTTTACTGTTTACACTCTCCACTTTCTATAATCTGGCACCTACCTACATTTCCAATTTCACCTCACACTCTCCCTGTTCATCTACCACATTCCAGCTGCATCTACTTCCTTCGTGCATAGAACACTTGTTTCCTCTGCTTAGAGTGTCTTTCTCCCAGATCTTCACTTAATCTATTTCTTACTGTCATGCATACTTGCTTAATTTAAATATTACCTTCTTGGAGAAACAGCGTCTGGCCACCCAATTGAAAATAGCCTTGATTATCACAACCAGGTCTCAACAGAGCACTTGGTCACCATCTGACATTTTTCTTGTGTATTTCTGTACTTGTTTTCCCCCTTTACTGGAATGTAAGACCCATGAGGGCAGGTACCATTTGTCTTATTCTCTGCAAAAACCAAATGATGCAAACATGGCTTGACACAGAATGGCTTCTCAGTAAGTATTTGTTGAATGAATGAAAAAATGTGGAGCTGGAGAGATTACGGTCATGACAGAGATTTCCAAGGATCACCAAATCGCAGAGAAGTCTCCTTTCCTTTTGCTGAGAAGCTCTCCGGAGCCCTCAGCATTACCAGTGGCCATTATCGCATCATCCAGTTTTAGAATATGCTTATTCTTTTTTCACCTTGAATGTTTCAGTATTCAACCCTAATATAAGTTATCAGTATGGTCAAGTTATATATTTTTGCTTGCCTCAAGGGCTACAAGATAATTAAAAATATGTAAATACACAAGCGATAGTATGTGATAGCTTCCACACAATTGGGCAAAAAACTTAGTTTGACTGCTCAATGATGCCTGAAATTCCTTTACCTGATAATGCTTTTCATTCTAAGTCAGAGATAAAGTTAAAAGATAAGAGGTTGGGAAGGAGGCCGAGTGGGTGAGCCAGCATTTCGTGCCTGAAAGGGGGTCGGGGGCAACCACCTGTAAGGGAAAGAACCGAAGATCCGTTTCTGTCTGTTGGTTCTTTTGTAATTTTTATTTCAGTGTAGAAGTGAAAATGTGGGTCCTGGAAGCTTATAATTCTGAGTTGTTGGCAAATAAATTTATAACACTTCATTATGCATCATAACTGCTTACTAGTCCCTTCCCTTGTTTTGGTCAAATTTCACTCTTCCCTCACCCATATACATTTTTTTTCTTCATTTTCTCCAGGTCTGGATATCTCCCTCATCCTATAAATTTTCTTAGGTTGTTCCTTATGTGTGAAAAACATATTTCTCTTAGGCTTTTCTCAACTAATCCCTCTCCTACAAATTCGTTTTCAGAATTATGTTTCACCAAAGCTTTTGAATCCAGTTCTTCAGTAAAATTTTCCCCTTAGAGGGGAAGGCATGAGAGGAGGCTCAGGGAAAAAGAGAAATGAGACTGAAAGTCACTAATGTATCATTTGTGAAATCCGCCTTCCTTCAAACTCAGGTTTCTGACTTGCTTATTTGGTCTGTTTCTCGACCCTTCATTGATGTTCTCCAAAGCACCTATATAGAACAAGAACACCTGCATTGTGGTAGCTTTCTAAATAGTGTCTGAATTACTTAACTTCAGCGTATTTTTTTACAATGATAAAATATCCACACTGTCCTGACTCAACATCTATTTTCAGTGAGGGACAGAGAGTTAATGTTACTTCAGATGTTCAAAGCACAGAGCAAAAAGCCTAAGATATGGATCTAAGTATAGTAGCATCCTTACACTTTACTCCAAATTGAAATTCAGGCCATATTTCATCGGAGAGCCTCTATTTTATATGTAGGTAAAGGAAAAAGGTAAGGTGAGAATTGTACTGGGGCTCTACAATAAAAATTGATGGGGCACATGGATTCACTTTGTAAAACATATTTGTGCACAAATATAAAGTAATAATGCATTGCACTGATAGTTGATTTCTTATACCTTCAGACTAGATGATTGTTTTAATCTTTTAGAGAAAAATTATTTGGATTTCCCAGTGAGCGGAAGAGCAGGGACGGGGAGAGCAATGAAGGGTAACTGCTTTCTCTGCTCTGAGACTGTGGTTGAGGACGGTTACAACTTGCTAAAGAAAATGGCTGGCGAATCTACTCACTTATTTTAAGAATATGTTCTGAATATTATTTTATTACCTTTATCTTTATTTCCTCAAGTTATGAATAAGCCAGTCAAGATTATATATTCCCAGTCTATATCCTGTTCTCAGAAAAGTATTTACTCCTTGAACAATGTGCCATTAATTGAAAGTGTCTGATATATAGTTAAAAGTCACTGAATATTTCAACAGTTTAAAATCTTTGTTTTCTTTATCTCGATTAAACCCCGACATCTCTTAGAAGAAAGAAAACTAGAAATGTTTTACTCGCTTTAGGCATGGGCAGACTGAGGGCCAGGGAATTTACAACTAGAATTACTATCAGTGGTTAAATGTTTAGTGACCAGCTCTCCTGCAGAGAGGCGAGGAAACCCCCAAACCCTGTAACATTTGCCAATGCTTACGGTGCAAAAACTCCCACCGTGGCTGACCTCAGGCTATCAATGTGAAGTCACCGAACATTAAGTTGGGAAGAGATGCACATAGTTGGTTCTTGCAACAGCAGCTCAGCGCCCTATTCTTTCATGGCAATTGAGTGCAACACCTTTAAGAATGCATATCGCTCTTCTACATTATTTTAAGTGATGTTACAGAAACCAAGAGCCAGTCTAAGCAAAAAAAAAAAAAAAAGGAAGAACTCATAGTATGGATATGGTGTATGGTAGGTTCTCATGGAACACAAAGAGGTACTGAACCACTGGGCCTTGTGATGTGTGGGGCCAGTGTTATCTCTGGAGGCTTGTGGAGAGCAGGACCAATAAAATGGCTTTGGTCCAGTCAAGATAGCATAAAGTATATAAAACAAAGTGGCATCACCTATGTCAAAAAAAATGGCTGCCAGTCAGCCATGACACTTTGGTCCAAGAGTGAAATTGCCTAAGTCACTCTAGACACATTTGGAAAGGAGACGCACCTAAGATATCTGCACACGTGACCAGAACTGCTGCATTTGCAGAGTGGGACCACCTGCAGATAGGCTCCTGGGGAAATTCCACAGTAGCCATCAGGGGTGGAGTACACCACTTTCAAGATATAACTGAGGCAGTTTCCAGACCACTGCCGAGACAGCTGAGCTCCACACCCCAGAGCGCCGCTCCGCGCCACGCTGACCTCCCTTGGCATTGGCCACTGGAGTCTCCACCCTGCGGGACTGGGACTTCATCTGCCCCGCTGCCCACCCAGCTCCAGAGATCCTTCCTTGCAAGACGCTGACGACCCTCTTGCTCCCCGTGTTGTCTCTCGGACCCACAGACAAAGACCCTGGGACTTTGGTTCATTATCCCCCAATTCTCTCATGTGATATTATTGCTGATTGTTTCTGAGTGATTAGTATTGTTATTAGGGCAGTACAGATTTGGATTAAATTTGCATTAATAAAAGCTAAATGAATCTGCATTAATAAAGTCTGAGTGAAGAATTTAGTCACCTGTGTTGGCTCCCTGTTATTTCTCGGTGCCAGTGTCACCTGTAGGACTGGTGGTCATACAGGTGGCTCTGTGCTTTCAGTTCTTAAGGCTCGGATCAGAAAACCCAAGCAGGAATTGAAGGCTGGCTTATAGGAAAGACTATATCGTGAAGATACGCTCACAACAGGGCTTCAGCAATGGAATTTGAGGTTTGCTGTCATTTACTTGCTTCAGGCACTAATGACTCCTAATTCTACTGTATTGGTTCAATGTCTAAATTCCAAGAGGAGATCATCCAGTTGGCCCAGTTTTGGTACGTGATCCAGGGCAGGGGTGTTCATGGCATAGATGCAGCTGTTGGAGCCTCACCCTCATGAACAGAGGCAGTTTCTGCAAAAGCAGGAATCTCATGCCTTCCAGTTAGGAATTAGGCATCTAATATGTGCTTGTGCTGGGCTGTCCACCACCCATGCACCCTTTTCCAGACAATATAGTGTTAAAGCGTCCTCCTCATTTCAGTCGAGACTTCTCCAGGTCTTGTTTCCTTAGCCTAAATTGTGAAGACAAGCATGGCCTTTATCGCAGTATGCAATGATCAAGGAAGAGTAGAAAAGAGACAAAGAACTTCTATTTCAAAAAACGGAAGAAAATAAAACAGAGATACTTTTAGTTAAACATGTAGAATTGGTTACATATGCACAAACAATTTTGCCGCTTCCCAAAACCTCACTAAGATGACAATTACAGAGATTCTGAAAAGCGAAAGACTCATTAGGATAAAAAGAGTACGACTAGAAAGAATAAGAATGTAATTTTGGAAACCAGAAAGGAAATGGGCAAGTGAGTGGTAACTGAATTAACAATGCAGAGGAAATTGAAACGTGGGCAGGAAAGGGAAAACCAAGACATATCACTGTAGTCCAGAAATGGAAGGTTTTGGAAATGGGAAGTACCATATATCTGAAAATTGGGGTCTGCGTGGGGCTGAGGGGAGAGAATGTTTACAAGTATTTGTGAGAAGCAGTTACCCCCAGACCCCCCTTCTTCTTCCATCTCAATCCTGATTCTAGCTCTCCTCCCTGGTGGATGCCTACAGAATTACTCTATGGAGAGTCTGAAACAGAGGAAATTCAGGGTCTTGCCTCCCTAGAACGGCTTCTCCTGAGCCCTTTGTGTCCCTCCCCCAGGCTTGAATCCTATGATCCCAGCAGGGGGAGGCTGCCCTCCAGGTTGGCAGGGCCTGGCACAAGTCGGAGGTGGGTTGGGGTCAGCCACAAGACCCTGGCTGACAGTGCCCAGGCATGTCTTCCTGTGATTTTTCAGGATCTCTTATCTTCTCCCTAGCCAGGTACCAGCACAGAAAGTGTAATCGAGTGTCTACATATATTTTTTGGGGGTTTGCACTAGGTTGTGCCTTACTTATTACTATAATTTTATTTTTCTTTGGGAGTTGTTAAAAAAAAATTGGAATCTGAGATAAAGGTGGGTTTCTCCTGGCAAATTCTGTTGCGCGTTTTCAGGTCCTTAGGGATCGCTGCCCACCTACTTTCAGCCAGTGTTTCTCAAGAAATGTGCTGTTATCATCTTGGGTGGAATATTTATTCATTATGAAGGTTTCGTGCCCCTGTTCCTACCTGCAAAACACCTAGGGTGCTCCCGGTACTGTGAGAACTTAAAAAAAAATCCCTAAACAATTCCTAATAGCTCTTCTTTCAGGTGATGTCCTCACTGGATGAAAACCCCTATTCTAAATAAAAATTTTCTCTTGAAGCTTATTGGATCTCACAGGTAGTTTGAATTAGGGCTTTACATCCTCCCAGGGAACAACTGGTAGGTCCAAATTCTCAGGAGCCTTTTTCTCCTATAACTTGCTCAGAGCCAAGGGTTGAGGGGGCGCATGGTCCCTGCAGTCCCCCAAATCCGACCTCTTTTTTTGTTTTCCCTTATGTTAGGTTGTAACCTTTCGGAGTCCTGTCTTCATCTAGACCATTGCCTATTAGACACCCACCAGGGGCTAACTCTGGACACTATGTTCTGTTCCCTGTCCCATAGCCGAGGTTGTGAAAATTGAAACTCCAGTGCGTCTGTCCCGGCAGACAGGCCCCAGTGCAGAAGCTGGGTCTGGTGCTCTTCCGACCTCAGCGTGTGGCTCAGAATTCATTTCTTACTTTTTATAGTTTATCCGAGGGTTCTAGTCATTTTCAGAGGCTGGCAATCTAACTTACCCCATGGAAACCTTTCAAAGGAATCAATAGTTACAAATTTCATAGTGTGATTAGGAAAAAATGTTGTAAAAATAAGTATCATTATGATAAAGGTGAAGAGAAATCATGGGATTTGGGAATAACATGAGTAGCTTGGTATAATGAAAAAGCCAGTGTGGGAGCCAGACGGATTGGGTTGAAATCTCGGGTGCAGTACCGACTACCTGCGTGGCTTTGGGAAAGTTACTAAAAATGTCCTTAAAGCTAAGTTTCTTCCTCTGTAAATGGCACAAACACTTTACACGGTGGCTGAGAGGATTAAAGAGAGCCTATGTTAGTCATTGTCCCTTCCTCTCCACTTTAATTGTCAGCGCTCCCCAAATCCTCTTATTCGTGCTCCATTTCTTTAAAAAAAAAATTCTTGTCCTTTTGTCTTTGCATGGGGACTGTCAGTGAGAGTGGGACACATCCAGATTACATTTTAATTAAATTTATAAGTAAAAGCTCAGGGAGCAAGTTAAAGGCACATCTTCAGAGACAGAACTTAAAATTTCTTTTCTTTTTCATTACAAAAATTTTATTTACATTTGTATTGTTAAGAATCCCAAAGCTAAGCTCAAGTATAGAGAACAACTTCAGCCCCAGTTGTAAGTAAACAGACCACTTTCCACATCTCCAGTACCCAATGTATTTCCTCAGATGTGCACCATAGTGGACACGACTGGCTAGTTAAGAAAGTTTTCTAAAAATAGAATCATAGATAATGCCATCAGGACTCTCTTCTATGTTCATCAAAATATATTAGAAATAAACCTATCCAGGGAAGTTCAGAACTCCAGTAATCAGATGTGTGATGATCCAAAATGGAAAAGTGTTGTAATAGGCTGAGTAGACAGATAAGCTCTTGGCTTTGGTTGGAGGTATAATAAGCTATTGAGAACAATTTTTAAAACCTCCAGTGTGGACACAGAACATGCACATGTAACTTCTATGACTTATCAGAGATGGCTAGATAGGCGGATAGGGAACAGGATGTGTGGCGATTGTGCCCACTACTCCGCCAAAGAGCACGTACTCGAGCGAGCACAAAATCCCATGTTGACCCCCAGGGCCTTTGCTTGCCTGATCATCTCACACCACTAAAATTTAATTCTTGTTTTGTAGATCTATGCTATTCACACAAAATGACCCTTAAATGCAAGCCCGTAACTTCACTTGGTGTGGAGCAGATGAAACAGCAATCCGTGGTAATGAGAGAAGAGATTTGGCTGCATTGGAATTGGGAGGGAAGGGAATGTCTGCCTTCGAGAGGGAAACTTTTTTTACACATGATGTTTTCCAAATAGGCTACCTTTAAAATCTAACCTGGTACAATGCAACTCTACTATGATTAAAATTTACATGCTTCACACAATAATCAATATGTTAACACTTGGACTAGTAAAAGTGAACATGTTTTTATATACATTAGGAGCTATAAAAGATTAAACATAATTTGGATGAAATTAACCAACAGCTGAAGCAATCTACCCTCAAAATTATATGAAATACCATCTCTTTCCAAATCTCAATCAAAGTGCAAGAGTGTTTATCAAATATTGAGGAAATTAAGTTACAGCTACTATAAAATAAATGTTGATGCATCTAATTGTAGACCCTCAGAGGTAATGTTCTAAAAAAGTATGTGAAATCTCACAAATAGAGATTCGGAATCAGATTTTTTCAGGGCTAGGTAAACACTGCCCAGGGGGCAGAGCAGGGAATTTTCTATTGCCCACCATCCAACAGATAACTGTGCTTAGGCTTGGTGAGCACGCCGTGACCCCAAAGAGAGCCAAGCCATTCTGTAGGTTATTTTATCGAGGTTGTTGTAGGCTGGACACTCTGGCCATAGAGAATTATCCTTTGAGGAAGTCCTGATTGAAGATAGTGGGACTTCAGTATAAAATCCTGATAGAATCAATGCAAACTATTAAGTATTGAGTAAATGCCAAAGATTGTACAGCAATTTCTTTGAAAGAATGTATTCCATAGAACTATAAAAGTCAGAAGTAACCATCTGTTTCCATACCGTGGCATCATGTTGTCAGTCAGCACTGTAAAAATAAACATCTTGTTTTTGATGAGCACCATTTAGGTTAACCTGAACATATGAAACACTAATGGCCATTTAATTCAACACTTACCGTGTGTCCAAAATGTAAACAGCTTGGTAGAAGATACTGAAAGAAAGATTGGGAACAAGAGCTCTTATTCTCAAAGTGTTGGCTGACCAGCAGAAGAGACAAAGGAACACATGCAGAGATGGCTCTCACAGAAGGCATGATGGGGTTATTTATTTAAGACATTTATTGAACATCTAGTATATGCCTGGCACTATGCATAGAGCTGCAAACACAGACATAAGAGAAAAGTCCGTGCTTTCACGAGGTGGTGATAAATTTGCAGGGGTAGTGGGTGGAGACAAGACGAGAGAGTCGCAATACACTGTTCTAAGTATTGTAATTGAGGAAAAATTCAGGGTATGTTGAGTCACAAGGCAAGAGGATTCTACTCTAGTCTCCTTTGGGAAGCATCAGGAAAAGCTACCCAAAAAGTTGACAACTTGGCTGAGTTTTTCAAGGTTGAGCATAATTAGCTAACTAAGACAGGGGTTATGTCAGAAAGGAGAAAAAATAACAGAGCAAACTATCACACTGACAAACCACAGACAGGAGGAAGAATGATGTATTCAAAGGTCTGCAGATATATTTAGTGTGCCAATGTACAGGGGCCAATGTAGCTGGAAGTGACCTGGAAGGGGAGCAGGAACCAGCCCATGAAGCCCTGTCTGCCAGCTTGAGGAACTGCGACTTTATTTTCAAGGGGGATTTTAGTCATGTTACCAAGGTGAGTAAATGTTTATATTCGAAAGATGAATTTGGCAGTGGAGTGGAGAATGGCCGGGAGGGAGGGCAAAGTTGGAGATGAAGGTTCATCAGGAGGTTGCTGTAGTGGTCCAGGGGAGATGTGAGGGTGGCCTGAGCTAAGGCATAGTCAGGGGAGATAAACGTGAGCTAAATGAGAGGAGGCAGAATCCTTAGGATCTACTCATTGATACAGTACGGTGGCTTGTCCGATGCTTCAGTGAGAGTGGTGCTGTTACCTCCAATGAAGGCCTCATGAGGGACACATTTAAACAGGAAGAATATGAGTTTGGACCTAAGCCTGGGAACCTGGGGTGTTTGTGATGTCTCAAGGACAAACAAGTGGCTATGTCCAGGAGGCAGCTAAATCTATAAAAGGAACTCCCTTTATCAGTAGGAGAGGCTTCAAGTTATTATTTTAAGCTGAAGCCAATGAAGAGGCAGGGAGCAGAGAGAGAGAGAAAGAAAGAGAGCAAGAGGGAGATTTGGTGTTCCACTTATCTATGTACTCATTGTTTGATTCCTGTATGTGCCCTGACCAGGAATTGAACCAGCGATCTTGGTGTATCGGGACGATACTCCAAACAACTGAGCTATCCAGCCAGGGCATCTCTTAGTGATTCTGAGGTCAAGAGTTAACCAAAACTAAAAACTATTGATTACTTAAGAAAAAAGAGCAGTAAAAAAAAAATCATATATCAAACATATGGGTGAGCTTTCACTTCCGACCTCAAGGGTGTAAGTTTTAGCAGTCTAATGCCTCAATGAGAACAACTTAGAAAAGCCGGATACATTGAAAAGAAGGTTCTGTTTGAAGGCTTCAGGCCTTGCCAAAACATCTTGGGCTTGAGGGGTCAAGCTCCTGGAGAGAAACGAATTTATTGGGTTAGACTTCTGCCAAGGCCGGGAAGTGAGGGACTAAAATCTCAGAGAGAAGGGAGAATATGAAAAGCTGGTAGAGAAAGTATTTCCCTTCCTGGCCCTCCCCCTCCTCTGGATTAAAGACCATCCAGAGGAGGTGCAGTTCACAATAGTCCTGGGGCAGGTCTGCAGGATGAGCAAGCCCTCTTGCGGGCAATTATCCCACGTGACTCTCCCACCTCCCCATCTTCTCTCCCCTCGTCCTCATTCCTACTCCTGAAAATGGCGATTCCTAGTAAAGTAAGAGCTCATAAGCCCTCCGCCTGAGGCTATGCTCAGTGCTGAAACTAGATTCAAAATAAATAAACAGAAATTAAAACATTTTCAAGATGCCAGTGATAGCTAATTAAGAAACATAATGGAAAAATCACCCCATAAGTTTTATTATGTTGTATTTTCATTATCAGTTCAAAATATTTTCTAATTTCCGTTGGGATTTCTCTTTTGGAAATATAGGTTAATATATGTGAAGTGCTTAAAAAGTACATGGTAAGCACCATGTAAATGCTAGCTTTTATTACTGAAAAACAGAGAGATACATACACACTCCTATATCCATACCCACATAAATATATAGCATTAGAAGTGAAAGACCATTTTTACAATATATATGACAGACAAAGTAGTAACAACAGCTGAACAACTGCTAGCATCTACGGAGTGTCCTATGCATGGTCTCTGTATGACAGTACTATCTACTATTGTCTACATTTTACAAAGGAGGACACTGAGGCACAGTATTATGTCCAGATCATACAGCTGGAAAGTGATGAAGCCTAATTTTGAACACAATCTTATTACACAAAGAGCTTCTGAATTGTGGTCCAGTCTACATACAAGAGGCACAGTAATCAGTTTCCCTTCCCAAACCCTATTCCAATAAAATAAGAAATATCTTAAATCCCTGAGATATTGAAAAACCAGCGGGAGTGCCAATGGTATAACAAAACAAAGTTCTGGGGCATATGAAGCAGCTGGCAATCAGTGGATAATAAATGCTAATGGAGCTGAGAAACTACAGCCCTTCTATCATGTAACTTGAGTCCCAAGAACTAGCAGGACTGGGAAAAAGCACTGGCGATGAGGGCCTGCCAGATGCTGCAAAGGCAGCAGCTCCACCGCCAGAGAGAAGCTGCCTCTGGAATTGATTCCCAGGCTGCGGGGGTAAAGTGAACGTTCCAGAATGGGCCTTGGGCTGGAGATGAAACGTTCCTTAGGATCCAGATTCCCAAGGCCATCATTAGGGGCATGAAGATTTCACACCCACAAACATGAAAAGCCAGCATACTCCGCCCATCTTTAGATAACTACATAGTTTGGGGGAACGCCAAGATCAAGGACAAGCACAGCTAGCAGCTGCTGAGAATTCTGAAGTTCAAGGGGAAGCCATCTGAAACATTCAAGAAAAAGACAGACTCTTACTACTTAAGAGGAGAGAGAAGAGGGGAAGTTAATGAAACAGATGTGGAATTAAGGACATAGAATTGGTCATGTCACAAGCAAATGTGTCAAGAGTGAAGGCAGTCAGAACAACAGTAATGACACTGTAAATGCTATTAGGGAATTAACAATGCAGCCATCTGAAAATGAGAACGCTTGTTTATTTTTGTGTTTTAAAAGAGTGACTGCAGCTTGGTTTTGAATTTATGGTTTTTATCATTAATAATGTTATGGCTTCTGGGTCATACTTCTTGGCCCTCTGATACTACTTTAAAGCAAATAATAAGAAAACTGCAAAGAAAAATTGCTGTATTGATGCTTATACAAACATTCTTAATAATAGCCTTGGCCCTCACCTTTTCCCATTAACTCCTCCTCCCCCCACAAAACCCAACAGGAAAAAAAAGAGGGGCAGTAACCTAAATGTCCTAGGAGAGAATAAATGAATGCTATATCCATGTAATATATGCCATCTCACTGTTAAAAAGTATATTTTAAAAGGATATGAAAAAATGATCAAAATACTCTTGTCGATAGAGTAGAATTCCCTTACTGGAGCCATAATGTTTGGGAAGACTAGGGTGCTTAGTTAATTAACTAAAAAAACCAAAAATCTTTCTAAGCATGTGTTCCTAAAGACTAGCTGGTGGAGAAGGCTTCTTATTACAGTAATGGCGTTCTTGGTCCTTAAGTGCCCTCCCATAGGCATCGCTCAGTCTCTCTTCTCTGGCTCTCATCCCTGTACCTACCTCCCCACTGAACCATCTTAAGGTCTCCTCCTCTTTGTTTCCCCTGGAGTCTACAGCTAGTCAAGTGGTATCTTCCAGTCTGCCTCCCAGGTGGAGAGCAAAGGGCTGGGGAAGCATCTCTGATTCTTTTGGCCCCTCAGAGAGAGGCAAACAAAAACAAAATAAAAAGTAAGCCCTTGCACAACATATGGTTCCCCCCCCAGGAGAGACAGCTCTTTGACTCAGCCTTTGCTGCGTGATCGTTCCAACAGAGACTGTGGCTCTTTTCTTCCTCTCACCTAAGATCCCCTCCTAGGAGGCGGGTTCTGCAGGGAAGAGAGAAGCTTCCTGGCTCCAAATGCATGTTTATTACTCCGGAATGGTAGAGTTAGGAGTCACCATTTTCTTTTTCTATTTTGTTTTCTTATATTTTTCAAAATTTCAGTACGTAGCATATATGGAGGGGAGGAAAAAAGAATTTCCCCTCTACTCTTGGCCGAGATCCCTCTGTAATAAAAATAGATTAATAGAAGAAAAGCAAGAAGAAGTTTAATAACATGTGTACCTCCCGCATATGTGGGAGTTACTCAGGAAAACTCGGTACCCAAGCCAGCACCTTAAAGGACATCTTCAGCTAAAGACAAAGGAGAGATGTTGGGGGAGGGGGCAGATATGAGAGGTGGCTAGGAAAAGCCAAGTAAACAAGGGTAAGGTTATTATGCAGATTTAGGGCATTACCTTCTCCACTGATGAGAGTTTCTAGAGGTTTAGAGTTATCCTTCTGTTCCTAGTACAAAGATGGAGACACCTTTACAAACGGAGGTTTCCTTATAAATGAAAGTGTCCTTTTACAAAGAGTAACTTGATTTTCAGAGCTTTTCTTGTATCTTCTGTTTCTGAAAAATAATCTGTTCAATATTATCCTCATGCCAAAGAGACAATTTGGGGTACCATATTCTGCTTTTCTTCACATACAAATGATAATATTTGAAAAAATTAAATCAATGTCATATTAAAGATTTTCATTTTTTCTATTTAAGTGTTACCAACATGATCTCTTTGACAATTGGGGATTTCTTCTACGTGTTCTTGGTTTTAAAACACACTTTATTGGGATAACATTTTCCTTTACCAGCAATTTCTTTCTTATCGCCACCATCTCTGGGTCTCATTCCTATTACTGTCATCAAAATATTTCTTGTTTAGTCTGTGGATCTCAGCATAAATTATATAAGCATGTCCCATTATTTTAGAAGTTTTAAAATCTAAGTTACTGGGAGTTTATAATTTTTCAAGTATAATTTTTACTTAGGTAATCTTAAAACCAAAATGTCCTATAAAATAAGGTGAAAGTCTGTTCACTGAACACTGGAAAAGATGAAAAAACAAGCAGAAAGGAAGTGACTCTCTACTGTTAGGCTTTACCTCTTGCACATCCTTACTTTTAATTTATTTCACATTAGCTTTTTATTATGAGCATATGTTATTGTATTATGTATAGCTGTCCAATTGTTGGTGGCAATGTGGGCTTTTAGGTTTTGCCTTTGTGCAGGAAAGATTTCACAATACAAGTGAAACAGGTGATTTTGAGAGTATGTCAATTAAAGTTGGGGACAGTGAAACAGAGGAACGGTTTAGGATAAAAGAGGCAAGATCGCAGTAACAAATGTGAGCCTAGGTGGAGATGCATTGGTCCTTCAGGAATGTGAGGAAGAGAGAAGACTAGGCGTGGCTGCCCTGGCCCTTTAGAAAGAAGGTCACAGAGGCAGAAGACGTGAGTCAGCTGGGCTGTGTGGACTCAGGAAACAAGTTACCTGGGGAAAAGAAGGGACCTTGGGGAAAGGAAGCAAAGATACATGCCTTAGGAAAGAAGGACGGGAAAGTCACCTGTGAGAAAGAGAGAGAGAGGAGAGGGGGTAAGGAGGAGAGAGAGCATGAGCTAACACACTGGGCCCTTTGCCTTAAGGGTCTTTATCTGTTTTCTAAAGCCAGGAATTTTAGGGGAGCTCTCAGGGGAGGATGTTAAAAGAATATGCATCAGTTTTCTAGATGTGTTTTTTCAAGGTCTTGGTCTCTAATGATCGGTAGGCACTAGGGTAGAAGTTCATTGGTCATCTGGTGCCAATGTCAGCCATAGCATTGCTTCATCTGGTTTTGCTGCTTTTCTGGGCCTGGGGCTAATTTGACGCTGATCAGAACCTCATTGTCTTAATGCTTAAGAGAATGGTCTTGCAAGGGAAAAGGAGACAGGGGAGTCAGTGTGCTGAGTGGGGCCAGTTTGAATCAGCCATTTGTCTCAGTTTCCCCATTCCATCTACCAAGGACTTTTCCTAGCTCCTTATCCTGCCTCACAATTATTCTTTGGGCACTGTCCTTTGTCCCCTCTAATTATTTTTTTCTTCTAAGATTAGGAAAAAACCCAGTCTACTATTTAACTTCTATTTTTATTTTTTTACTCCTGAAACTTGTTTTCCTGTGCAGTTAATCCTTTCCTTTTCAGTGTTGCTTTTAACACTGATTATTTCTCTTATACTCAGATCTTGGAAACACTTTTACTATTACTTAGGGTGGGTGCTCTCTATCTTGGCACTGTTGAAGTTTTGGATGAGAGAAATCTTTATTGGGGTTGGGGGGCCTATTCTGTGTATTGTAAGATCTTCAGCAGCATCCCTGGCCTATACCCAACTACATTCCAGAAGCATCACCCGCTAGTTGTGACAACCAAAAAATGTTTCCAGACATGGACAGGTGTCCCCCAGGAATGGCGGGGGGTAGGGTGGGGGTGGGGGTGGGGACTGGGAGTGGGCAAAGTTGCTCTCTTTTGAGAACCACAGAACTCAAATGAATTTTAGGGCTGTGTTACCATTTTCAGTCATAATTTGTAAATGAATTATTCTCTAAAACATTAAAGCAGGATATTATTTTCAGACAGAACACAGATAAGAACCTAGGAAATATCACACTTACTCAACTCAGTGCCCCTTCACTCCTATTATTTTCTCTCTGCCAGTGGCATCAAAAACAATTTTGAAGGAGTGTGGCTGTGATACCGTGTGCTATCAATCTCAAAAGGCCAGACATGTGATGCTCCCACTCTTACTCCCCCATCGTAGCTTTCTCTGCTACCCAAGAGCAGAAATGTAAAAATAAGATGAAATTCAGGTTTATCTCTGTTAAAAACAAGACAACAGGCCCCAAACGGACTCACTTGGGCTAAGCCCCACATCACCAAATTGAGATTTAATTAGTTTCTCTCCCGGAAATGGAATCTTAAACCAGTCAATCAGGAATTACCTGATAAGCTCTTGTTAGGTAATCTGACAGGTCCCTGCCATCCCCTAAAGCAGTGATTTTCAAGCTTTTTCATGTAATGGTATACGTAAATTACTAAAATCCCGCAGCACATCAAAACATTTACTTTTGGCAATCTAACAACAACAACAACAACAACAACAAGGGTATAATTTTGATTAATTCTCACGGGACACCTATTGTTGTGTTGGCCGTTGTCATTTTTAAACTGACAATCTAAAGGAAAAGAGGTCAGTGCCCCTAACCAAATAACCAGGTATTGCACTTTCTAAAAATTCTTGCAGCACACCGGTATGCCTGTTGCAGCACTCGCTTCCCTGAAGGGAAGTAACCTTGTAACAAAACAACCCCGTTTTTTGCCTGGTGTAACTTTTTTGTTCCCACTCCGTCCACCTATAAAAGTCTTTCATTTTGTCTAGCTCTTCCGAGCATCTTTGTTTTGCTAGACTGAGTGCTGCCTGATTCAAATCAATTTTCACCCAAACTCTTAAAAATGTTAATATGCATCAATTTATCTTTTAACAGTGCACCCTCATGTTCCTTGCAGTATTATTCACCATAGCCAATATATGTAAACCACCTAAGTGTGCATCAATGGATGAAGGGATAAAGAAAATGTGGTCTATATATACAATGAAATATTATTCAACCTTTAAAAAGAAAGAAATCCTGCCATTTGCAACGATATGGATGAAACTTTAGCACATTTTATTAAGCAAAAAAAGTCAGACAGAGAAACGTGAGTACTGTATGATCTCACTTATATGTGGAATCTAAAAAAGTTGAATGCACAGAAGCAGAAGAAAGAAGAGTGGTTAAAAAACGGAATTTTGTTGTTTTGTTTTTAAACTGGAGAAGCTACATTGAGGATCTTATCCACCTTTAGCAGCAGAGGTTCCTTTTTCTTTCTATCCATGACTTCTAAAAAGCACATAATAGTTCTTTTGAAAATGAAGATTTTAGTTAATATTTACTCTCTTAACCCACATTTATTGAGCTATTGCTGATGTCAACCATCATAGTATGTGCTTCAGGGAAAAGGCTCATTAAACAAATAGACTCTAACTCCAAGTAGTTTATAATCTAGCACAAGGGGCAGCAGGGGGAACCCAGATAAGCACATAAAAAACCACAGTGCAAAGTGCGCTATGACAAAGGTTGCAAAAATCACATTTAATGTTTGAGCTTGGTATTAAAAATAGATTTTTTTTTTCAGCTGAGGGGCATCAGGGCCAGCTTTATTTGAGATCCTTCTGAAGCTGGGGCGACCCTATCATGTCACACCGATTCACTTGCATTCCAGATGTCAGTCAGGTTAAAGATATCAAGTGTACACAGTAATTCAACATATTTGTATGCCTTCAACCTGTCAGGTAAAAAGTCTTTCAGCATTTTCAGGATTCAAGGCAGAGAGACCAAGGGAGAAAGTGCTTGGTAATTTTTTTGGTAATTTTAAAAAAATGCAATATGATCCTTTCTAAATCAAACACGATCTTAGGATATTTTATTGTTTTGAAGGTCTGAAAACATTTTGGGGGAAAATGAAGGAAGCATTTTTTGGTAGAAATTAGAATGCAAATTCTCTCATAGCTCTGATGGTACATGTATGCAGTTTAGATGTCCGTGTGCTTTCAGAGAAGATACCAGATTCTTGGAGAAAAGTCAGTTCAGAGGAATTTGGTAAGGATCAAGGCACCTAGTTAGGGTACAGGGTGGACTGGCCAGCTGGGTTAGAGCCAACAGGACAGGCAACAATGAAGAAATGCAAGAGGCAAAGAAAAAAGAGAAGGAAAAGAACTGTACCACTTATGCACAGAAACGACAGACAAAGAATGCCGTGGAGTGTAAAATCAAATGAGGAGCCCGATGGATGATCACACGGAATGGTTGGACATGGAGACTGTCTGTCCACTCTCCTTCACTTTCCCTTAATACCAGTACATGCATTTTCCAATTTCTGACTCTTTTGTTGCATTTTCAGATTTCTGATGTCTTTGTTGAGTGGGAGATTACAGTCAACCAAAACTTTGACTTCACTTGTATATGGTGGCAAATGACTAACAGGCAGCAACCACAAATTGGGAAGAGAACAGAATAATTTTAGTTAACTCGATTAAGCAATAAAAAAAGTACTTTGTAGCACACGGAGCACACCAAAATGCTATGGCTGCATTCTTAACTGTCTTACAGACTGCATTCCCACCTGGAAACTGCGGTTTAACCAGCTGCACAGTGCCTTAAACACAGGGAATGGCTATTGATTCCCAGCTTGATTGCCTGAATTATTCAAATATTTGTTCAATAAGTTCTGGCTGAGCACTACTATGATCAGGTACTGTTCTAGACACTGGTACCCGAGGAATGAAAAAAAAAATCTTTGATGAAACCAGTATTCCAGTCAAGATGTTAGATTAGAAAAGGAGCAAATAAAATACAATATGTAAGTATATAATGTTGATAGTAAGGTGATATGAAAGAGTGAAACTGGGAAATGGTTAGAGTTAAAATCCCAGTGGGGGAGTCTATTCAGATAGCAAGGTTAAGGAAAGTCTTTTTGATGAAGGGTCTCTGAGCAGACACCTAAGTGAAGTGAGGGAGTGAGCCATCATACATGGAAGAAGAGTCAAGAGGGGGTGTACTGGGGGAATATTCAAGGTCAGCCTGGGGTAGGAAAGAATAACAGGGATAGGACACAAGGGGGTGAGGAGTTTATGGAGATGTCTTCAGAGACATAGTCAGGAGCTAGTGAAGACTTGTAGGACATGCTGATTTTGGATGTCACATGAAGTATGATGGACAGCCATCGGTGGGTACGGAGCAGGGAGGGATGACATGATTGGACTTATATTTGAATAGCATCATCCTGGCTGCTGTAGGAGATAGATTCAAGAGTAAGAAGCAGGGTGACAGGAGGCATTTTGACAGTGCTGGTGCACCACGATGGTGGTTTGAACTGGGACGGCAGGGGTGAAAGTGAATGGTAGGAGTGAAATTTAGAGTATAGTTTGTAAGTGCATGTGAAAGAATGTTTTGATGCACTATGATGCAAAAAATTAAAGTCTGGGATAACTCCACGAATTCTGACACAGGCAAATGTATGAACGAACACCTGGTTTATTGGCAAAACATATATCGGGGAACTGGCAAGTTTGGAGATGTTGTTTGATTTTGGACCGGGTTGGTCTGAAATGACTGTTAGGTATCTCAGTAGAGCAGTCAAGGAGATAATGTGATACTAGAGACATACATTGTGGCCTTGTTTGCATATGGCACTGTGTCGTGTGGTGTTGACACTGCTTCAGTTCTGTGTATAAGAGTTCACTCTGTATTGAGTACTCACAATACACAGATTGTGCTTTGCTATCCTCTTTAAAAATTACCCTCCCACCCATTATATTGTACTGAGTGGCCACAAGGAAGTTCATGCACTGCAAGGGTACCAACTGAGCAGTTATGGAGTGTCTGTAAGGGCTAAAGTTAATAGAATTGAAAAGCAATTCTAAAGAGCTCCCTAGGCTAACTCTCCTTTTGTTTGGAGGATTTATCAAGGTCATCATACCTAATTTAGCTTCAAGGTCATTCTGAAACCATTCTGACCTAGTGTAGCCTGGATTGTTTTCTATCTAACAGCTCTGAAGTGACTCCAGGGGACAGTTCCAGGATGTGGTCACTAGGAAAGTTCGAAGAGACTATTAACATCATTAAATAACTTTTCAGACATACTTGCTTGGGCCCCTCCCTTCTTTCACCTGTGCTTGGATTTGACTAAAAATAATCCACATTTTACTCTATGTGTGTGGTGGTGAGGGGGGTGGGGGAGACATGGGAATGGAGAATTTTCAAGCATTTGTTGTGTTATTTGTATCTTTCTCCTTACTTATATAGGTTAAAGTGGGTTGGATGTGCCTTTCGGTATGTGCTCAAATGGATAGAATTGCCTCTCCCCTCCTTGACTTTTTAGTTGATGGATGCACATTGGCTGTTGGATGGCTGTCAGTGACGGTGGGTGCCCTGTTCTTCATACCATGTCTGCGCTTTATCATTTCTTCCACTTCGGTGACAGCAGGCTCAGTGTGATTCATCCTTTCTGTGTTCCCCATTGTTCTCTATTTTTACAGCAGAAGATGAAGTCAGTTATAAAGGTGTTTTTTTCCTCAATCCATTGAAGATTCACTGAGTTAACTGAAGATCATGAACACACTTCTCTTTTTCAGGGAGTGATCAACTCCAGAGGTCCTAGAAGCTGGGAAATGTTTTTATGTGGATACTCACCAAGGAAAAGTTAATTTTTTCTTACCAGAATTATTTTTCAGAAACAATCAACTGAGGGATGCATCTAGCACTGTGGCTGCTGCCTCCTCTACCCATGTGACTGCTGTCTGAGTCATTCAGCATTGTTTATCTAGAACACACGGCATTTATGCTGTCCTTCAAATAATAATGCACTTTATTACACCTGGTAGAAAGTAGTCACGAATTGATTTAGGGGATTTTTACAAAACCAGTTTAGACACCTTTACTTCACAAATTTTGGATCCAGGCTTATGCTTATCCTAAGGCTTATGATCATCTTAAGACTGGCAATATACAGACTTGTGCAATGTCCTCTTGACAGGTGAAGACTGAAAATGAAAGCATGTCTACAACCACATTTCTTCAATGTGATAAGTTCCTAGGGCATTCCAGGATTATTTTAAAAATGAGCTCGCTGCCTGCCACTCTGCTACCAAAAATAAGCTAGTCTGAGGGGGCTAAGTGTTAGAGGACATTCCTGGGAACTATTTCATCTGGGACCATTTGCAACAGCATTCTTGACTTCTTTTTTTCACTACTTTCTTTCTGTTTTCCAACCAAACCAATTTCTGTCAAAAGAGCTGGGGTTTTGTTGTTGTTGTTGTTTTTGTTTGTTTGTTTTTACCAAATGTACTTCTTACTGCCAAAGTACATAATGGAAAAATTAATTTAAGCTGGTAGTTCATCTTGAGCTTTTCACAACATGTAACTATCAGGGAGAGTCAGCGCTACTAAACACATGTACTACAATACTGTTTTACGAGGCAGGACAGAGGACTGGAAAAAAAAATCATTGCATTCGAGTCAGAAAATCGGCAGTCAGGGAACTCAAAAGTTCTTTGTCATTAGTCCTATGACCTTGAACAAGTTGCTTTGCCTATCTTATTCTGGGTCTCCCCTGTGAAATGTAGCCAAAAACGAGTGTCCAATGCTAATCTGTTGTGCCCAAGACGTTAAAGTGTTACATTGGTGAAAGTCACCATTGATTTGTATAGACATATCTACAGACACATTGCAGCATACAAATGCAATGCTCTGTGATGCTACACGGTGCGAATGTGGAAGGGCGTGCAAGTACATGGGTCTCCTCTAGTTCCCTGCAGGTAAAAGTATTTCGGAAAAGAATCGAAGGCGACTGTTGCCCTACTGGAAGATGAGTCCCAGAGGTTTTGCGGAGTGGAGTTGCAGACAAACTGGCTTCGGGGAGCCTAAAACTGAGATCCGAGGCTGCAGCCACTTGAAGGGAGGAGAGTCCTTTATACAACAAGGATAAAAGTGACTGCCACAGAGCGTGGCAATAGGAGGCACCTCTCCAGGAAATGACTCAAGATACTTTGACTATCGCCAAGGTATTTACAAATAAATTCGGATACTCACTGCAGGAGGGAGGGAGGAAGAAGTGGAGAGGAGGACAGAGGTTCCAGAGACTTCTGTTTTTAGGACTCTGGTGGCCCAGGGAGCGTGCCCTTGAGGGACAGGACCGGGAGCGCTCGCCGGAGAGAGGTGGTTACCGACCCCAGGGTCCGCGCGCCCCTGCTCCGCGGGGTCGGGCGCGACCAGGGCACTCGCCTAGCGCGCCTCCACGCCCACGCGGGTCTCCGGTTGGGCCGCCTCAGCCCCATCCCGCCCTGCGCCGCCGCATCGCACGAGCCCACCCAGGGACGGTTTCTGCCCCGGTGGCCTACGACCCCTCCCCCCATCCCGCTCTCGAGAGCCGCAGTGCCACGCCGCTCGGAGAGGGGTAATCCGCCCCGGAACCGACGTGAGCGGCCCGGGGCGGGGTCGGCGGCGGCGGGGCGGTGGCGGGATCCCCCCACCCCCGAATTCAGGCGGGGGCCCTCGCCGCACCGCACGCCCTGCCAGGAACGCCCCCTCCGCTCCCGCCCGCGAGCCCCGCGCCAGCTCCCTCCGCAGACCGCCTCCCCCGCCCACCCCTCCCTCCGCGGCTCCTCCCCCCTCCGGCCCCCGCCCCCGCCCCCCGCGGCTCTCACGCACCGCCGAATTCCGCGTTGCCTCCGTCAGAGCCGAGCCGGCGGCTCCGCGGAGCAGCAGCCTCTGCCGCCAACGCCGGCCACCGTGTCCCTCCCCGTCCCGCCCTCCGGCCCTTGGAGTCCCGGTCCCTGGCCCCCACCCTGCCACCCCCTCCTCCCCTCCCGCTTTCCTCCCTCCCCCTCTGCTCTCCCTGCGGCCGCAGCCCCAGCCCGGCCCTCCAAGCAGGCTGCCAGGAGGGCGGCGGCGGCCCCACCATGAGCTCTGAGGACGGTTACAGCGGCGGTCGGCGCCGCGGGGCGGAGAGCGGGGACGCAGAGCCGCCGCCGCCGCCGCCGCCGGGGGAGCCGCCCTCGGTCCCCGCGCCCCCGCGCTACCTGCCGCCGCTGCCCTCGCCGCCTGCGTCCCCCGAGCGCCTAGCGGGGTCCGACGAGCCGCCGGCGGGGGTGGTCCCGCGGCGCAGGGGCGCGGACGAACTGCCGCCGCTGCCCCTGCCACCCGCCGGCCAGGAGGTGTCGGCGGCTGGAGACTCCGGGGAAGATCCGAGGCGCCTGCCGGAGGCTGCGGTCCCCGAAGCGGCGGCGGGGAAGGGCCGCCCCGGGGAGTCCGAGGCCGGCGCGAGCGGGGAGGGCGAGCGGCGGGGCGCCGGTGACCAGCCCGAGACACGCTCGGTGTGCAGCAGCCGCAGCAGCAGCAGCGGCGGCGGCGGCGGCGGGGACCAGCGCTCCGGGCACCAGCACCAACACCACCAGCCTATCTGCAAGATCTGCTTCCAGGGCGCTGAGCAGGTGATGCCGGGGGACCCCGGAGCAGGTGGCGCGGGCTCGGGCGGGACGGGCGGGTTCTTGCTCGCGACGGCCGAGCTTTCAGCACCACGGACAGCGCTCGCCCCTCGGCGGCTCCCCTGTGTCTGGTCTGTCTGGTCTTGCCGCCTCACAGGCGACTACTCTGTGTTCGTCTTTCCAGTTCTGTGAGGGCTGATGAAAATGTCCCGATGGCGAATACAGCGTTTCATTTGATCTACACTTTTTTTCCCCCCATATCTGGTGTTGCGGTTACACATTCTTCAGGATTTTTTAATAATAAGGCCATAGTATCTCTTATTTACTAAGTGGATTTCGGTTTATACATAGGAATAAACCTATATACTTTTTCTACAGTTGTGTCCTGAGGCATATCGTCTCCGAATGCCCACTGGAATGAGTCATGTCAAAATCAAAGGGGCGACGTTTTTCCCTATTGCAAATTTTGGTGACTTAATCTCAGTGATTTGACAAGTGTGTTACACTTTTACAAGAGAAATAGACACGTACTTTGGCCCTGCGAAAGAAACGCTATTTAGGCAACTATATAGTTCATATTTTGTTAGAAACAACTGTAAAATATAAACTATATTAGAGGTGCATGCAGACTTATATGAGAGTACTCATGGAGACAACGGGATAATATATCACTTCTACAAAATGTATGGCTTGAGAAAACATTAGGTTTAATATTTTTAAAAGTAAGGAAATTGCATAAGAATATGCAAGCTTTCAGGAATATAGTGCCGTAAGTCAATATTTATGATGCTACATTTAGAAAAAATAAAAGCATAATGCTATTGCAAGCTACTTTCTGGGATGCCATGCATTTCTTCTTTAGCAATGATTAAGAATAACTGCAGAGGAAATGCATCTGACCATCCACTTACAAGTTATTAAAGAGATTTAATAGTACAGCTTTCCCCCAAGAGTATTGGGAGTTGCATCTTCCAAACATGTTGTATGTTGGTAGAACATTTATGTCATAACTCTAAGCAATATATTTGAAATAGTTTTAAGACTTTATTTTCATTCCCATCAGAAGTATAAAAATTTAATTTCAGTTTCTAGCATAGAGTTTGATGCTGATATCCTTCTGGGTAAATGGCTTTGAAAGAAAAGAAAACAAGTGTTAGATTTTGAAAATAGAGACACAGGTATAAATATTAACACTGAGCTGTTTTCTTTTTCAGGGGGAGCTGTTGAACCCCTGCCGATGTGACGGGTCAGTTCGGTATACACATCAGCTGTGCCTGCTAAAGTGGATCAGTGAGAGGGGCTCCTGGACCTGTGAACTCTGCTGTTACAGATACCATGTCATAGCCATTAAAATGAAACAACCTTGCCAGGTAAACATTTTGACATTTTTTTCCGTGAAGTAATTTTGCTAGACATAAGTGCACTTGAGTTTAGTTGTTACAAGGAATATTTACATATGCTGCTTAACAACATTTTATGCAAATCATGGTAAAATCAAGATTTAGAATTTGTAGAGATGTGTTTTGAGAAATCTGTGACATTTTTATCTGAGAAACTCAAAATACATTTTATTCAAATGGTTTCCTTTATTAATTTGTTATTTATTGATGAAATTATACCCATCTTTGTCCCTAAAATGGTAAGTTGGTAAAATGTCTTTTACTCCGATTAGATCAATTTTATTAGTTAGAAATGTTCACAATTTATTTTAGTAATACTCCGTTAATTTAAGCATTGAAAGCCCTGGATGAGCTCAATTTATGGAAAACAAATACAACTAAAACAAAACTTTACTAGTCTGGAAACTTTGGTTGACCCCTTATTCAAAGAATAGTTATTAAAACCTAGTTCTAACCTGAATACTTTTTTCAATTCACTAGGCTTTCTTTTTCATATGAGGTGTTTTTCACAGTTAAATTTTGATTACTTTCATTCTTTGCTGTGGTCAAGTACATAGTGGAGGCAGAAGTATTCCCAACAGTTAACTTTTAATAATACTACTGAAATTGTATATATTCCTAGACTTTTTTATCCATAATCACATAGCAGCACAATACTCATAAGCCTACAACTGCCCCTGTAAAAAAAATTTTTTTTGTCATGATGGCACTGATTCAGTCCTTTGAAAAGACTGTTGTAACATAAAATACAAAATAGTAAGAGTGACATCTTAAACTAAAGCAAAACAATTAACAAGATTTGGTAGTGACATAAGGCTAAAGTTAAGCAGGTATAAAAGAGTAAGGGTCATAGCACAGAGACAAAGGAGGTAATGGAAGGGAAAGGAGGAGGGAATTAAAACATTAGGTGGGAAAGAAAGTCATGAAATCTAGTGTTCCCTGTTTCTTTTTAAAATATCAAATTTAGCTTGCATTGAGCTGTATAAAATAGGTGAAATTGTTAGTGTTTGCAGAAGATATCTGGAAGCTGAATTACTACTGCATTAATAATTTATGTTTCATAGGTTTTAATTTGCGCAGCCTTCACATAATTTGCAATTAATTTGCATCTTTGATAGTCACCATTTAAGGCATGATTATCAGGCATGAAATGAAAATAATTAATTTTCTCAGACTGACCTAAGGCTTATAAATAATTTGAAAAGAAGAATAACTAGTGTGGATGAGTGATGTTATCGTGCAGAGGACAGGAATGAACCTGACACATTTTCCCAGAACCTCTAATCGAGTGATCTCCTTGGATGTAAATTCATGGATCCATCATAGTTGTCTTGAAAAACAGATGGAACCATGTCAAAAGACTAGGATATGAGTAGTATAATTGAATCTACAGTAATTTTCTGAGTAGAAATATGTGGAAATGACAACGGGAGACCTTTGGGGCTCTAGTGAAAAGTCTCATGAGAACGGCTATGGTGGGATATTCAAAAGCTAAAACAGAATGCCAGGTATTTAAAAAACTTAAACTTGCACTACTGTATTTTAGTTCACTTAGGATGATTACTTCTGAAGTAGGTATGGGTCCTTGATATAATTTTAAAATATAGAGAAGACAGAATTCTGGGGCAAAATACAGTTTACTTGTAATTCTAATCCTATAGCAAAATGAATTAATTACCACTGTGTTTTGCTTCATTAGAAAGGATGTAGTAATTATTTTAACAAAAGCAGTTTCCCAAAGTATGTTTGTGATGTGGCCAAAAAATCAAAACAGAACAATGAACAGCCAAAACAATAAATTAACCCAGTATTACTAACCATCTGATTATAGGACCTATGCAAATACTACCATGATCTGTAACCTGGTCTATGTTTTGCAGTGAACTAGAAAATAATATTTTAAAAACAAAGTTGATATAAATGTAATGACGGTAGCTTAGCTCATGCCAGAGAAGATAACTCCCCAGGATTACGTGGTATATATGTGAAGCTCAGTGCTCTTAATGAACAGAAATCAGTTAAAAAGTTCCCAAAGTACAGACCGTTATACTTAGGAGTAGTTTATTCTCAGAGGGAGTTTGACTAATTCTCTAACATTTCTGTTATGGATGACCCATAAACCGAGCACTTACTCCGATACTTGGTTTTCTCTTATGCTGGTGTGAGGCCAGTTAGATTTAGCATTTATTGCATTCATCATGGCATGGCAGAGATCCATTTCCTCATGGTGCAGGATCAAGTAAAAAGCATGTTGGGGCCCTCACCTTCATTTTCCATATCCCTCTGTCCTAAGGATAGAGCCTTCACATAGCTTTGAGTGGGTGGTTTCTTGGGTGTAAAACAGAATAGAGAAGAATATATAATTATATTGAGAGAGCGTTTTCTGAATACTTAGTCTTTGTCAGGCACTGGTCTGAGTGCTTTACACGTACCGGTACTGATATTTAATCTTCATTACAAACCCATGAAGTAGAGAATATTACTATCTTTATTTTACACAAAGGGAAACCGAGGCACAGAAAAGTGAAGTAACTTCTCCTAGGTACCTATCTAGTAAAAGGCAAAATCAGGACTCCAGCTGAGCCTGGCTCCGAGGTTCTTGGTCTCAGCCACTGTCAGAAAGTGTTCTTCTCAACTCCATTGTAACCACCCTGACGTTTTGGGTCAAATAGCAGCTGGTGTCAGCCTGGTCTGTGAGAGGGTCTAGAAAGGCTTTTACTACCTATAGCTGCATAACAAACATCTCAAATACCTAGGGGTTTAAACAGCTATCACGTATTATCTCTGAAGACCCTGGGTTGACTGAGGTCAGCTGAGAGGTTCCCCACGTGCAGCACCAGTGGGGAGCTCTAATCATCCAGAGCTGTGACTTGATCGGATGTCCAGCGTGGTGCTGGCTATTGGCTGGAAGCTCAGGTGTGGCTGTCAGCTGGTGCCTCGGCTCTCTTTCCATGTGACTTGGACATTTCACAGTATCGGGTTAGCTTCCAAGATAGCGGAAGTCACAGATCTCTTTAAGGCTCCATCTTGCCAGTGACAGTTTCGCGTCTGCTGCATTGTCTGCATTAAAGCCAGCCACAGGACCACCTCGGACCCAAGAGAAGGGGGGACGGGCAAATGGCCTCCAGCTCTGGAGCTGGCCCTGTTTTTAAGAATAGCCGTCTTTAATTTACCACAGGAGCTAGCTTCTAAAATGGCTCTGTTTACCTGCCCTGGCCTGTGGGTCTGGTCCCCCTCAGGCCCAGATTGGGCCGCAGGCATTCACCATAATTTCCCCCCAAGGCTCAGAAACAAAGGAGGCTAGAGGAATGAATGGAAGGCTGACTCCATTAGCGCTGCTTCATGCAGAAGGGAAAGGAGCAGCTAGCCAGGAAGCAGGTGTGTGTGTGAGGGAAATAACGCAGCAATGAGCCTAAAACTTTAGTTTTACTCATTTTTCTCATTGAGATTAGAAATTTTTGAGCATGTGGGTCTCAGCTTCCCCATTTCATTGGATTTCAGTGATGTTCAACAATATGACCCAATAGAAAACTGATATATCTTCTGTAACATGTTTAAAACCTCAATTGCTGTATCATTAGCAGTAGGAGTTAATTAAGACATTTGAAGTAATTAACATACATTTACCCTTCTACTTCTAGAATGTATTTTATTGATTAACAGAGTCAAGATGATGCATTAATGATATTTTAAAAGTAAAAGGCAATTCTGTTTTGAATCTCATACTATCAGCTTGTGAAGTATAAAAGCATTAAAATCAAATATATTTTTAGATGTTAGTGACATTGTAAACTAATTAAGCTATGTTTAAGTTTGTGAGTGCTTTCAATACTTTGTCAAGAAATATAAATGCTTGAAGAGGTAGCATTTACCAGACGAAGTATTGTATGGGAAACTTCAAACTTGCTGTAAGAAACGGACAGCACTTCCTTTACATAGAAAAAAGTACAATGTAAGTGGATGGTAACAGCTATATTACCTTGGACAAGTTACTTTAACTCTTTGTACCTCTGTTAATTCATCTTTAAAAAATAATAATGGCACCTATTTTATGAATTATTTTGAGGATTAAATACATAAATATATGTAAAGTGCTGAGAATCGTGCCTGGCACATTTTAATGTTGGCTCTGATTATTGTTACATGTTCAAACAGATGGGGACCTTCAGTCCCACAATGGTGCTCCCAGGTCCCTATGGTTTTCTTAAGTCTTGTCACCTCAGTGAAGTTAATGACTCCTCTTTTCATTTCATTCTTTATCCTTAGATCTTACTTCCTTTTTCTGGGAGAGCCCACCTCAGTTTCTGGCTAAATTTGTTACAGTAAATAATGAATGAGTCAGCATGGTAAAAATCAGGTATAATAAGATACAGCGATCTCAGCACACGGGAGTGTGTTTACTCTCCAGTTGTGCCTCCCCGTGGGACTTTGCTGGAGCTATGAGATGCTTTTATATGTGGCCAAGTACAGGACAGTATTATTTAGGGTACTCAAGCACCCATTGTTTGTTTATATTTTGGCAGGTGTTGGGGAAACTCCTGAGGTCTGTAGGGGGTGTGGGGGTTGGAGGGCAGTAATCACAAAGGGACACAGGCAGGTGACCAAGCATCAGTCCTGATTCGTGGTGTCTGTCAGATGATTTCTTTCCTCCTCCTCTGTTACTTAGCACCAGAAGAAAGGATTAGGAAGGGATATGCCTGGGAAGTGATGGAGACTTGCATGTTGGCCGTATACCTTGCAGATACTAGGACCCTGGACATTTTTACTATCCTCTAACATTTTTATTAGCCTTCTTACTGCTTTTCATTTCAACACTTATAATGTACTATCAGCAACAGGTCTTCTCATAGCAGTAAGAATGATGGGAGAGTCTCCTAGGAAGGAGAGTGAGTTGAGTATTTTTCATTTTTATCCATATTCTTAAAACGCTGGGACTCATCATGACACTTTTGAATTAGAGAGGAAGTTGGCACCAGGTTGGTTCATCTTGGCAAACGTTCTAAGGTACAGCTTCTGGATATATTTGTAAAGTCTTTATAGGACTTTAATTAACTTCTTGAAGACCCTGGAGTCATTATTTTCCTAAATGGGACTCTGTCATGAAAGAGGTTTTTTCCCCTTCAGAAGTGATTAAGTCATTCTCATGATGGAGCTGATGCACTAGGAGAAGCTGACAAATTATCGTTGAAAATTGACTATGATTTGAAAATGTATTAAGAAAACATCAGAGCATGAACCTTATCAGCATGCATGCTGTCATTTGAAACACTTCAAGGCATTTACATTTTTGGGATTAAAATGTCTGCATACATACAACCTATTTCACATAGCAAGCCACTACTTTATTTTTCCTTTTTCTGTCACTAATATTCTGTGTAGGTTTTAATACCAAGCGACAAGCTGAGGGGAGGCTTTCATTGCCACATCTGAACAACTGAGAAACAATGTCAAATGTAATATTTAAATGCATATACTGGCAGATTTTATAGGTAATTAAAACTGCCAAAATAAAGAACATAGCACAAGCCTGTTTGCTCACCTTTGAAATTATTTTTGTTTCATTTGCTTACTAATTTTCAAAGCATAAATTTTCATTTTACTTACTAGAACAGGTTAGTGATTCTCTACTGAATAAAATACGTAAATTATGCTCTGTCTGCTACTTAGAGCTGCCTCATTGACTGCGTAGGCCACGTGAGCTTACAGTTTGTCTCACAGTCAGATGGTTCTGAGATGGCGGTAAGGAGAGCTGGGGTCCATTTAGGTCTGTGCGCTTTTACCCTCAAGAGTAAGAGGACTGGGACGATGCCCTAGTAGACGGTACTCTCCGGGATGTTCTCCGCATGTAGGTGCTTTTCTGCATTTTTCTAGCTCTTTTAACTGTGCTTCTTTTTTGATGCTTTTCCCTTTGCTCTTTTGGCTCCAACATTCAGCTGCCTGTAGAAGAAAAAAACCCCTTCCTGGGTGTAGCTGGGCAGCCTTACTGGTCAGAGCACGTGACGGGGACAAGATTTGTCAACGGTTGTGTAGGGGAACCTTGTCGTGGCTCCAGAATGTCTGTACTTGATAACATTTACCTTGTTACTTAAACCAGAGGTCCGTAAATCTTTTCTCTGGTGAGATAGTAAATATTTTAGGTTTTAAGGGCCACCCTAACTACTGTCCCAGTAGGAAAGCAGCCATAGACACATAAATGAATGACATGGCTGTGTTCCAGGAACACCTTAACTGTATACCTGAAATTTGAATTTCATATAACCTCAGTGCATCAGGAAAAAGTGTCCTTTGGATTCCTTCCTTCCCAACCATTTAAAATGTTAAAACTCGTGGACAACACAAAAACAGGTGGTGATCTGCATTGGCCCACCTAGATTTGGTGGTAGTTTGCCAACCTCTGATTTAAACGAATGGTATATTGATATGGATGTAGGTGTTTGCTGACCATTTGGTTCAATGGATGAAGGGTTTTAAAATGTTTATATGTTTCTTTGTAATTTTGAGTGAGGTCTTTATAAGCTTATATCATTTATAAAATGGCGGTATTGTAGCTCCATAACAAAGTGTGATTAACTCCTTAATATTAAATATTAAAACCATTGTGTCTTCTACACAGTTTCTTGATTGTCTCAGACTGAAATCTTAAATTTCCAGTAGTTTTAGTTAAGTCAAAAGCGGAAGGCAGGGACATCTCAGAATAAGCCCTTAATGTCTCTGAAACACGCCAGCCCCTCCATTTAGTGAGTTTTGGAATACATTTACATCCATCCCCAAAACAGGTCCTCCCAGGTTCCCTACAGCCCAGCAGGTATGCTTAGAATATCTCCTTCCGAATGTGTTAGAACGATGATGCTTTAGTTATCTTGGGGTTTACCTTCTAGGAGGGCAAGCACAGTCATCAGTGGGACGGATTTCAGAACAAACTATGTAACATAGGTCAGGATAGCTTGAGATGCACTTTTTTGGTCACTTGGTGGGCATTCAATGAATATTTGGACTATGAATGAATGAGTGAGTGAATGAATGAATGAATCAGTGTTTTAGTAAGGTAGAGAGAATCATGTTCATATTTCTGCAGTGAGAAAAGTACTTGAGGAAATCAAGTTGCATTCATTGCTCACACATTTGCCATCTACTGGCTCTCATGTTCAACTTGCTCCTAAGTGAATCTCCTAATAATCGTAATATGATCCTCCCTGGGCAAACATATTCAGTTCTTAGACCACAGGAAAAAAACCTTAAGAGTGTGGTATCTATTTTTAAATACTTGGAATTAAAAAAAAAGTTTCCAGTGAGACATATCTGCTCTTTTTAAAAAAAAATGAAATGTCATGAAAAAAAATTCAGTAAATGTGAAATTACCCATGTGTGACACACTTGCTTTCTTGAGGTTGTCACTGGTTGAAGGATTTCATTTAGTGTTTGTTCAGGGAATTCAAATAATTTGTTGGAAATTTTACCATATGAACGTGGGTACAGATGAACTGCTAAGAATGTCTGTTGGGTATAATTTTTTTTTGGGTGCGAAATCTGCCACCTGGCTGAAAACAAGGTGATGTGTTTTTTTGATGAGCGGTTTGTACAGTTATAAGATACTTTCAAAAATGATTTTCCACTGGCGAATGCAATACTCCAACACAGGGAGATGTAGCCAGAGAAATAGACTCTTTCCCCCCTGCTCATTTTCTGCTTTGCCTTGGCGTGTGACTTTGCTCTGATGTGACTGATGTTTGCTGAAGAGATTGGAACAAAGGAAACTCAGCTTCCTTCTATTTTTGGACCTTCAAAGAGTAGAATAGGATGACTTGGAGAGCAAAGCAAGAGCACTTCCGACCCTTCTGAGCATCAGGGAGTGAACTGATGAGGAGATAATCACCTCCAATTACAAGTAAATGGATGGCAGACACTGAGGACTCGGCCAAGAAAAATGTCACGTGACTTGTCTTCTTCGTATCCTTAGATATTTGACAGCATCTTCTCCGTGAACAGAACTCACCAACAGGTGTTCTATATGATTTAGCCAAATGAAATCCTGCATTAGTAGAGGTGGGCTGGAAGCAGTCACGTGGGAAGACATAAGAAACCTGGAAACATTATTATTGGGACAAAGTCAATGAGAAAACTTACCAGGGAGACATTTCTTATTCCATCCTTCCTTTAGATGTGGTATGCTCTGAAAATCACTGTCTACAATCCTGCTCTTTCTCCCATTTTTATCTCTTCAAAATAGTCCATTTTGACTGATGATACCTGGGCAGTATCTCCTTTCTCCTCATCATGGTAACAAAGGTCCATTCCCTTAATGCGCCTATTAGTTTTCCTTCTCATTTTGGTATGTTAATTATGTGCAAATGGCTAAGGTTTAATTTGGGCACAGGGGCCCCTCCCTGTGTACATCTAGTTCTTATTACAGGAACCCTCTTCTCCCCCCAGCACTCCTTTGTTATATATGGACTTGCAGTTGTGCCATGACACTGATTTGTGTCATCACTCTGAGTTACATACAGAATAGTTCAAATAAACACAGAACTATTTCAAGAAATTTAAATGCCCTGGTTCATTCAGCATGTTAGAAAGAGATGTTAAAAGGGATAACATCTCTCACAAATATGAGTGGATTTTACTTACTTTGTGTGGAAGAACATTTCAGAAGCAGCAGAAAGTAGTTTTTCTTTTTTCTCTTCCCACCCCCATCCCCAATATTAACCTTTTCTATGTTCCATTTGCAGATTTTTAACATATATATGTATGTAAGTGGCTTCTTTATTAATTTAAAGGAAAATACAGAAAATAAAAAGCTTGTAGTGTAGAAAAGAGCACAGAATTTGCCAGGCATATATTTGGCATTCAGTAAATATTTGTTTTATCCTCCCCCTTCCGTCTCTCCCTTTTCTTGACAACATTGCACTCTTATATTTTCTGGAGGGGGTGGAGTGCAAGTAGATAGGAGATTTCCAGGGGAAACTTCCAGGAGAGAAAGAAACAATAAATAAGGGTGGGAGTCCTTACCTACGTTGTATTTTCTAGGACTCAGCATGCCCTAGCTCAAATCTGGAAGTTGAAAGAAAATCTTGAATATAAAACCATCTTGCAGCCCCCTCTCAAACTCTCTTTCTTTACCTTTCATGGTAGACTCTTGGTCACACTGCCATAGCTTCTACTAAACTCATTTGCACATCCAGACAAGACTTTTTGGCAATTTGAGAAGCAGTAGTAAGTAGAAAAATGTGAAGCCAACAAGATTAGAACCTATTTTACCAAAATTTGTTGGGTAGCTTTGGGTGACACATGGTTCTTAGGGCAATGGAGGGAGGTTTTGAAACCCTTTTGAGTAGGGTAGTAAAACCTGTGAGGATGGGGGATGAGTCTCACTACCTCCTGTCTATCTGTTCTCTTTGTCCTGCACCCTACTAAGACGAAAGGTAGTATCTGTTGCAGAAAAGAAAATTTGAGCTAGAAATATGTTACTTCACTTTGGACATGACTAAGCTCTCCTGTGGTAAACTGCAGGAGAAAAATGCCAACCATTCTTTGAATTGCCTGTAGGAAAAATTTCAGTGCTAAGTGATGATGAATGCATAGAGATGAATAATGTAACAGGGCTTAGCGATGGATTAATATGTGTTTATTTTTGGTCTAGAAAATGATTTTATTCATGTCAAGGAGTAGCCTCAAAATATTTTAATCTTTACCTTTTTTCTGTTGTGAATTATATAATCAATACTTTCTTATTAGTTATTTTTTCACTCATGCAACAAATTAGCCACTACTATGTAGCAGACACTCTTCTAGGCCCTGTACCTACAGAGTTTGTTAAAAGAGGTAAGACCTCTAAATCTAAATTTAAATTCTTGATGGTGAGGGACATACAATAGACAAGTAGGTTGTGTTAAGAACTGGTTGATTAACAAAGGATATGCTAGAATGAACCATGTGATATTGGATTAGAGCTTGCAACAGTGCGAACTCATATTTTGCTTAGTATAGATACAAATGGTTGCATATAGAAATATTTATAAATATATGCTTATGTGTGGGTTGATATACAAACATCCATTTCCTAGCTTTGTATGTTGAGAGGGCCTTAGAGTGACACTCCAGTAATAAAAAACTTGCCTAGCACCAGATCTTGGTTTTCAAAATCATTTCCCAATAAAAGGAACCAGTCTCATGCAAGATGGTATTCCTATACAATATGACACTGGGGCACCTTCTACCAGAAAGTAAAGAAGTGCTCAAAAAACACAAGGATGAGGGTGTAGCATGGACTTTAACAATATGTAGATCAGGGTCCAAATTTTAGCTCAGACACATACTAAGCTGTGTGACAAACAGTGATACCATATGTATGAATTCCTTAATGTTGTTGGGAAGCTAAATCAAGTAACATTTTTAGAGCTCTTGGCCTGTGGTGGCGTTTTATTAATTCCTGAGTCCTAACCTTGTTAGAACAAGTTTTAATACATATGATTCTGCCAGATTTTTGATGTCTTTGTTTGTTTGTTTGTTTATCCATCCATCCATTTAATAATACAACAAATACCTGTTAATTACTTAGTAGGTGCCAGACACTACTCTAGGGATTGGTGATGAACAAAAGAGTAAGCAGAAGAAGTAAAACTCCTGTCCTGACCCAGTGTGGCTCAGATGGTTGGGTGTCATCCTGCAGAGTGAAAGGTCACCCACTGATTCCTGGTCCGGGCACATGCCTGGATTGCGGGTTTGGTCCCAGTGAGGGCGTGTACAAGAGGCAACTGATCAATGTTTTCCCCCACACGGATGTTTTTCTCCCTTTCTTTCTCCTTCCCTCTCTCTAAAATAAATAAATAAATAAAAAATAAAATCCCTACCCTCCATTCTGGAACCATACATTCTAGAGAGGGAGACTGACAATGTATAAGTAAAAACTTTAAGTACAGGAGTCGCCCCTCATATGCAGTTTTACTTCCTGTAGCTTCAGTTACCCTTGGTCAACTGCCCTCTGAAAATATAAAATGAAAGTTCCAGAAATATACATTTCATAAGTTTTAAATTCTAAGCAACGGGATGAAATCTCCAGCCATCCGTCTCCATCGTGGCAGGACTCGGATCATTCTTTTGTCCAGCATGTCTACTCTGTGTGCTCTGCCCACCCATTAGTAATAGCCGTCTTGGTTACCAGGTGTGGTAAGGGAGGGGGAGACCGTGTTCACATAACTTATTATGGTGTATTGCTGTAATTGTTTTATTTTATTATCATTCATGGCTGGTCATCTTTTACTGTGCCTAAATTTATAAATTAAACTTTATCATCGGTTATGTACGTATAGGAAAAAAGGTGTACAGAAAGTTTGGTGCTCTCTGCTGTTTCAGGCACCGTCTGGGTTCTTGGAACATATCTCCTGAAGATGAGGAGAAACTACTGTAAAAGAATTAGTGGGTTAATTAGTAGTAAGTATCAAGAGAAAAACATTGGACAAAGAAGGGGGATAGAAAATGTCATGAAGGGTGGTTGAATTTAAAAAATGGCTGGTTAGGGAAGGTGGCCAGTTTATGATCTTCGACTTTAACAAAAGGTTTTCCTATATGGCTTTCTAGAAGTGAAGTGTGCTAGTGAAAGTTTACCATGATTAGTTTTTCTACTGACGTACCTTTTATTCTGAGTTTTGGTTTTCTGTGAGTGAATTGGAGAGGTCCGTGTTTACAGCCTATAGTTTTATAATTTGAATCAATATATTAAAAGCCTTGATAGAGGCTCAGTTTCCTTGACCCATTTGTATATCCTCGATACTATGGTGAATATTCAAGACATTGCTTTTAAGAGCAAGGATAAAAAGAGTACAATCAAGCAAATAAAGATAAAGAGAACAGCGAAAAATGTACTCTGTATTCTAAGAATCACAGATGTTCAATTTGTTCTTCCTGAGTTATTTAAATTATTTATGTTGCCACATTCACTCTTCAATCTACAGAATTATCAAAGGGTTAGGATTTAAATAAAAACCATGATATAAGAAATTTGGCCAATTTTGGATTATAATTATTTTAATATTGATTTTTATTATTATACTGATAATAAAACAAGTAAAAAACTAATATTGGGCTTATGTTTTTCTTGGACACGTACATTTTTTCTGTTAAAAAACATATTTTATAAGATGGATTGTTGTGAAGAGAAGCTCTAACATCATATTGAATGTTGTCAAAAAACACTTGGCTATTTGGAGAATGAATGTTTGAAGCTGTAATTTTCAAGGTAATATAATTGGGCAATATAGTGGTCTTGTACGCGGCACGACCACTATGAAAGTCATGCAATGTAAGGGGAAATGACTTTTTATGTTGCTTCTGGAGCTACAGGAATTGACATTTGGGCTTCCAAAATCTGTTTGAAATAAATGGCTTCCATTAATCAGTGCACCAAGATGCTGAGCAGTGCATCTTTTTTGCATTTCCATCATTGCCAGAGAATATGAATATAAAGGAGTTTTGAAGGGTGAAGACTCCTTCCTCCTGTTAAGAAAACTTTTAATAATATGGAGACATTTTGCTTGGGCTTATGGTACTTAGTCAACCAAAATGGAATAATTAGTTCCCCAAATTTGATGGGAAATGTCATTTGTAACGTAAAACCTTTAGCTTTCGAAGGCCATAGCACAAGTGGTTTATTAAGAATCTTTTATTTAGGAGAAAAGTGATGATCATTTCATAGGGAGTGAAATGTTACAATGATGAATACATGCAGGAAGGAAGATAAATCATTCTTAGGGTAAGTAATCTCCATGGAACCCTTGTCTGGGTTTCCTGTGTTTGCTTGATTGCCTTGAGTGGACTCATTTAGATCAACTGTTAAAAGTTTAAAACCTTTCAAAATAAATCAGTAGCGACAGATCTTAAGAGTTTATATGAGCAAGCCTCCCAACAGTGGTATCCCTGTCCCTCATTAGATGCCAGAAGAGCTTCACTATGCAACTCTGCCCTCTAGTGTTTCCTGTTCATTAGAATGGCGTTCTTGAAATTTGAGTCATGGTACACAGAATTCCACTAGGTTACAGATATTTCTATATATATTTTTAATCTTGTTTGGAAATAAACCTGGTGCAGGTCCCACTTACTTAAAAGATTTTGACATCTGTTACAGTTTACCCAATTTGTTTGAAAAAAGGTGCCTGTTTTTCTGTCTGCTTAGCTTTTGGTTAAATCAAACACTTTCTGTTTTCTTTATTGCACTTTGCAGTTTTTGGAGGGTTTAGTTTTAATCTGTTCAGAGAGCAGGAAGAGCTACTTAAATAGTTTAAGAGTATAAAGCATGTGAACTCAAGCAGAATATTAAATCCATTTAAAGTTATTTTAGGGAGTGAAATATAACCAGTGCATTCACATTTTGATTGCCCATTGAATATCCGAGAGCAACAAGCTTAAATCGAAGATAATTGTAACATCTAGTTTTTTTTTGCTAAAACAATTGTCATGTATTGATGATTTAGTATTTTAGACATTTTTGTCAATTAAAACAATATTTCTTATTTGAATTCATGTAACTAAAAGCAACCATTGACCAAATTTTGGGGCAGTTTTGTTATTTGAAGCAGAAAACATTGATTGCATTTTGGTTTTTGTTTGGCTTTAGTTTTCTCAAAGAGGGACTTTTATTTAGGACAACATTTTGAAGAGAATTAGATGAGAAGCAATTTTTATAATGTAAAACTTATGAACTGTATTTGAAAATGAGGGTTTTAATTACTGCTGATTGTTTTACTAATGGCAAGCTATCTTGCTTGAGGGAGAGCAATTTTCCAAGCAGCTTAAGTTCTTAGTTAACAACTAGAGGAACCTTAATTAAGTGGTAACTATTGAGGCACACCGTCTCCAGAGGTTCATGGTTGGTGGGAGGAGGTGTGAAGAACGAGTCTCTCCGACCGCTTGTGAATCCCAAGGAAAAGCTCTGTACTTGGAAATAACTGGGAATAACAAAGAAATAAAGAAAGGAACAAAGAGAGATAAATATAATTTTCTTTTTTAAATGGGAAATAGAATTTTACTTCAGAGGTACAAGGCATTTTACGAACACTGCTAGTATGTGTCAGACAGATTGTTTGTTTGGAAGACATGCATATCCGTTTCAGGTCAGTGCGGCCACAGTTATCTTGGTTTGGTGCATAGAAAATATGACATATTAGCTATTGAAAATAAACAGTGTGTATGTAACTTTAAAAAACTGGTTTCTCACACTGTCCCTGCCATCTTGGCAGAGTAACTCATTTATCAGAAAGTGCAGGATAAGCATGGCAAAAGGTACGAGGAACATTGTGCTCTACCAGGGAAAACCATGTCTGCGCTGCGGTTTTCAAGAATCACGGGCGGAGCTGGGACCTGAAGGAATATGAAGCTTCTGTTAGATGGTGACTTGGTTGTAACATTCATTAAACATATTTTAAATAGGGAGAGAGCGTGGTATTGGATTTTAAATGAATAAATACATAAAATAAATATATAACATCATTGACATAAAGATGTACACATAGTATTGGGCTGACCAAAAAGTCCTTTTAGTTTTTTTCATAAAATAAAAGACACATTTTTCATTTTCACCAATAACTTTACTGATTTGGATATTTTGAGTATGTCAGCCATCTCCCACGTGGTATAATGTTGATCTCAGTGTCTTGATTTGATCGCTGTCACATTCAACTGGTTTACCCAACTGTGGCGCATCTTCCAGCGAGAAATCTCCAGCATGAAACTTCGCTGGAACCAGTGCATTCACATTTTGATTGCCCATCGAATATCTGAAAGCAACAAGCTTAAATCAAAGATAATTGTAACATCTAGTTTTTTTTGGCTAAAACAATTGTCATGTATTGATGATTTAGTATTTTAGACATTTTTGTCAATTAAAACAATATTTCTTATTGAATTCATATGACTAAAAGCAACCATTGACCAAATTTTGGGGCAGTTTTGTTATTTGAAGCAGAAAACATTGATTGCATTTTGGCTTTTGTTTGGTCCCACTTTTGACACATTCTGTCAGTCACAGCACCTTCCCCATGCACTGCACAGATTACTTTTTTGCATTTCAGCTGCATTTTTTTCCTTGAAATAATAAAGCATAGTATGCTGAAAACGTTGCATATTTTCTCCCATCTTCAATATTAAAATTGCTACACAAAAATTCAGCAATTTTGATGTTTTTAAAAAAATGCACACTGACATGACAACTGACACAATACAATCTAACAAAATTGTTTTGAATGAAATTAAAGACAACTGAGCATATTGGAACCATCTTATGGCTCCATACACATTTTCTGACCAGCCCAATACTTTGACCTTATCAAATACTGAAATGTATCTGTAGGCCAACATGGATTTCAGAGAATATTTAAAAGCTAAATATGATAACAGCTGAATACATTATTATGGTTAATTTATAAATTGAATATCTTGGTAGCATGTGCTTTAGTTTGGAGAACTAGAAAGATATTCTTCATCAGATATTTATACAGTAAGAAAAGTGACCTCAGTTACTTAGTAAGTGACTTTTCCTCTTAGCAGCAAACTCTAGGTTACTAAGTGATGTAAACACATAATAAATTAAAATTATTTTGCATGGACAATAACATGTTTTCAGCAGTTAAAACCTTTAGCAAAATAGAGCATATCAATTTTTATGGCAATATTGCAACAAAGGGTTGATATAAAACTGGGACACTTTTCAATGAAATAGCATAAAGTTTCATTGAGAGTAAGGAGAGAAATGCTAACATTAATAACATATCTTCATTGCACGTTCTACATTAAAATATATTCATTTAACCTTTTCCTAGCAGCTCCACAATGACATAAGATTACTATTCCCTTAAAGAAATAAAAGAATATTGGCCATCACTGAAGGCAGTTTTAGTTTATAATCTGAAGACAGGGCTCTTACTTCAAATAGGTGCTAGGTATATGTGGCTGACAGATGTATGCTATGAAAAGTAACACAGAGCTCCTTATCACTGTGAGTCACAATTTGGCCAGCACTTCAGAGGTAAGAGCACTCATTTCTCGTTTGGAATCAGTCTGAAAATGGAATTTCTTCTAGATGATAAAACAAACAAACAAACCCCAAAACCAAACAGTGCCAGCAAAGTGACTTTACAGAGATTAAACTATAGAATTATTATCTTTTAAGCATCTGCTAAATCCATTCAGAACTCAGTACAATGAATATATTGCTTTTTACGTATTTACGGATATTTATGGATTAAAAATAACTTGATTGCTTATCAAACATTAGTAGAAAGTGATGTAGACTAGATAAATGCTTACTTTAAATCCCAGCATGTCACTTCCAGGATTGGAAAGTATGGTTGAGAATGCTCTGGATTAGGAAGTTAAAAGTATGTTTGGGTGTCTCCCTGGCTGACTGTGGCTGAACCTTTGATGGGCCCTGAAAATCAGCACACGTGTTAAGTTTGTGTTGCACTACAGTGACTGCTTCTAGAGATTGTTACTGATAACAACAATAGCTGGTATTTATTGACTCTTATGTGCCAGGTGCCTTCCAAAGTGCCTAGGAGGCATTGCCACAGTTAATTCTCAGAAATGTTGTGAGCGGTCTAGAAAAATGTATCCCACTTTGAGGTGCTTCATTTTAGGTTGTGCCAACATTTAACAGGATTGATCAAAATCTCTGGAATTCACAAAAGTTTAAATCAGTTTGGGAAAATGGAAAAATGCTTTCCAATCAGCTATGGAAACTGAATGTTAGTTTATGAGTCACCATACATCACTGAGGGACTTGGGGTAAATCTAATTATTTTACTAAACAATACTGTTAATATGTGTGTTAAAATTTAAATAATTGAGATAATATAAAAACCAGGAGTGTAAAATACATAATTCCTCCTTTTATTTACCTCCCAGAGCCCCCCAATCCATCACTCCAGTCTGGGTGATGTCTATCAGATGAGCGGCCTGTAGCTCTTTGGACTTTTTGAAGAATACATTTACATGCATGTACATGTTTGTGTGTCTCTAATGTTTTGTTCTTCACTATTGGCCTAGTTCTGAAGTTTCTTTCACTGCATAGTATGCCATAACATAGAACCCTATTATTCTTTATTTTATTTATTTTTATTTTTATGGTTGTTCAAGTACAGTTGTCTCCATTTTCCCACCACCACTTTCCCCCACCCCACCTACCCCCCAACCTCCCACCCTCAGTCCTTCCCCTCTTTGGCTTTGTCCATGGATCCTTTATACATCTTCCTTGAATCTAACGATTTATTTAACATTCTTCCTATTGAGGGACGCTTAGGTAGTTGCCAGATCTTTACTGTTATACAAATGCTTCAGTGAACTCTAAACACATGGTGGGAGAGTTACTACAGTGTGGAGTCAGCTGTGGAAATGTTGGGTCATGGCATGTGTGCCGCTTAACTTTGGAGAGATACTTCCAAATGGCTTCCGGCACTGACTCGTCTGACTAAGATGCACTAATGTCAGCAGTGTAGGACAGTGGCCATTTTCCCCATCCTCACTGATACTGGAAATTACCAATAATTAACAAAGTAAATTATTAATGGTTTATAAATGTGATAACCTTGTTATTTTAACTTGTATTTTCCTAATTACTAGTGAGGTTGAACATTGTTTTTTTTTTTAAATATATTTTATTGATGATGCTATTATAGTGGCCCCCATTTTTCCCCTTTGCCCCCCTCCACCTGGTACCCCCATTCCCCCCAGCAGTCTTCTCCTCAGTTCATGTCCATGGGTTGTGCACGTAAGTTCTTTGGCCACTCCATTTCTGATACTGTTCTTAACATCTCCCTGTCTGTTTTGTACCTACTAATCTGTGCTTAGTAATCCCTGCACCTTTTCCCCAATTCTCTGCCTCCCCCCTCCCAATTGATAACCCTCCAAATGATCTTCATATCTATGACTGTGTTTCTGTTCTGCTTGTTTGCTTGGTTTTTTAGATTCAGTTGTTGATAGTTGTGAATTTGTTGCCATTTTAATGTTCAGTTTTGCTCTTCTTCTTACATAAGTTCCTTTAACATTTCATACAGTCATGGCTTGGTGATGATGAACTTCCTTAGTTTTACCTTGTCTGGGAAGCACTTATCTGCACCTCACTTCTAAATCCAGCTTTGCTGGATAGAACGTTGCTTTGCATATTTACTGACCACTCAGTGAGTGTGGAGATGTGTGTGAATATGTCCCTATCTTTTGCCTGTGTTTGATTGAAAGCAAATTTATTAATTTAAAAAATTTATCCTTAACATCATTATAAACTTTAAAATATTTTTTTGGTTGGCTTGATCTGTCATTTTGTTACATAACTTACAATCTAAATGGGACATAGACATTAACAAATTATAATGCAATTAATTTTTAAACATATGAGGATTATCTCTGTGTTACTGATTTCTAGCTTAATAGCCTTATGATTAGAAAACATACTTGGTTTGAATTCCTTTTTCAATAATTACTGACACTTGAATCTTGGCCAAATATTTGGTTAATTTCTGTAAATGTCTAATGTGTGCTTGAAAAGAATGTGTTTTCTCCAGTGGTTGGATACAGTTTCTTAGGTTTGATTGGCTTGTTCAGTATGGTTTGCTCTATCCCTTACAGAATTCTTAAGTTTCTAAGATGAACATAACAGATTTGTTGGACATGTGGTATATAAAGCCCCTTTTGCACCCCTTTCCCAGCCCTGTCAGATAGGATTTGGTTTAGATGCCAAATGTAGATATCCAAAATGTCTGAAGCTCAGGAAAGATAGGCGTTTATTTCTTTTATGAAGTGTCAGGTGAGGTGCCCTGGGACTGTGCAGGTACTCCATGTAACACAGTCCGGCTCTGTCCCCCATTATCCTGACATATGTGACCTCTGTCCCAAGTTCATCTTACACCCCAAACAGTTGCTTTATCTTCAGACATTACATCCACATTCCAGGAGGAAAAAAAAGTAAGGGGAAGCACATCCCTCTTGAAATGTCTAGGAATGTCTGGAGGCCATTCCTCAGAGGTGGTACACCGTGCTTCACAGTGCATCCCCTGGGCTCCCTGTCAGTCACTGATGACGTCGGGCTAGAAGACAAGGTAGAAAGTGTGTGGTGTCTATTCTGGTTAGCCGGTGACCAGCTGAATTTGGGAGTTCTTTGACTAGAAAGGGATGAGTAGGTATTGAGCAACAATGAACAGCTTGTCGTAACCATTTCTATCAATATATATATCCATCAATTAACACTCTATTTAATACAAGTGTCTTCAAGTATAAAGACTACATCACTTAATTTTGCTAAAATACAGTTACACCTTTTCTATATTCTAAAACACAATGAGACGGTGCCGTGCCCCTTATTAAGATCCTCTTCGGTTCCCGATTGCCCGGAGCCCCATCCATGCCCCTTAGCATGGCAGTCAAGGTGTTCACTGAGCTAGCGGCCTTGGAAGTTACCACACATATGCCCTCTTCCTGTACATCCTGTAACCTGTGAACCTACTGAAGAGTTACTGTGTTTTTCCAGCGTAAACCATGAGTGCAGCCTTAGATCCTGTGCCAGTGACTCCTTTCTCATCTAGAAATGCCCTTTTTCTATTTTCTACATGGAGGCATATCCTCTTGCTTTCCAACTCTAATCCAAAAGCCACTTACCCACTAAGACATCTCTGATCACTCCATCCTGTGCCTAATCTTCTTCCTCTGGGACGTGCCATGGAATTTTATCTTTTTTGTGCTTCCGCAGTTGTGCATACACTTTATCGCTCCGCCGCACTGGGAGGAACTCAGGGGCAGGATCGGTGCCTGACCATGTGCATAACATTGGACAATACATCAATAAAGGAAGTTTATTCAAGTGAATGCTTGTGTATAAAATGTGTGCACTTAGTGCCGTCATATTTACTTTATTCAAATCTAAATTATCATATTACCTTACTGTAATTTATTCTCTGTGTGGTCCAAATGGCATTTTTGGTACTTGATCTTAGTAATAAGCAGAGAGATGCATTTACTTCAAAGATAGCATAACTAGCTGCAGGTGGTGAGAAAAAGCATGATACCACTTATTGGCATATCTTAATATTTTAACAGATTTATTCTTAGCTAACTAAAGGAGACAGAGTTTAAAAACAATGCCAGTTTCTGCAATTGGATTTAACAGGGGGCACTTCATGCCAAACTTTGGGAAAGAGAGATGAAATACCTTGGGCTTCATTTGTGTCTCTGAGGGTAAGAAATGGATGTCTGATTTTACTGCAAAAGCTCTTTTTAGGTAATCTTATGCTGTGGTCTTATACCTATCTTGTCTCAATCAGGATTTCTTTTCACAAGGCTGAATCTTGCCAAAATTTGGCTTAGTTTCCCTAAGATGAATGAATAAGTAGGCCTTAAAATGGCTTGTAACAAGGATTTTGATAACACTGTTATTACTCTTATACCCTACATATAATCACAACTCGTGTTTTAACTACATTTTTGCATGTTGATCCAGAAACTTTGAACAACTCTCATGTTTAGACGGAAAGTGAAAAGTTCTTTGTTAGACAAATAGGTAGGGAGGTAGAAATTGTCTGGTTTATATCACACATGTTGTAAGTATATCCATCACTATGTATTCATATTGATGAATGCACACAAATGCACTTGGTAGAAGCCATTTAATCATAATAAAATCATGAGTAAAATATAAATAAAAATATAAAGCTCAACTAAAAATGTTTTCACAGTTAATGACTGAGATACTGGAAGTACAGCTATTAATGTCAGGACCAAAGCATGAGTGCCTGCTATCACACTATTATTTCAAATTGTTCTGGAAGTGCTAGCTAATGCATTTGGGAAAGAGGACAGAAAATGGGCATACATGCCATCTCCCTACACTGGCATCAACTTTAAATGTTATTCTTTGCTTTCACCCCAAAAAGACAAGAAGAAAGCAAAACCAAAATGTCATTTTTATTTCATTCACATTTTTCTGGTTAGTAGGGAGATTGGATATCTTTTTATACGCTTATTGGCAATGTTAAGAGTAAGATGAAACGTTTACTTGCAGCAATAACTGGCGGCATGGACGGCAGAATTCTGCTTGCCATAGCCTCTCAACAGCTCCCCTGACACGCAGTCTTAAGACAAAGATGCAAGGCTGCAAGCTGCCATGTTTTTGTCCTAGGAAACAAAATGACGAATCAGTCTCAAGAGTGGGATGTGGCAGGAGATTGGTTCTGGAAAAAGGATTTGGGGTTTATAAACTGAAACAGTGTTTTTGGATAGTGGATCTAGGACCGTTTATCTGAATTAAAAATCTTCCACTCCTTGACTGGCAATCATACTTCAAGAGGTTTATTCTAAGAATATCATTATACAAGTCTGAAGTGATGTAAGTACATGGATATTGATTTCAGTCTTGTTCGTGATAGAAGAATATTGGGAAAGACCTGAATCCTTATCCATAAGGGCTGGTGAACAGTTATGTAAATTATGTCACCTCAGTACAGGGGAATACTCTGAAGCCAATGACATTTATTGACTGGGGAAGTTTTTTACAGTCTATCATTGAGGCCAAAAAACAGCTTAGAGAACATGTGTATGCTCTAACTCGATTTAGCAGTTGACTAGATAGATCCACAGCTCCATATCAACATATCTGTGAGTATAGGAAGATAGTTAGAAAAATATTGTTAAACTATTGACATTGAGAACTGCAATCTAGCTGGGGAGGAACATGCAAACATGAAGCTGTTGGGCAGTAACGGAAGATATTAACAGTGAGCTCTTAAGGTCACAGAGTTGCGGAGAAAGGAAGGCCAGTGTAGCCAGAGAGAACTGAGAGGATTTCCTGCAGTGGGAAGCCCTTGAGTTGGTTCATTTACTAGAGGTCGGGTTTGAATGGGTGGAGAGGCCGGAACAGCATTCCAGGTAGGTATAAAGCACTCACCCTCAATAAGCAGTGAGGCAGGTACCAAGAATCACACACATATAAGTTTATGGCTTTTAGACTCAAGGAGCTTAGGCCTTAGTGGAGGATAAAAGCTCATAAATTTCAATCCCATGTGGAAAATGCCCAGGGCATTGTGAGAGCACTGAAAATACCCATCTAAGCCTTGAGTGTGTGGACAGGGGTAGAGGGCAAAGGGCTGCATGGTGGGGGCATGCGGGGGGCGGGTTAGAAGAGGTGAGTATCAGTTGAAACACAGAGGATGAGATAGTTATGTGGAGAAACAAACATGAACGGTTATCTCAGACTTGACCATTACACTGATACAGAAGGCCATCTCCAACGCACTAACAGATAATGTGTTAAACCCCTTTGGAAATAGCAACACTTTTTCACTCACAGAGACTATGTGGGCTTCCCAGGCTAACCCACCGAGACCATTTAGCCTGCGTGCTCTCTATTGTGGGTGAATTGATTTCTGGATTTGGGGAGGTGGGAAACAATTTCTTCCTAACTTCAGTGCCTCCAACTTCATGGCTGGCTTCCAGGACCCAGGAAATGGACCCTCCCCCGCTCTGCACCAGCTCTGAGCAGCACAACCTTCTTCTCTGGTAGACTGTAGCCAGAATGGGCTCTTACAGCTTCCTGCTATCACTGAAGCAGACGCAGGACCCTTCTGAAGTCTAAGAATTATATAATTTATTTCTAACAGTGTGCTCTTTCATCGGGGAATGACTCCTAGAGAATAAAGTGCATACATCTAACGTTTACGGCTTGATGGATTTTTACGTGTGTCCACACTTGTAGAACCACTGTTCCAGTCAGCCCCCTGCAGGTTCACTTATGCTTCCTACGGATTAACCAATCAACGCTTGTCCTGTTGCAGCTGGCTGTGCCCCACTCTCAACACAGCCCCCCAGACATGATGTCTATCATGACAGCAAATGAAAGAGAGCTCTTGGGAAATTCCTTCCTTTGAGAAAGTGAATCTAAGAAATATTGAGATACTTGCAGTAATTTCACTCCGGTAAACCTGGAAGCTGTTAGCTCAGCATCTTAGTGTCTCTGTTTCCATCCCTGTCAATCTCTGTTTCTGTCTTTTTAAGATTTTTAGTACAGAGTAGCGAAGCTAGAATTTCCAGTTTTACCCTTGGTAAGTACTCTTCTACAAAGTGCCACAATGGACGGTAAGAGTTGTACTGCTTAAGAAATGTGTCTGCAGCCGCCTGTGTTTCTGCTTCTGCATTAGCTGGGCTGCTTTCCAGTTGTGCTACAGCAGAAAGCTAAAATGAGATTATTGATTATCCTCCTGTTTAGTTATTGTGCCCAAACTTACAAACATGCAAATAATCGACTCCAGTTTCCTGCTTCTCTCAGCCTTTCAAACTAGAACTTCAAATTAGTTTCAGGTTTTTATTGTTAGAGCCTCAGATACCTTAGATATCATGTATATACTCCAACCTCCCGAGATCATAATGCTGGTGGAGCAAGGCCAGACTTAGTGGTCCCTGAATTCAGGGGTCTTTTCACTCTTCTCCTGAACTGCACAGAATTCTGCACTTTTGGCCGGCGGTCTTCCTCTCTTAGCGTGAACACTCTTTTAAAAACTATTTCAACCATCTGAGCTAAAAAGGAAAAAACATGCTTTTATCAAAATTAAAGGCTTTGCTTAATTGTGCTTTGTTTTGCTTATTTGTGGTATTAACTGATGAGTAGCAGACATCAGCTTCCATGAGTTAGAGTATTTGGTATAATATAAAGAAGACCTCTGGGAGGGGTTATAGGGACCCTGCCTGCCTCTTTAATTTAATAAAATAGAAACAAATTGGGTCTTGACCTTTAGACAGGGCGGGGATAATCAAGATCATCCACCCATGATTGAGGAGGTTGACCGCATGTCCCAGTTCTTTTATTTACAAAAGCAATCAGTTTTCTGCTATTCTTGAAAATTATTATAACTTTGCATTCAAATGCCCGCTAACTAAATGCTACTGGATGATACACACCATTTATGAAATTTGGGGGAAGTATTACTGAATTAAATAAGGGATTTGAAATGCTTTCACACAAAACCATCTTAAAGATCCAGTGTATAAAAAGGATACAAGTTTATCTAATTATTCCCCTGAACAAATATGGACAAAACTTATCTAGAAATGGAAGGAAATTTGCTGTGAGGGCACCCATCGGAGGGTCATGTATTGCATGAATATTGCAACATGGAGATAGTGATTCTATGAAAAGCGGCACCAGTGACATTCAGCAGGAAGAAAAACTTCTTTATGTGTTTGACCGGATAACAGCATGTGCTAGAATGAGAAAAAAAAGACTTAGTTTATATTTTTTCCAAAATATACTTCTTTTTTTCTGTTTCGTTTTGTTATTTGGTTCCAGTATACATGAAATCACATAGTATTTATCTTTCTCTGTCTGACTTATTTAATTTAGCATAATACCCTTTGGGTCCCTCCATGTTGTCACAAATGGCAGGATTTTTATTCTTTTCTATGGCTGAAAAATATTCCATTGTGTATATGCACCACATCTTCTTTATCATCTATTGATGGATACTTAGGTTGCTTTCATATCTAGGTTATTATAAATAATGCTGCAATTAATATGGGGATGCCTGTGTATTTTTGAATTAGTGTTTTGGAGTTTTTTTCCAAAGTGGAATCATGGGGTGTCCTTATTTGTCTCTTGTTATAGCCTCTGTTTTAAAGTTTATTTTGTCTAATATAAGTATTGCTACCCCAGATTTTTTTCCATTTTCATTTGCATGAAATTCCTTTTTCCATCCCTTTACTTTCAGTCTGTGTGTGCATTTCAATTGGAAATGGGTCTCTTGTAGGTAGCATATATATGGGTTTTGTTTTCTTATCCATTCAACCACACTATGTCTGTTAATTGGACAATTTATTCCATTTATATTTAAAGTAATTATTGATAGGTATGTAGTTTTTGCCATTTTATTATTCATACTTTTGGCCTTTTATTTTCCCTAAAGAAGTCTCTTTAACTTTTTTTGTAATATTGGTTTGGTGGTGAAGAATTCCTTTAGCTTTCTCTTGTCTGGGACAAAATACACTTCTATCAGTATCAACAAACTGATCTTTTCATCACATATATCATTTTCTGTAGAGTAAGTATATTTGGTCCTTTGTTCTAAAACCACTTTTTCTTTCATAAAGAGCTGTATTGGTCAGCTTGGGCTGCTATAGCAAAATAACACAGACTGGGTGGCTTAAGCAACAAAGATTTATTTCTCATAGTTCTGGAGTCTGGGATCAAGGTGCTGGCTGGTTAGATTCCTGGTGTGGCTCTCGTTCTGGATTGTAGCGTGCTGCCTTCTTTTGTGTCCTCACATTGAGGATTCTCTGCTTATCAGACCATGGTTCTATCAGATTAGCCCCCCACTAATGATCTCATTTAACGTAATTACCTTCTGAAATTCCTATTTCCAGATGCAGTCACTTTGGGGATTAGGGTTTGACCATATGAATTTTGTAGCAGACATATGCAGTTCATAGCAAAACATTACTTCTGGACTTAAGTAGATAACTGCAAAATAAAGCATTTTATTTATAGTCTGGGATGGACAGTGAGATTTAGTTTATAAATGATGTCCAGCTCTCTTGGTGACGAATGGGCCCTTCCACATTGCCTTAGCATGATGGAAAAGTCCAGTAAAGCTTACACTGCCCCCCCAATTTATGGGCTTTTCCAATTAAATTTACTTCTTTTTCTTTAAACATTACTCCAGGGGGCCTGTAGATTATTTAACAGCTTGATAGCATTAACATCAATGAATGGATCAGTTTCTCCTAGAGAACAGTAGGTAGAGGTCATGGAAGGGGCCCAGAAAGGGAGTGAGTTTAACAACCTGTGAGGGGAAGCTGGCTGGAGATGAGGGCCTGCCCTTAGAAGCCTGGGGGCAGATATCTAGCACCAGGACACAAAGGAAGACAAGAAAAAGATGAAATGGAAGCCCGATCTGGAAACTGAAGATACAGAAACAACAAAATATAACTGCCTCTTATTTATTCTAGCCCTACAAAATACTTGCAATAAAAGTCATTAATTTGTTTAGTTTTTCCAGTTAGTGGTCTTTGACATTTTGATAAACTTTTAATTATAGAGTAGTTTTACATTTACAAGAGAGTTGCAAAGATAATATGCAGAGTTTTTGCTTACCCCACACCCAGTTTTTCTTGTATTACTATGGTACTCTTGTCACAATGGAGAAACATCGACATGTTATTATTGATTAAGCTTCACACTCTACTAAACTTCTACTAATTCCCTCCTAATACTCTTTTTCTATTTGAGGATCCTCTCCAGGATATCATACTACATTTAGTTGTCATGTCTCCTTAGGCTCCTCTTGGCTGTGACAGTTTCTGGACTTTCCTTGTTTTTGACCTTGACAGATTTGAGGAGTATTGGTCAGGCATCTTTTAGAATGTTCCTGAGTTTGGGTTTGCTGATGTTTTTATCTTCAGTAGACTGGAATGGTTTTCTGGGAGCAAGACCCATGGAGTTGAGTGCCATTCTCATCACGTTGTATTATGGGCACATGCTCTCCGCATGAGTTGTCACTGTTGCCGTTGACCTCCATCACCTCACCTGATTTGAGGTAGTGTTTGTCAGGCTACTCCACCGTGAGGCTACTCCCTCCATCCTCAATAATCTACTCTTTGACAGTTCAAAAGGTGGAACTTTGCCTTTATTAAATGAATGTATTCAACTCTTTTCTACTTCAACATTTAAGTGAATCCCAATCTAATCCTTATTCTAACTCTAATGGGAAAGTATTGCTTCGAGATTGCACCACTAGCTCCATGCACTATGTCTTTTTTTCATTTCTGCTGTCAGCTGTCATTCCTAATTTTGCTTTTTTTCGGTTGTAGGCACTCATGGCATTTAAAAATCAAGATTAAGATGGAAAAAATTAATCAGCTAGCCCCATGTTTCCATTTAATTTAAATGTTTGCCTATTAGCCTAAAAATTCAGGTAATGAACTGAAAATTATTTTTTAATCACAGTGTTTGGCACTACCAAGTGATGTACTTGCTCTGGTACCATGAATTTCTCACTTTGTTATTAAATTGCAATATAATTTCACTGACCGTGGAGCCACGTGACTCCTATCCGAGCATTCCTCTGTGTGCTTGGTAAACAGAGTGCAATGTGTTGCTTTGATTAAGAATCAGAATGCACCCTCGAACAAAAAGTGAAAACCCCAAGCCAGTCAAACCGACTCATGATAAAACCAGAGGTAAGGTTATGGGATAAAGAAGAGAGAAAGTCAGTGAGCACAGCTTTACCAGGTGGTGGTAGAGAACGAAGGAAAGAGTAAGAGTGTGCCAGGCGAGGCTGTTGGGAAGTGTTGGTTACAGAGAGGGCAGCAAGGATCTGCTGCCAATTGCACATTGCGGTGAATGGCACACTGGGAAGAGTGCGCTGGCCATCACGGAGCAATCTGAGAAATCCCATTTTAGCGGGCAGTACGTCATCGTAATGACTATTTAGACAGTGTTCTAAGAACATATCCTCAGCTTTACTGAACTTATTTTACAGTGTTCTGATTTTTCTCTGAGAAATAACAACAAACATTTTCTTGTTTTTCCACGTATAAAGTTTTTTTTACATGCACACGCACTAACTCAAAAATCCCTTAAGAAATATCTGGGATGTTAATTTTATAAGTAGTCCATTTTATAGGTGTGTACAGTGAGACCGAGGGAGGTTAAACAATTTATTCTGGGTCACTTGTTCTGAAATAAAGAACCAGGAATTTCTTTTTGCTTCAGTTCAAGTTGGTTGGTTCCAGTTCACATGGAGTGAGCACCCTCCACTGCCAGGGACGCTGAGCCAGAGGGAGCCTGCCTGTGGGTCCCTGGGCTGCCACTCTTACCCTCAGACCCACTGCAGTCCATTTAAATTGAACTCTGCCTGAAGTCCAGCCAGTATTTTGAAGAGACTTCATTATTGGATGTCTAAGCTAGGTCTGTTTTGGGGAGGGCTCACCCAAACTCAGGCCTGAGGATCATGACTGCAGCTCCCATGTCCTTCACGCCCATGTTCCCTTAGACCTAGACGAAATTCTCTCAGATACCTACCTGCCTCCCTCTCTTTGATCTTGTTCTCTTTTGCAATTAATCTCTGGTTTAGGCAAAAAGACTGAATTAGAGTTGAAGAAAAATGCCTGTGACCTTGGAACACTAACAGGGCTTGCTTTTGCTCAGGAGAATTCTCCACTGGCACTTTCTTGTCAATGATTGTATCAGATTAGCTGCTTGAGAGATCACGGAAACTCTAAAGACAGGGCAAGGCTGGTTCACTTTAGAGGGGGAGAATGTCAACATTCAGTGGTATGGGAAGCCATCCTGGGAGACGATGGGAGGAGGAACAGCCTAGCCAGGGTGGGGCAGGGCAGCCACATTGCCCGGCCCAGGGGAGCAGACAGGGTGTTAGAGGGAGAGGGACTGTCTGGGGAACAGGAGCAGAGGGCAGGACAAGCCTCCCCATCAGCTGCCCTCTCTCATCCCACTTTACCTCCCTGGCTCCAACAAGGTCATCGTGGTCTCTCTTACCTTCCACCTTCCTATGCTATCTTAAGTGTCAGAAACAGAACAAAGTTATCAGCTAGAGAGCTTCCGATAGGATGATGAGCAAAGGACAGGTGGAGAAACTAAGAAATAGAGAAAGGAGAAGGGAGGAGACACGGACAGGCACAGCGTGTTTTGCCCTTTTACCGTCTAATGCAGTCTGCTTTTTATATGTTAAAAGGTAAAATGCTTGAAGTGTAAGCAGGGCTTTCCCTTTCAGTGGAGCTAACAGAGTAGAGGAAGACAGTGGAAGCAGTGCTGATGAACTTGACCTGGGTTGCTAGATTGCGCACACACTGTGCCCCAGCGAAATGCTGGCGTCCAGAACTTGTGGGCGGTTTGAACCCTCAGGGTAAAACTAGGCTGCATTGTAGTCCTCTAGAATATATTTTGTTATCTGGTTGCTTTTTAAACCATCTACTTGGCTTAAGATGCTGTTGGGCTCAGAGGAAGGATTTTGGAATCTGTCCCAACAGCCCTGGAGTGGAATTACTTTTAATGTTATTTTAACAAGGAAAGTGAGCTTGAGTGGGGTAGATGATGACTTCGGCACCAGATTGCTCAAAAAATGTCATGTTATGACTGAGTTCTTGGATGCCTTTTGCCTCTTAAAATCTTACCTTAGAAATGGCTTACCTTCGTGAAAGAGTACAATTTAATAATTTTCATGCATTTTAACTACTTATTAACTATTTTAGTTTTAGAAACCGTTATGCCAACTCTTCCAGTGAAGTTTTTAGTCATTTTGGCTTGTGATGAAGATAGAATCTGCTGTTTTTCCTTTTAAAAGTGCTCACAAGGCTGCATTCTCAGTTTTTGGCAGTCAGTCAGTCATTCGGAAATCATGGGGTGGCTCTGTTTTGCCTTTTAAAATCTTTATATTAAAATGATTTGCCAGGAAAAAGGAAAAGAAATCTCCTGAAAAATTAAGCAACATTTTGATTGCTGAAGGTCTTGAGGGGTTGGGGGGGTTGGAGGGGATGAGTGGTCCTTGTGTCATGAGGTAATGAACTTGAAGTACCTGCAGAAGGGAAAGTACTTTTCACAGTATCGATGTTTTGAAGGTAGTGCTACTTCTTTTGCTTAAGGTCAGAATATCTTGTTCTCATGTTTCTTGGCTCTTGAGTTTCAATTCACATTTTCAAGGTGATTGGAAAGTAGATTTTATTGGTTTTTTAAAATGTCAGTTTTCATCATACTATTAAAATGAACGTGCGGTGTAGTCGGTGGTATCCCAGGCTGCTTAGGTTCCAGTCTATGTGATCCCCTCACATTTTTGTCTGAAGACTTTCCACGGCCTTCCTGCTTTTATTTCACCCATTGAAAATGACTGGCATGTTTATAGGTCATCGGTTTCCAGGTGGCCTTCATGTCCTTGTGGACGGTCTGGGCTCCTTAGGAAAGGCCGCATTTTGTTTTTATTTTGCTTGGTGTCTGAGGTCTGGGGAGTGTTTACTACCAACAAAGAGGACTTATGCTACTAAATTCTTCCTGCTCTTTAGTTTAGGACCAGAAAGTGAGCTGGTTGGGGATGGTTTATTTCTGTTGCTGTACCTCTCACACCCAGGACAGCATCTGACCCCTAGCAGGCACTCAGGAACTGCACACTGGAAGAATGTGCCTGCATCTTATGTGTTGTGCACCAGCTATTAGATAAAGTGGAGTGTTTCATGCACAGTCAAGGAGCCCTGTCCAGGGTGTGGAAAGAACTGTGGGAGGAAGGTTTTAGATGGTTCTCTTCCGTTGGTTTGGCAACTAGATGATTCTTCCAACTTCCAGAATAAACCAAGAGTCCTGCAGCATTGACTGTGCGTTCCTCCTCCCAACACCTGTGTTCCCACTACCATTGCCTTACTTTCACCATTGCTTTAGGAAAAGAAAAAAGAACAACCTTGAATAGTTACATGTCCCCTTAATACTGCACCAGGCACATAATAAGCACTATATAAAGGCTAGGCATTATTCTTAGGATACTAGTGATGTTTCAGTGTTTTTTGGTCGAGTTTTAAAAAAATTAAAAATAGATAAATTTTAAATTTTACTAAATTGTGTTCAGTTCCTTCTCAGCATTAATGAGGAATGTAAGATTTCTCTCTTTTTACTTCAGTATAATATGAAGAATTACATTGACTAATTTTCTAACATCGAACAGTCCTTGCACTGCTGTCATGAGCCCCGTTCCGCTGCACCATTGGGCTTGGACATGTTTGCGTTGAGATTTTTGCACTGGGACCATAGTGGAATTTTTCTGCAGTTTCTGTCTATGTGGGTGTGCTGTCTTTGTCAGACGTTGGTGTAGATGGTATTTATGCTGGTTTCCTAGAAAGAACCAAGAGCTTCCCTTACTTTTCTGTGTGTGTTATAAATAGCACTGAAATGATCTACTCCTTTAATGATTTGTGGGATTCATGTCTGATGTATTTTGGGAAGGGTTATTCTTTGAAAATGAACATCGATTTTATTTGTGGTAATTGGTAATGTATAAAGTTATCCATTCATTTCAGTTTTTACATGTATTATAACATTTTTGAGCCTAGGAGTTTTTCTGATTCACATATTCCATGAATAATTTTCAGTTACTTCTATTTTTTGCCTTCTCAATTTTGGTTAGTTAAGGGTTTATCTCATTTATTACCGTTAGGCTTTTCACTTAAAAAACTCTTTACTTCTGATTTACTAATGTAAGAAGTTTAGGCTGTGAATTTTTCTCTGAGCACATTGCAGTTCTGTCCTAGAGATTGTGATACAGTATTCATTTTCACTATTTTCTGCATGTTCTGTAATCTTGTTTTTTTGCTTTATTTTTGACACTTAAGTTTATTTTAGAGAACTAAAATTTTCAGATGGTAAGGTCCCTTGATTTTCTGGTTTTGTTGTAGGTTTTTATTTTTATTGCATTATGAACAGAAATGATTTTACTTCAGTTTTTATAATTGATTGAGGTTTTTATTTATTTATTTATTTATTTATTTTACCTATTTAGTGGTCAATATATTCCGTGGAGATTTGTAAAGAAGTCACATTCTCTGTTTTAAGATATAGAATACCATATATATAACATGTAGAACAGCTTTGTGATTGTGTTTTTGTTACTTGTTTAAGCGATTCTTTGGCAGAAAGAGATATTATACATTTCAGTACTTAATAATTCTTACACTGCTGTATTTCATAAGGTTTTACTATGTAAATGATGGTGCCATGTTTGTAACTGTTGGATGCTCATTGTGGATTGCACTGGCTGTAGTTTTCAAGTAGCATTTTCCTACTGGATGCTAATCGTTTTGAATTCATTGAATTGGAAATTAAAAGTCCCTGAGTTTTTGTTGGTACGCACCTGGCATGCCTTTGCCCAACCCTTTTTCAACTTTTCTGAGTCACTTTAAGTGTTTCTGACACAAAGCATACCATTTTTTCTCCTTTGGGAACCAGTCTGTAGGTCTTTTTCTTTTGACTTTTAATATAATGCAAATATATTTATTTATATAATAGATGTAGTTAGTCTTAAATCTATAATCATATTTTATGTTTTTCTTTATTTTGTAACTTTTTATTATGTGGCCTTAGTTTAATTGTTTTGTGCTCTTTTTCCGTTATTTGGAAAGTTCTTGTCTTTCATGTAACTCTTTTAGTGATAACCTTTATAACCGTAGCTTCATAGTTCTATTTAGTTAATTATATTTATTTTGGCAGTACATTTATGCCCCTAAAACCTACCAAGAACTAAATGTAATTCCACTTACTTCTACCTTTCATTACTTCCTTCTGCTCCCTAATTTTCAGTTGATTATACTCTGTATTTCTAGCTCTTCCCCATTTACTCCTGTGTTTTAGTATGCTTGCATTGCTTTTCCTTTTCCCTACCAATATGAATTCTGTGTGTTTACCGTGACTGTCATTGCACTCCACCGCCTCTCCACTTCTCCTGTTCGCTAAGCTTAGTTAGTTAACCATTTCTGCGTTGTCACAGTATATACTGTTTTCATTTTATCCTACAGTCATAGTTTTTACAGTGGCGTTAATTCTCGTCCTTTGGTTAAATGCATTGAGCAGTCACTATTAGTCATATTGCTAAGGTTTTTTAGTTGTCTCTTGACTTTCTTTGCCTGAGGTCTTCGGAGGTCTTCTGCCATGTCTTAATATTGAATGTTGCTGGGGAGAAGCCCAAGGTCAGTTGATGTCTTTAAGCCCTTCAAGATAAATGTATCCCTTTATCCTAGCTGGGTGCCCAAAGGATTTTTCTTGATCAATGAGGTCCATGAACTTCATGTTTATTGTTATGTATCAACTTTATTTCTGGTACTTGATATGCACTTTCAGCCTGTTTGATGTATTTCTCAAACACTTTCTTATATGATATCTGCTTCCCTTTCTCTCTCTCACCTGTTTGCTGTTTTCGTGTTCTGGGTCACCATTTATGCACATACAGTATCTCCTTGTCTAACTGCTACCACTTTCTCCCTGAGTTTTTTAAAGAGCATATTTCCTTTATCATCCTCCTTGATTTACAGAGAAGGAACGGAAGCACGGTTCCTGAAGACAGGGCTGGCTGGAATTCGAAACCAGGTCTGCTTCCCTCTGTCTTTTCAGGTGTAGCCCTTCTTCTCTATAAAGTGTCTTTCCCAGATTGCCCTCCCTCCCTCTCTTTTATTCCCTCTCTCCCCCCCCTCCCCTACCTCCTCCTCTCTCCTTCATTGGTTTCTCTCTCTTTCTTTCCTTCCTTCTTTCTTACTGTCTTTGATATGTTTTCTCACATCTTTTGCACTGGGGAACATGTTCCATACAAAAATGTGGCTAGTTGTGGGCAAGAGGTGGTGACAGAGAGGGAGATGACACATTATCATATGATTCACTCATATTTTTTGGCATTGTTTTTAGTAGACACGGAGACCACTAGACCACTGCCAACAATGTAATAGCTACTTTTCATCTATTCCAAGATTCAAATCTTTTCAACAGTGTTTTCTCTTTGATCTCATTTCTAGAGAGATACTATTATTTATAATGTTTTCCTTTGAACTCCTCTTCTTAAATTGTGGATCCAAACACTATAGATGATATTTGTAAAACACTGTACATGGCCAGTAGGATGGCGAGGAATAAATCTCATGTTTTATTTTTCATTTTAGGGTTCAATAATATATTTGATTTTATATACAGCTTTCTAATTCATGTTCAGTTTCTGGTCCACTAACTCCTAGATCTATTTCAGACACACCTGCCCTCAGTCTCTATGTTACACTGTTTAATTAGTTTATCTTCTGTAAACGACCCAGCAGAGGTCCCTTTTGAATCTCATCCTGTTTATTTCTGATCCCCTCAGCATTTAACAATGTCATCCAAATCCATATAGCCTCTGGTTTGGTTAAAGACCCAAAGCTATTAAGTTTATATACTGTGCCAATGTGTAATCACTGATGTAAAGATTATAAAATGTACTGAACCAAGAAATGATCTCTAAATTTACCCAAAACTATAACAAATAGTTTAAAAATGAATTTATTGGTTGTACTTATAAAGTTAACTTATACTCAAAGTAGGAAATTTGAAAATTGTGTGTGTATGTGCTTGTACATTAGAAATATTTGTATCTGCAGGATACAAAGGTTAGTTAGCATGACTTGGTTTTCCTTAAGTTATATACACACATACAATTTTATTAAACTGTAGTCATGCATAATATACCTGAAATTTAATACCAAGTTTATCTTTTTGCATTGTTCTTATTTTATTTTTGTAAATATTGATTACATATGGTTTTTGTAATGGTTACATAATTCTTAATTAAGAGGATATACCAGAATATAGCCACTCCTTTATTTTTGAAATTCTTGTGTCATCAAATTTTTGTCCATGTTTATAACTATTTCATTAAGATAAGGTCGGAGTAGAGTTAGTAGGTGAGAGAGCACGAGGATTTTTTTCGTGCCAGTTTTTTGGTTTGTTTTTGAAGTGTTATGAAATGAAATACTCTGTGAAATACTCTATGTATAAAACATGAGCCTGAGCGTTTTTCGGGCTCGAGAAACAACGTGAGCTTAGTTATGAGAATGGGCGCGCCATTTACCAGCTTCACCAGGAGTGGCTTCAGGTCGCCTTTTCGTGCCGACCTCAGCGTTTATTAAATTTTGCTGTTTATTTGTATATTTTGTCAATGGAGTTGAGTAGATTGTGATGTTTATTAGTTAGCCATTTGTATTTGTTTCTGTGAGTTGTCTAAAGAGATTATTTTGCTCGGTTGGCTGTTGGAGTATTGAAATTTTACTTATTTCCTTTAAGGATATTTTAAATATTTTGACATTTTTTGAACTTTTGCAAATATGTATGTATGTGTCTATGCATGTTACAATTTTTTGGCCCTATTTAGGTAAATTAGTTGGCTAGTGCTGGGTAACAAAGCCTTCAAATGTGGTGGCTTACAACAATGACCCTTTGTTATTATTAGTCTTTGGGTAGTCTGTGTGGTCTTCTGGCCTTGGCTGGATCCCCTCATGCCTCTGTGGTGAGCCGTAGGGTAGAGAGATGCTTCCGTGGGCCTTAGCTGAGACCTCTCACATTTTGAGCATTCGTGGGCTTGCTGAACTCTGACCTGGGCTGGGACAACTGGGCTCTCTCTCCTTCTCCAGGCTCGTTTGGCTGATTCAAATGGCAGGGTTCCAAGAAAGGCTCCGAACTGGTACGCAGCCATTTCTGACATCTTTACTGGTAAAAGCAAGTCACAGAATCAGACCACATTCAAGGGATGGTGAAATAGACTCTATGTCTCAATAGAAGGAACTGCAAAACACAAAAAGCATGGATATAGTCGGACTGAATAATTGTGGCCATTCTTTCCATTTTTCCACAGTTGGTAACTAGTTCTTTCTTTTTCTTCCCTAACCTGGATTCTTTTAGGATATCTCTTCATGTTTTTATTTCAGTAATTTTTTCTAGGATATATCTAAGAGACACTCAAAAACTAATTTATTCTTTTTACGTACAGGAAAATTTTACTCAGCATGTCTTTGATTATTGCATGTATCCCTGTTGTCCATGTTAATATCAATTGCTTACTCCAATGTGAACTTTGGTTCTCCTATTATTTTTTATTATTTCCTTGCTATTATTTATCACTGTCTCTATTGCAGCTCGTTGTATTTTTTTGTGTTCCTGCTGACATTTCACCTGAGGATTTTCTCTCCTTGTTAACTTTCTATTTCTAGTTCTTACAGGGCATACCTTTTTTTCATATTTCTGAGGCTCTGAAGAAGTCTTTTAAAATGTTCTTTGGGTTCTGTTAATAAAACATCAGCTGTCTTACTTTTGGTCTCCAGGCTCACACTCCACACTATCTTGTTCTCTTACACTGCATATAAATCATTCTTATCCAAATAAAACTCTTTATTTGCCTGTCATTTAAACTTTTCCATGTCCTGGTACTTTGCTTATTAAAAAAAAACTCTCCTTATACAAGTAGATTTCCATATACAAATTTTCCATCATTAACTGTCATTGGTTCTGGCAATCCAGGCACACTATTAGAGGGTTATAAGGACCACTTTAAGGAGGAAGAAGCCAAAGATGGATGTGAAGGGGCTGCCTCTAGAACAGTAAGGAATTGAACCCTGTGATAGGTACTCAGTTGGACTGGTGAGGCACACACAAGTGGCCTGAAAATCAGAGCAAAAGGAATATATTTAGATGGCTGCTCATCACACTTTGTCTCTTCTCCTTCTCAACTTTTTAGTTATTTCTGCTCATTATTTCTGCTCTTTGGCCACTTAAACACCTTGGGAATAATTCATTTTATACTTGGTTCTGAACATAACAACAAACCTGCTCTGCAGGCAAGAGGAAGAGCTGTCCCCACTGCATCCTCTTGTATCACCTGGGCAGCTTCTCTAGTCCTAGGTGCTGGACCATTTGCCTGGGGCTCTGGATCATGGATGAAAGGAACCCTCTGGTTGGCCCTGGGCTACATTCGAGGACTGTAGGCAGTGGCTTGCCTCGGCTTCAGTTTTCTGTTCTTTTTAGTGAACTTTACCCTACCTCAGAGCATCTGTGACTTAATTATTGTGTCTTTCTTTTAAATGGTGCCACATCACCACTACTTAATATCTCAGATCAGAAATTGGCAGAAGTTTAGAACTGAGTAGGTATTTAGAGAAAAAAAGGACGTGTATTTCAATTTCTAAGCAGAAAGCAAATTAATCTTTCTTTTTGGGCTGTCCTTTGCAAAATGGCAGTGTTCCCAGAATATCTGATCTGGAAAGGGTCTGAGAGATCGTGTCGTTCAGCCGGTGGGAACAGGGCCCCAGGGAGGCTGGACTTACTCATTCATGATTCCAGAATGGGGAATTGGAAGACGGGATTCATACCCAGACCCCTCAGTCTGCTGCCTTTTTATTCTTTATCTTCCCCCAGTTCTTCATGCTGCTTTGCTGACATTACATTTTGATTTAGATTGTATTTTTTTCTTCCCTTTCTGCTACCAGGGTCCATTTTTTTTTCACCCTTCTGCTAATATAATTACACATTTACACATTTAAAAATTGAAAATAACAAATAACAAACTGAATTTTACTGTTTTCTGCTTCCATTTCTTCACAGAAAGTAATTCTAATGGGATTATGTTACTTCATACTGAACCAACTACATTACTGCATGCCATTTCTTTTATAATGATTGTTTGCTTTCTTCCTTACAAATGAGTTAGGAGTTATTGGCATTAAGATTAGATTTCTCAGCTTTTCAAAAAGAATAACTCTGAACTCTTGTAGGACTTGCCTTAATATTATGGGTGGATTCATAATAAATGTACTCCTCCCTTCTGTCTACTTCTTCAGGCTGTCTTGCTTTAAATGGAATAGTCAAGGTACTGCTGGCTTTAAAGTGTGCATTGAAGGCATGTGTAAATATTCAACATTGTTTCATTTAGTTAAACTGATGGATCCATTAGATAATATTTGCCTGGTAATTAACATGAGCCTTCAGGCATATGGATTAAAATAAATTTTGGCAGTTAGGAAAAGATTTAGGAAGTGAATTTCATGGAGAATGGACAATGTGCCTACAATATACACATATCTGGAGACAGGCTGTCAGTTGTGGTTTGATCTCTGGCAGTGGCACTAGGTTGATTCGTCATGACAATGATTGTCTTCTGTTGCCAAAAATTGCAGTGTAACTTAGAAGTATACATTAAGCATTCCTGACTTCCTTTAATAATGTGTTCTTCATTGTTTTCATCTATGAAATTGTTACTGTCTGTTGCTCTTTTATGTCTGTTGCTTTAGTATATATCATCATCAGAAGATTTTCTTTTTTACCAGAACCAATGATGCTTTATTTCCCAAAGAGTGATTTGTCCTCTATTTAGTGTGCCCTGCATCGATTATATTCTGTAACAGCCCACAGCTCTACAGAAATCTGCAGAACAACAAAGCTATATTTATAATGCCCATATATCACCAGAACAATATTTGGTATCACAGTGTTCTAATTTGTGAGTGTATTTAGCATAGCAGGAGTATCAAACTCAAGAGCTATGTACCCTTAATCGTACTGAAATTCTCATGATCTTCATTGGTCAGTAACATGGCTCACTGGTTAACAAGTGGTTAATAAAACATGACCATGTAATGTGTACGTGCATGTGTGTTTGTCACCTAGAATTTATACTTCCACCCACACAGTTGTTAATATGAATTGTTAGCTGAGAAGTAGATCAAATTTCTAAAATTGAATATGGATATAAAGTTTGAATTTATTAAAATACGATTTTATGTGTATTTACATAATGCAGTTAGACAAAATCTTAGGGCAATAATTATTTTTCATTTCTTTCTGTAACTGGTAAAATAGTTTCACTCTATTAATTTCCTGAGAAATATATCTTGAAATTTCAAAATTGGGAAGACATGGAAGTTTTAATTATATCCATTTTGCATTTCATTGCAGATGTTTGACTGCATTTTTTTTTCCATTTTGATTTATCTTTCTTTTGGGCCGCATCTCACTTGTAGACATTCCTTACTCTAGTGACAACATATCCCCAGTCCTGTGTAAAGATAAAAGTAAGTTGGGACAGATGTCATAAGACGACCTCAAACAAAAGAATCATGTAATTCTTTGAAATGAATCTCAATTGGCAATTGCTGTTTTTCTATCAAAACACCTGACAACAAACTCAAGAAGGATATTACAAATATCTTACTCAATTCTGCTGTTAACTTTTATAAAAGTTTTCCTCTGGAATTGCTGAACAGTGTAGAAACTAAGTATTGCTGAGCCAGCAAGTTGTTTGAAAAATAATTTACTCTATTAAGGTGTAATGGGACTATAAAATAAATATTTTAAATATCTTTGTACATCTTTATAGTAAGTAAAATGAAATTTGGCATAGCTACTTCAGTATAAAACACTGACTTAAAAAATAAGGAATTTTTCCCCATTGCATACTGTGACTTTAAAAATTTATCTTAATGTGTTAGTTTATAGAAAAAAAATGGGAACAAACTGTATGCTAGAAAAAGCTTTCCTGAGCAATGTCCAGAAAGCATAACCGAAGAAACCCTGATAATAGTATGAATATGTTAGAAAACATTCCCAGCTATTCCACAATTTTAGGTAATCTATAAATGTCTTTGGATAACCTGATGTTTACTATTACAATTGTAAGACATCTGACCCTTTAGAAATGAAAAAAAGTGTTGTGCCAAGGTAAGCAACAGAGTAGCAGTACATGCCACTTACATGTCTGTTTCATGGACTGTGGTGAACAAATAGCCAAGCTGTGTTGTGCCTTGAGTCACAGTAGGGGCAACACCTCCCTTCACCCAGTAGTGCTGTTGTGTGTCTTGGTGTCTTAGAGACATTTCAATAAAGGTAGCTTTAGCTTTATTATTTATAGGTAGCCTGTATCAGGTCTTGTATAGAGCAGAAGGATCACTCAACAGGTTTTGTAGGTGGTATGAGCACGACTGAGAGAGCTAAGAGGTGTTAGCCACCTTGATGTGAGGGGGCAGTGGAGAGTTCCCGGATGCTGTCTATTCAGAGCTGTGACTGTGGCAAAGCAGATAAATTAGGCTGTGGAAGAATGTAGCCACTTCCAAGTTCATAGGAAGGGGGGGAGCAGAGGAACAGATGCCCCCACTTTCCTTTCCTTTCTCCCCCTGGCCTTCTGCAAACCCCTCGCATTGTCCACATCCAACCAGAAGCCAGAGGGCAGTGGAGCTACTGTGATGGTTTTATAAAAAATGGGACAGGAAAAGAAAGAAATGAGGCCTGGAAGGCCAAATGAAGAGTATTTGACACACAGCCTCTCACTCTTTCTCACCTTCCCCATGCTGCACTAGACGTGAGTCCTTGGAACTGGGTCCGTGCAGAAATCTGCAAAGCGGACGCATTGCCACATTCAGAACAGTTCCTCTTCTCTGTGGAACAATGGCAAATTGTCATTGTGGTAACTGAGTCCTTGTCCAGAAGGCTGACCAGTCATGCAAATAAACTCTTGTGTTGAACCAAACATTTCACCAGACTGCCCAGACAAATCTTGTGTTAGTTAAAGGAGGCTAGGGTGTGCTCTGCTGGCAAACCCCCAAATCAAGTGGCTTAACCCAGGAGAGTACCGCTTGTTCACCTTCTAGTCCAGTGAGGGTCAGGTGCCTCCTCCATCAGAGACACACTGTCTGCAACACAGGGTCTTCAGGAAGTAGAGGAGGAGACAGGATCACATAAAATGACCTTATAGCCTGGCCTGGTGTGGCTGACATCTGGTTGCTCACATTCTGTTGATCCCTTGGTCATGTGGCTTCAACCTAAATGCAAAGGAAGACAGGATGTTTGAAGACTATAAGCAGTCACTGTTTGGTGCCTGAAGGCCATCAATGAACATAAGGTAGAGTGAGAAGGATTCCTTAACACGTGTTAATCGAACACTCAGCCCCCATGTTTGTACATATCTGTTAATTCCTGTTGTCCTGCCAATTTCCATCATACCTTGTGAAACTTGAATGTTTAACCAGTTACTCTAGATAAGCTTCCTTAATTATCTAATTATTTAATTATGTGAGACTAATTATCTCCATCATTTATTATTTGGAAGAACCATGGGAAAGATTATTTATTTATTTACTTATTTTTCAACTGAGTTAAGGCGATGTGAGTAGGTAGATTTATGTTGTTACTAAAGATTTACATCCCTTCAAAAATATTCCTTCAACTTTAATGCTTTACTCAAGTTATTAAATTGACTTTTTATGAAATAGTCATTCTTATTAAAAGTAGATACTAACCAAAGCAGGATTTTTGAAAATGCCATATGTTAAGGTTAGAAAAATGAATTGTGTTATGGCGAACAGTTAAGATAGTGAATTGATTTATTGTCAGTATATACTAGAATCTTAACTCTGCAATTAGAATCATAACTCTACATGTCCCATTACATGAAATATTTTGAAATATTTGAAACCAAATATTTAAGACCGAAGACAGAGGTCAAGGGGAAGAATATATCAGTTAACTTTTCTTGCCTTAGGACAATGATAAGAACAGGATTTATGGAATTTGAATGATGTACCATCCCAGTTCTTGGATAGTTACATGTATTATCTTCAGTCCACACAATAGAAACTTTACGTGTGTTTAATATCTGGGGTGGCTTTTGTCTGCATTGCTCAGTTTGAACATCAGATGGCCATAAATGGGCTATCAGCGGTGTTCCAGAGAATGAGCAATTGGCAGTGCCGTTCTCACTCATGTTGCATTTCAGCTTAATGTGACATATCACAGTTATCAGACCTGTGGAGTTGTGAGTACAGATTATAGCACTTGGTTTTAATTCCACTTTACCATCACATAATTGGCAAGAGGCTGAAAAATATTCCTGCGAAGAACCCCCAGATCGAAGGCAATTACAGTAACGCAAACATAATTAAACAGTAAGAACATGACCGACCTGGCATTTTTCATACTTAGTGTAGCCATGTTCCCCCGCCAAAAAATGAACAAATATATCTGCCAAAAAGTCAGCCAAAACCTTAAAAATGATTAAGAGATTATTAGAAATGTGGGTTTTCATCTTCTATTGTTAATGACAAATCTTGCCCCAAAATGTATTGTTGCATCCGAGAAATAAATTAATGATTGTATAAATCCCTGGCTCAGAAATTTATGCCCTAAGATTTCCCCGGGGCGCTACTGCGTGTTGTAAATTTTAAAGAAAAATACAGCGCCATCTGTAGGGAAGAGGGTGAATTGCTAGGTCTAGGTAGCTCATTGTTTCAGGTTTCAACATTAGATCCCAGATATTCCTTTTGATACTATACTTTTCTGAAACCAGATTTTCAGTGATTGCTCTGATAAAATGAAGTGACCCCCAAAGATCAAGGTGGAACAGAGAATGGAGGTTGTAGTGTCTTCATTGACTCCCAAATTTGAGAAGCTGTTCAGTGCCCAAGAGGGTCACATGTCCCATTATAAGTAATTGTGGTCATTTAATAATGACATTTATATATATATATTATGGTTTCTAAATAACTACTAACTTGTTAGAAAATAAGTATGCATGAAGTTGTCTGAATCCAACTACTTAATAAATATACCTGTATGGTTTGGGGGGTGCTTTTTTTTATTGCCTAGGAGCGATGTGAGAAAATTTACTGTGACACCAAGGGCTCCATGAACCAAGAGAATCTGGAAGCCTCAGCTGTAAACCCATAAATACCAAGACCTTTTCAAAGCTTTATGTAAATTATGGAGACAAATCTCCCACGTTGTTTCTGAAAGATAGTTTCAAAACACATTTAAACAGGGCATACTAGTTTTATTGATGCACCTTGAATTTTTTTGAAGGTCTTATAAAAGACTATCTATTCATATTACCTTTTGTGGTAGCATCGATGGACCTGGAGAACATTATGGTAAGTGAAGTAAGCCAGTCAGAGAAAGGCAAGTACCATATTTATCTGTGGCATTTAATGAACAAAACAAACTAACAGACACAATAGAAACTCTCTTAAATACAGAGAACAGACTAATAGCTCTCAGAGGGGAGGTGATTGGGGGTCTGGGTGAAAAAAGCGAAGGGATTAAGCGAAACAAATGAACAGACTCATAGACAGACAACAATATGGTGATTACCAGAGGGAAATGGGGTGGTGGGAGATGGGAGAGGGAGAGATAGATGGTGATGGAAGGAGACTTGGGGTGGTGAACACACAGTACAGATGGTGTATTGTAGATTTGTACACTTGAAACTTGTATAATTTTATTTACCAATGTCACCCCAATAAATTCAATTTTAAAAAAGACCTTATCTAATAATTCTTACCATGTCTACAAATTTACATTAGGCTAACCTCAGTTCTTACCTTGAGACATTAATTGTTCTGATTTGGTGATTGAATTTCCAAGATTACTGGCTACCTGGAATTTTACTTTGATTAGGCAAGGGAGATGAAACAGGCTGAGGACACACGCCCAGCACCAAATTCTCTGTAGCTATCATTAGAGTGAATGGATGTGAAGTTGTGGGATAGCAGCTTTCACTTTTCCCTATGGCAAGCAGAAATCTTTATTAACAGAATGTAAAAGTAGACCATGCCTCTAGTTTTGACCTTCACTGCTAGAAAACATGCCTTTGTATTGCCTGCATGTTTATTATGTGACTGTTTTGCTTAAGCAACAGGAATTTATTGTCTCACAGTTCTGGAGGCTGGAAATCCAAGATCAAGGTGTTGGTAGGGCTCTTTTTTCCTGAGAGCCAAGAGGGAAGGGCCTGTTCAGCACCTCTCTTCTTGGTATGTAGATGGCTCCTTTCTCCTGCATTTTCACATGGTCTTTCTTCTATATGTGTTTTTGTGTTCCAAGTCCCTCTTCTTACAAGAATACCTGTCATGTTGGATTAGGGCCCACCTTAATGACTTTATATTACTGCAACTACCTGATATTATGAACTGGATGTTTATCCCCCCCGCCCCCCCCCAATTCATATGTTCAAACGTGATCTCCAATGCAGTGGTATTTGGAGGTACGGCCTTTGGGAGGTGATTAGGTCATGAAGGTAGCATCTGAATGATGGGGATTAGTGCCCCTATAAGAAGAGGAAGCAGAGATAGCTAGCTCTCTTTCTGCCACTTGAGGATATAATAAAAAGGTCACCTACCTGAAGAAAGAGGTGTGACATTGAAGCCAGAGAATAGTGCAGCCTTGTAAGTTGTGAATGTAAGTTTAGATTGCATTCATAATGTAAGTGAAAGCTCCTTGTGGACAAGAATTATTTTATTTTGCAGTGTCCTCAGCACTGGACCACGGCTGGCACTTGGTAGATGTTCACTACTATGTGTTGAATGAATGAATGAGCAAACGAAACTGTTGTACTTTAGATTTACAAGGTGAACATTCAGAAACAAATTAGAGCCTCGTTCTCAGAAACTCCATAGGAGTCCCCACTGGCTCCGAGCTGCTCGAAGCATGCTGTGCAGATACAGGCCTCTGCTTATAGGATCCATGAAGGGAACCCGTTGTCCTTGGACTGGCTGCTGGGATGGGAGTGTCCTTGAGTTAAGCACTTAGCAGCATATGTACGGACACAAAGCCTGGGGGACTTCATTTGCGAGGGGTTACTTAGTAATGCATTTTAAGCAGGTTCATTTTACTTCATTGCATTCCGTGTGTTTATTTTAATCTGAGGGTTGAATTTTTATTACTATAAATAGAAGTAATAAAACACAGAGCCTTGGGTTATTCTGCCTTAGAGGAATAATTGGTGGAATAAACTCAGAATTTGAGGGTTCTTAAATGGCATTGTCAGCAAGTCAGTAAGCAAAATTGTTTTGTTGGCTGATAGGCCTTCAGTATCCCAAATATATACTGTTCATGCATAAGCATCCTTTAACATTTTTAAATTCTCAAGGCTTCCAATCTTCACAGCACTAGGAATTTGGAAAAATTAAAATCAGTGTTTTTTCAAGTCCTGTGTGGAATGCCAGGGCGATGCTTCCTGTCTCATCGCTCTCTTCCTGGTACAGTGCTCAACAGCTCAAGGTTTTTGCTCCTCAGTTGTTTCTCAGCTTTCCTGACTTCTGGTGTCTCCTCTCCGCTGGATTATTCCCAAGAGCAGTTGTACAGAGTGCGGTAGTCCCTGCCCCCACTCTGAGAAACAGAAGAGAAAAAGCAAAAAGCTAGCAAAAGTTTCCTTGACTCACGCAGCTAACTGCTTTTATTTGTTTATTTATTTTTCTGAGCCATACTTCTGTGACCTGTGAACAAACATGGGTTTGAGCTTACAGGTCCTTTTACATACAGATTTTAAAAAAGTAAATATTGTAAATGTATTTTCTCTTTCTTATGATGTTCTTAGTAACACTTCTCTAACTTTTTTTGTTGTAATACTAGAGTACATAATACATGAAACATAAAAAATACATGCTAATCAACTGTTTATGTTATCAGTAAGGCTTCCATTCAACAGTAGGCTGTTAGTAGTTAAGTTCTGGGGGAGTCAAACGTTATAAGCATATTTTCAACCGAGTGGGGTGTTGGCATCTCTAAGCCCCCCATTCAAGAGTAAACTGTATTGCCCACACCGAACTGTTTCCACCTCCTTAGCTCCTCTAATTTTCAACCCTCTCTAAGCTAGCTTCCCTGCCTGTTACTTTCCTGAAATTGTTTTTGCTAAAGCTAGTCATGGGCTGGAAGAGAGGGGTCTTCAGACGTCTCAGACAGGACACGGCAGGCAATGCCTTCCTTTTGATTCCTGTCTCTCAGGTTCCCCTGATCTCTCTGCTCTGTTTTGTTTTGACTTTTATCCTGTTTGTCCCTTCTCTGTCGAATATGATACTTCTTTCCTGCTCATAAATCCAACAACTAACCCGATCATCTTCACTTGAATGTTTAGTGGGAATTTCAAACTAACTGTCTAGCTCTGGCGAAGTGGCTCAGTTGGTTAGAGAGTCATCTGGTACACCAAACGGTTGTGGGTTTGATTCCTAGTCAGGGCAAGTAAGGGAGGCAGCCAGTCGAAGTTTCTCTCTAACATCGATGTTTCTCTTTCTCTCCCGTTGCCCTCCTCTCTCTCTAAAATCAATAAAAATATATCCTTGGGTGAGGATTAAACAAAACAAAAAAACCTAAGTGTCTATAATAGAACTCTTGGTCTTTTCCCTCATACCTCTTCCGCCTCTCATTTCCCCTTCTCAGTGGACCTCAGCTCCATTCACTTACCTTCTCCAGCCATCATCTGGCCGAAGTCATGGCCCCTTTTTATTTGAACCAGTTGAATGACCTCCTAAATGGATTTTTTACTTCTCGCCTGATTAGGCCCATTCTCTATGCAGCGGTGAAGGAAACATTACCTCCTGCCTTAAAACCCTGTAGTGCCTGGTTCCCCGGTGAGCTTGGGAGAAGACTTCCATCCTTGAAAGGATGCGCAGGCTCCACCCAACCCAGGCCAAGCCTATATCTTTGAGTTCATTTCCTCTCACTCGTTCTTTCACTGGCCACATTCCGTCTACAGTTCAACATGTTCCTCAGGATCAGCACAATGCTCTTCCCTTTGCCAGGCACACCTGTCCCCTGCTTTTATGCTCAGGCCTACCCACCCCTCAGGTCTCAGGATCAAGTGCGTTTTCATCAGAGAGACTTCCCTGAACCTCAAGCCTCATAGAGTCCTCTCTGTTCTTCTCCAAGCAGCCGTTTCTTTCTCATAGTACTTGTCGCAATTGACAGTGCACACCATCTTCCTCTGTGCCATTTTTGGTCTCACGTTCGTGTCTTCCACTCATCTGTAAGTTCCACGTGAGGAGGAACTTGCCAGCTTTTCACCAACACGTGTCCCGCGCCAGGCGCAGGGCGAGCACCAAGTTATAGGATGGACAAGTGAAGTTTATTTCTTTATTTTGGAGAGCAATTGAGTTTAAAGAGAGCAGTCAGCCAGTTTCTGTGGACCTATGGCTTCCTATGGACCAAGTGCAAATGTGGGTGTGACTGTCCTCTGCTGCTGTGTGGAGAGCACTTTTTACATGGATGTTGTTTTTTCCAGATGTATAGACTAGAGTTAGCTCAGGAGTGCAAAAGGAAGAAGCTCGTCGTGAAGCAGCTGTACCCAAATGAACCAATTTAGGAAAAACTTGCACCATTTTATCAGATGACTTTAAAAGGTTAGTGAATAAATATAACGAATGGGTACGTGTACTCAGGAATAAATAATTCACAGCCTCCCAAGTGAGCCATATTATAGCACAGCTGATTCAGTCATATTTTATTCATCTCCGTGTGGAAGAAAATCAATTTGAGAAAACTTCCTGAGCAGTCCTGGGGCTCAGCTACCCCCGCCCCTATGTGTTAAGTCAGGTGGCTCTTTTCAGATGGCACGGTGGCAAAGCTCCTCCTTTCGCCTGCTCTTATTTCTTCTCTGGTAAGCTCTTCACTGCTATTACTTCTGCGGTGTCGGTGCACCTGCCCTTCTCAGTGTGTTTCTTACCTGGAATTTAAATAATCCCTTTGAGGTTCTAATTGCCAGAAGGACATTATGCTAAAGTTTAGTTCTCCCCCATTATCTCTGTCCTCAAATGTCCTGACTGGGCAAAGTCAGTTCTTCCGCACGAGCTTTTATCCCTCTACCCGAAGAAAGTCTTAACACCTCCCACTGTCTGGCCCTGCATGAGGTGGTAGGACTGTGTCTGAGAAAGCACTTTCTGTGGGAATCATACCCAAATCCAATTTCTGAAACATTTGTCCACTGGTGTAGGCATTTTTGTGCAACTGTTCGTTTATGAGGTTATACTTTCTGGTTCTTTCCAAGTATTCCAAAATGTGATGTCATTGTGCATATGGGAGGGTAGCGCCTTTTACCGATTATTCCAGTGGCCTGAGGTGCAGTTTTTACTTACGACTCCAGTAGCCTAAGGATAATTTTTCTCAAGTCACTGTACAGTCATTTTAGACAAGTTGCTATCAATAGCTCAGTGCTTCTTTCTTTCAGAAGTTCATATGGTAACAGGAACTATTCTCTAAACCGCATGTAATAACAGTCCTCTGCAATTCGGGGGCAGGGGTTATGCTGAACCTAAGCCATTTGAGATGCCTAGAGTTGTTTGATGAAATCATAAGCATGGACACGTGGGCATCCCTGCTTCCTGTTAGTTGGGGCACGTGTATGGAGGCAGTGGGTGGGTACAGTGTGTTCCCTGGTAGGAGAGAGTCCCAGGCCCCAGGCACAGAAATATGTCAGTTTCACTTTATACAGATAGATTCAATTTGGTGGTTACAGACAGACAGGCAGACAGGCAGGCAGTAAGCTTCACATGACCGAGAAGCTGCTTTTGAGGAGACTAACTTCAAGAATACTGTTTATGGACTTGATAAATAAACGTAAAGAGAGGTTTTCTTTGTTGCTTACTGTGCCTCCCGATGGTCATTCATAAGCACCTGCATGTTCCAAAGACTGGAATCACAGCATTAAACTGCCATCTCACTCCAGGAAGTTTTCAGCCTCACGAAACACCTGTCTACCTGTGCTCAGGAGACTGTTTAGTTCCTCAGAGGCGCACGTAGAAAAGTACGTCAAAGCTCCAAGTTTCAGTTTAACTGGTACAAAACTTTGACATAAATCTTTTTATTCCTTCCCTTTTACCCAACGTGTAAAAATACTAGGTGACTACTAATGTACATGCTTTCTGAAAGCACTCTTTGAAGAAAAAATACTTCCTTTCGTGCCTTACTTCTATCCGCTCTTCTACCTTTAGGCCTCTCGATTCAGATTTACTGATGAGTTCATCCTTTTCTCTTAAACTGGCGAGGCTGTGACATCCAGCTGCACTTGACAGCCTTCTCAGCTGAGGAGAAAGCCGGTGGCGCCAAACACGCAGAGAAGCACGGGAAGAGGGTATGAGTGCCTGTCGAATGTCAGTGTTAGGAAGGCAGTCAGATGAAGGAACGAGAGGGCCCTCCTTACAACAGAGTAGTTTAAATTAGACTCAGAAATTTTATCTTAGTAAGTAGACAAGCAAAACTTAAAATGAAATATTTAGTCCATCTACAGACTAAATATTTCATTTTAAGTTTTGCCTGTTGAAAAATGCCTTTCCAAAGATGCATCTCAGCCTCCATTAAAAATGTTACTGCAAAATCAAGATTCATAATCATTCATGAGCCTCACCGATGACGGGAATGTAGTCACTGCCAAAGGATGAAATAGCCTCTGCAGCGTGAGCCATGGTGGCAGTTAAATGCTGTGGATCAATGTCAGTGACTAGGAAAGCTTCCATAAATGTTTTTGATTCCACAACACAGGCTTTTATTCTTAAAACAGCAATCCAAACAATCAAAGTAAATTTAATCAAGGGGAAAATGTGAGGAACCCACTGTATTTCATTTTCATATTCATAATTTAGACCGCCATTTTTCTTCATTATAAAAGAAAGACTTCCAAGAATGTCAACCCTTCCAAGAATGTACCCATGCCATGAAGTCCTCCAAATCTCCCGGTGGGGCAGTGTGGCAGTTCTGGACAAAGAGGGGAGATTACCACTCTACCAAGAGTAATGATGCTTTCTGGGAGATTAATGGGCCGAGAGCAAGAAAAAAAGATCATGTAAGCAATTGACCCTCAAACATAGTCACTGAAAAAGTGCACAAAAAAAATTTTTTTTTCAGATTTTGGACTCTCTGTATTTTTTCTTTAGTTGTATAATCCTAGTTTTCATCTTAAAACCAAGGTTTCTGTTAACTTTAATTCTAGCATTATAAACCAGCTCTGTGAAAAGTAGGGTAATAGCTTTCCTTGGAAAATAGAAATACTCCCTTGATATAAAATATTGAAATTAAGAGGGTGGATTGTTTTGTTAACAATTTATCAATACGGCGAGGTGTTGAGATTCTGATGTCATTCCTCAATTATGCCCTCTTTATCCTGCTCATTTAAGTACATACAGGTGGAGCAAAAGTAGGTTTACAGTTGTGAGTATGTGACACACAAAGTCTGTTCTTGTATTATTATTTATTAATAATTGTACTGTTTTCCATATGAACAACTGTAAACCTATTTTTGCCCCACCCTGTGTGTAGTTTAACTGGAGAAAATAGCCTCTGATCTGAAATGACTCTTCTTCTAAAGTTCTGTCTTTTTAAAAGCCAAGCCCTAATAACACACTGAGTTTTCAGTATGCTTAGGAATATTCTTCCAAATTTTGGTCACACTTTTCATTTGATCACTAGTCCACATTAATTATGGTTGTTGTATTAAAATGATAAGCTATATGTTAGATTCCTTTGGAATGGAAATCTCCATTCTCTACCAGCAAGAAAAAAAATTATAATATACCTTGAATATTGCCAACTTATTTACTGTACAAAGAGCTTTCTATAAATCATATTAAGCTATTAATAATTTTGAGGAAAAATAATATGTCTGCGAGATCCAATTTCACTTTAAATACATCACATGTTGCCTAGACTTAGGGTTACCAGTAGTCTTGGCCATGCATTAGCAATTTCCTATCATGGATGCCATTTAAAAAATTATGTTTTCTGGCCATGTCATTCTTTAATTTGTTAGATTTTGGTTTTGATATTAAATGAATTATCTTCTTCTCAGACCTCAAGGAATATAGTAGTTATTAGTTCATGGAATGGAGATTAGAAATATAAATTCACATTGTTTTTGAATTTGCTACTACTAATGGTAGTGTAAAGATCTGTAACTTTTATTATGTTGATGATTAACTAGCTGTGTGACCTTCAGTAAGTCACCTTACCTTTATCCTCAGCTTTTATAAAATGAGAGTTTGTACTAGAATGTTTCTAAACATTTTTTAACCTCAAATATTATATAGTTTTAAAAAGTATCCATTTTATATCGTATATTATATTGTGTTGTATTATGATTGTGTACTTTGTATATGAAGATGCTGCCCTTCACACACAGCTGGTAGCCCATTTGTAACAGTGCAGTAGTTGAAACATGCAAAAGCAGGTGGATAATCTTCCCCATTTCATCCAGTCTCCTAAGTCCAGTGACACAATTTAATAACTCATTTGTACAAAATAACCTTACAAATACAGAAACTGAATTATGTAGTCTTAGTCTTAGTGTCCTAACCAAGAATTCTGTGTGTTATCATTTACTTCTTTTAAAGGAGGCCTTTAGAATTGCACATACTCCAACATTTTCTAAATCAATGAAAAATATATAAATGTAATTTGCCAAGGTTTTCTAGAGAACTGGGAAGAAAGTGTCTTCCCCCAATGGGACTTCACTGATGTGTCCCACTTATGGTTCTGGGAAAAAAGTGGCAGTTTCTGCCCTTGCTCACCTGACAACAACACCTCGCTGGGCTTGCTTTTGCTCAGGGCTCCGGTGGTGAATTTTAGGGACTTTTTCCTCTTAACATTTAATAGCTAGATGCTGTTTTTTTAATGCTTATGTTCTAGGGATGCTACTAAGCCTTTCATGAAAATTTTCTCCTGAGATGCTGGTAGCAGTCCTCTAGGGTAGGTATTATTGTCCTGTGCTGCAGATGAGGCAACTGGGATTTTGAAAGGTCAAGCAAATTTTCTGGGTTATATAGGAAACGGCAGATTCGGACTCTCGCTGAGGTCTGACCACATTGCGACTTGTGATGTTAAGCATCATCAGCACCAGGCAGAGGACACAGGCGCAAAATCAGAAATATGCGTGCACATACACTTGCACATGTGCACTGCACTCACACCGATGCCTTCTCCATAAAGGAGAAGCACAGCTTCTGTGCACAGGAGTGCACTGTTATGTGCCTCCGCTACCTGGAGGCGCACCAACCTCTTTCTGTGTTGCCCACTGCCCCACCCCCCAGCCTTGTACTGTCAGTAAGAGCAGCTTCCGAACATCACCCACTGTGGGCCGCCTCCACCGGCCTCACCTCCCATTTGCACTCTCTCTGAACCTCTTCCCTTGCAGCCCCCTCTTTGCCTTCCCTCCCCTGCCCCAAGCTGGCTGAGGCAAGTGAACAGATGTGACCCTTGGCTCCTTTTCGCCACCCGGAGTGCGTTCTGCCCTGGGGACAGTTGGACACCAGCAGGTCCCCTTCCTTCTCCCGGGAACTTCCAAGTTCTGAACCCCCACTGAACCCCCATGCCCGTCTTTCCTCTTCCCTCTCTTAGCCCTAAGATGCCCAGATACAGGCTTTATTTATTTTAGTGGGGGGCACATTTTATATTGTAGCTATTTAATGATTTATTGATTATTTAGGGGTACAAGCTTCCTGTGGCAAAGCATGCCTGGCTCTAGTTGTGCATTTCTACTTCTAATTACAAAACTTTTGTCCACGAAACTTGTTGAAGAATCAGTTGTCTTTTAATAGGTACATAACCTCTTAAAAAGCAATAATACAGGATCTGATTACCAAAAAAATCAATAGTACTTCACTTGGGCCCTCCTCTTTTCTCCAAACTACTTAGATTATTTTTTCATCCTAAACATCACTTGGGGAAAGGAAAACTCCAGGAGATTTTTTTCCCACATCTTTTATTAGATAAATCTTGTTCATAGGTAGTTTAAAAGTGAGTTCAGCTGTCATGTGGATAAATTCATATTCATACTTTCTGAAATGTTCACTGTTTTGGAATGTTTTTCAGGGTAGACAGATATTTCGTAAGAAGGACAGGTGTAGTTTTAAAAATAGCTCATCTGCAGCCAGGGCCCTGGCTGTGGTCAAGGTCCCAGGCCCTCCCCTAGTCACCTCTGGTGTTTTGGGTCATGGGGCAGGAAGTTTCTGCCACTGTCATAAATAATGGGCTGACTCCCTTAGATTGGCAAGACAGACTTGAGAGTGACTAGTACATGAGCCCACAGGACTGAGAAGATGACCCAAGTTAAGAAAGAAGGACAAGGTTTTAGGGTGAATTCAGAGGTATCGTGGCAGAGTAACAGGAACGCTGGACCAAATCCATTGGTCATGTTATGTCTCACCAGCCAGCTTGGTGGCCTTAACCACAATTTTTCCTGAAAATGCAGGGCCTCTGAAGAGCTTTCTGCCTCCTTCCAAATGTGTTTATACAAGGACACTTCTAAATTGTGTATGTTCAGATGTGGACTGGGCTGGATTTGGTCAGTGGACATGTTTCTCGTCCATGCCCACTGTGTCTCATCACCAGGTTGCTTTTGCTCTTCACTCCTATCGGATGAGCCATCTCTTCTTGAAAAACCAATCATTTAGCCTGTAAGGTAGTTTCTCCTGCCCAAGACCTGGAGGTGGCCTGATCCAGAAGTAGTTTGGCACCAGAATATGTAGCATCATCCTAACCTTTTTGGACAGCTTTCTTCTGATTCCCAACTGAAACCAGAGAAGGCCAACTGTTTCTTTTAATTTGGGTGATTATAGTGTGGGAAGACACAGTGCAGGATGGCCATACAGCATTATGAATGTTATAGTGACCTTAACTGTGGCCTTGGATGAGGGCAGGTTAGTCTGTTCATCCATCCATCTAGCCATTCATTCATCCATCCATTTGTGTATTCATCTGTCTGTACATTTATCTGTCTACTATCTATCCATCCAACTTCTATCCAGCTATCCACCTATCATCCATCTATCCTTCTGTCCATCTATTTATACATATGTAAATCTGTCAATCTGTCAGTCATCTATTCATCCATCCTTCTATCTATCAATCCATCCATCTATATTTCCTCCTCCCACTTTTCCTCCTCCCCTCCCTCCCTCCCTTTCATCCATTTATTCATCTGTCCATCTCTATCTTCCTTCCCATGTTATAAAGAAATCTTTCCGAACTTAAGGAACATGCTTTTTCCTTACTCATCTAAGTGCATTGAAACATCTGTCATTCATTTAACAAATTAGCATGCTGTGATAATATATACATGTGGGTTATTGCAGGCAGAATCACAAAGAATTTGAACTTGTTTTTAACTAGGCACCCTGAATACATCATTGTATTAGTCACTATCTGACATTGTCCTCTCTGCACCATCCATTTTTCATGCATTTTTCTGGCCACAGTCACCACGTAATGCAGTTTTCTGGCTGATGAGATGACCGATGACATACTTTGGACATCGTTGCTGTTAAGTTTCCGAGGAAACTAAGAGTAATTATCTTGAAAAGAATCAGGCTCTTTCCCCTTCATTTCTTTTAAAAGATAAGTTTGCATAAGTTCAGAAGAGAACACAACTAAAACACCCCAAAATCCTAACACGGCACCTATTTTAGTCTTAAGTGTAACAGATTAGAATAGGGTTTCTCATTCTCCCGGGGGTGTCCAACCTGCAGCCCACAGGCCGCATGCGGCTCAGGATGGCTATGAATCCAGCCCAACACAACATCGTAAATTTACTTAAAACATTATGAGATTCTTTTTGTGATCACATGTTGCAATGTATTTAATGTGTGGCTCGAGACAACTCTCCTTCTTCCAGTGTGTCCCAGAGACGCCAAAAGGTTGGACGCCCCTGTTACACTGTTGACATTTTGGGCCAGTTTTTTGTGGTGGCGGCTGACTTGTACATTGTAGGATGTTTAGCAGCATCCCTGGCTTCTCCCCCCTACATGCTAGTAGGACCATCTCCAGTAATGAAAACTAAAGAGGTCTCCAGAGATTGTCCAATGTCCCCTGAGGAGTGGAAGGGGCAAAATTAGCCTTGGTTGAGAACCACAGGACTAGAATTAGAAAGTTAAAGTGAGTTTTGGGATCCCTTCATTCTGTCAAAACAAGTTTGTGAAGAGACAAAGCAAAACCAAACTAATTCGTTGACCTAATGTTTCTTAAGTTCTGCTAACGTGCCATGGCACGGTGCCAAGTAACGAAGATGCAGACATCAAAAAGGTTCAGTTCCTGCCTACAGAGAGCTCACAGTGAGATCGGGGAAGCAGATGTGTAAACAGATAACCATATATACACAGGACTTATAGGGAGGAAATTAGTCATATTGTTAGATGGTATATAGCCAAATCTGTCAGATACTTACCACATGTTTCACTTCTCAGATGGTCCCTCTGGGGTCCTGCAGACACAGGCTTATTTTAAATTTTGTATCACAGAAGAAACATCGCTTGGTCATTTCCCCTCCTTGGACCCTGCTGATGTTGTTCCTGCCTAGAAGGTCTTATCTCAGACTTTTACATCTCCAAATTCTCCCTCCCATAGACAGGAGGCCTGTCTCCTCCAGAAAGCCATTCTGGATTGCGTTAGCTTGCTCTGACATCTACCCCCTAACCCCCATTCTGAAACCCCCATCTCCTTTGCCCAGCTTGTTGTTTGGCTTATTGTTTGGTCCGCCTCTGCTTCCCATGCGTTGGTCTAATCACTCCAGTAGATTGTAGACTATTGGCAAGGTAGAAAACAACATGGATTCTAGTTTCTAGTGACAATAAAAATTTCACAGCTTCCCAAACGTACTACCCTTTTGCTCACACTCTTTTCTGTAAAGTGACATTTCACATAGTTATCTCAGAATAATTGCCTTCATGCCTTCTTCTCCTTCCTTAATATGGGGTTCTGGGGACCAGCCAGTGGCTGTAAGATTATCAAGTGACTAAGTCAGTAACAAGACCTCAATGTTCTTCTTTATAAAATGACATTTGATATACTTACTGCAGAATAATTGGGTACCAAGGTCCTTATGAGAAGAATAACTTGTTTGGTAGTGGAGCCAGTTCACAGCTCTCTGTCTCAACACATTCTGCTGCCTCCCCATCATTAAGAGAAAGATGCTTTATAAAGACCCTGTCTAAATCCCATGGAAGTGCTGATATGTCTCATGCTGTGGTCCCTAGTTACCAAGGGTACTGTTCTGACCACCAGGAGAATAACAGTGTTTGGTCTATATGAACTGAAGTATTGCAAATGGGAAGGTAGTTGCTTTCCAAGAAAATTCTGTTCCAAAAGCGAGGTTGAAAACAGTTAACAGTCCATTGAGAGTTTTAATAAACTCCTTCAACAAAGAAAGCTTTTAACTTCTCGTGGGGAGAACAAGTGAATAGGATTATGGCCACCTACTAATTACTGAGATAGAGATCCCCTGGGGTGCCTGTGTTTAAACATAATTAATACCGAATATTGAGGCGAGTAATGACACAAAAATGCATTATATGCAGACACACATATTTAATTCATATGTGGCAAAGCCTAGTTACTAAGACTAACTACATTAGACAGTTGATACTTGGGCCAAATTTCCTTGATTTGAAATAATGGATAGCACCTGCTTTAGTTACAAGACATAATTAACACAGAGGGAAAAGGCCATATAAGCTCTTGAACACTGAAGAGCTAAAATGTCTTTGTAGTTCAGCTTTGGACTGCTAAATGTGGACCAGAAAGCCCTTGACAAGTATGAAAATCTATCGCAATCAAAACAGTTGAACAAGGAATTACATTGAGAGACAAGATGTGATGGTTCTGGAGGGAAAAAAAAAAGGAGTAAATATGCATTTTCTCGACTGAGATTCAGAACCCTTGGAATTCCTTATGTAGACTCCATATGCCATAGTTGCCGAATTAATCTTGCTTGCTGATCAGTTTGAAAAGTTATTTTTCTTGTAAATACTCAGTCATTTGAGAGGTTTTTCCCAATTAGATGAAAACTAACTAAGGATACTCATCTTTTATAAGAAACAGTCACACCTGTCTGCCTTTGATCTGCCACTTCCTGTGAATCCGGAAACAACCAGATAGGGCAGTCTTCAGGGCTCAGTCTCTGATCTCCACAGACTTGGCATCTGGATAGTAAAGGACAGCTTCTGTTGGAAGGGGTTTTCAGGACAGGTGTTTCTTTACAAGGCCCATCTCAATCTTGAAATCAGTGCCCTGGTTCTTGGCCATCCACGGAGGCCTCTCCCATTTAGCATCCCACCTACTCCATGTCTCTGGGCTCCGCTCGTCTTGCTTCTCACTTAGTAATCAAGCTTTCACTTTGGATTAATTTCCTCCCCTCCTGGAATTGCATTTTCAAACTTTTCAGGCTTGTCTGGTCACTTTGGCTTCCTCCTGGATTCTTAGTCCCTTTCCTGCTCAAGTTGCCTCAGGCATGTTTCACCTTTGGATTCATCCAGGACTTTATTCTTTGGGCTCTGAAGTCAAAGGGCAGCCTTGCCTATTCATGTGTCCACCCCAGCTGAACCCATTGTCATGTGGAAAGCTGGGAAGTATCTCAGTACTGGAATGAAGCCTTCTAAGAGCTCATTGCCTCCCTGGGACTTCCTTTCTGGAAGAAGACAAGTTCTCTCTTTTAATCTTAGGGCCTAGGTTAACAGTCCTGGACAGTAATTGCAGGAACCTACAAGATGACCCTCACCTTGGGGTACAAACCATACTGAGCACATTTCCAAAGCTATGAAACATGGCATGTCAAACATCTTGGAATTTCCAGGTTTCTGGGAGAAAAAATTTATTGATGTTCTGAGTTCTGTACAATAATGTGAACCCCTCATAGCTTTTCTTAGCACAGCCACCTCCCTGTGTTTCCGTTGGTCACATGATCTAGTTCCAGGCATTTTAATTGATTAAAGCAATGATCCGTGACCAGGACACTGTCTTTCAAAGGATATGCATTACCAACAGCCAAGGGAGCTCTAATAAAGATCATTCCCAACAAGGAAGTGCTTCAGAGGGTTTTCTCCTGCATAATTCTTGTGGAAAGTGCAACCAACAATTTGGGGGTATGTTTTTCTTTTCAAACCACTGTGAGTTAAAATTTAGTTGATAACATCAACTGATTGATGGTTACTCTAAAGAAATTGTTTCTTTTTCAATAATGTAAGCAATGATAAGAAACCTTTGTTTTTCTGATACTATTTTTCTTTTATTTTAAGTGTAGAAGTTAAATTTAGGGAGAATGGTTATTTGAACAATAGGGAGTCTTCTAATCCTTAAGTGCCAATTTAGGTCCTTAGTTTCTTTTAGCAATGATTTGTAGATGATCTTTTAAAAAATTTTAGTCTTATGTAATTTCGGATTTATGGTGTTTTTTCTATAGTATTGTTTCGTAATTTTATTTTCCATCTTTTTGCTGCTGACATTTAAATACAATTGACCTTTGTTTATTGACCGTATATGTTGAGGCTTTGCTAAGTTAATTCCCTAATTTATTAGGTTTTCTTGTCAATCCCGTAAGATTTTCTACATAGATTATTATTTCTTCTACAAATAGAGACAATTTTATACTTCTTCCTTTATAAACTTTGTACTTGCTGTTTTATTTTTGCCTTATTCCATCGACTAGGACATCCATTTCAGCACTGAGCAGAAGGAATAAGGGTAACTATCTTTGTCTAGTTCCTGATCTTGGGTAGGGTGAAGAGCATTTTTTTTTCTCACCGTATTTTAGTTTTAAGTGTTTTGTAGACACTTTTTTTTTCAGGTTAAGAAATTTTTTATTTGTTTGTAGTTTTTATCATGAATGGATGTTTGTCATAATTTTACCAAATCTATTGAGAGACTCTTCTGTTTTAGTTGGTTGATAAGGTCAAATACATTAATTTATACTTTAATGTTATATTCACCTTGCATTCCTAGGATAAACTCCACTCACTGCTCATAAAGGATATCAGTCCTGAAGTTTTATTTTCTCATTATGTTTTTGTTAGGTTTTGGTATCAGGTTTATGCTGGCCTCAAAAAATGAATTGGGAAATGTTATTTTCTGAAAGAGTTTATGTAAGATTAATATTGTATTTTCTAAATGCTTGATAAAATTCTCCAGTGAAACCATCTTGTCCTGGAGGTGTTTGTTCATTTGTTTGTGAAAGGCTTTTGATTAAAAATTCAATTTATTTTATGTAAGGTTATTCATACATTCTATTTCTTCTTGAGTCAGTTTTGATAAGTTATGTTTTTCAAAAAATGTGCCTCTTTCATTGATGTTACATGAATTAATCAGCATTAAGTTGTGTATTAAATTTCCTTACTACTCTTTTTATCTGTAGGATTAGTGACTGTATCTCCTCTTTCATTTCTTGGTTAGTCTTGCTAAAGTTTTACCAATTTTAGTAATATTTTAAAGAAGCAGTTTTATGTTTTCCTAATTGTTTTTGCAAGGTTGTTTAGATTTCACCTTTCTCAGAGGCAAAGTAAATTTCTTATGTCTGACATTTATCTCAGCTGTGGTAAGTTTATGAAGATGTTTTTCTATCAGAGAAGACCCATACCAAACCATGAAACTACTTTTAGCATGCAGCTTGTAAATACTATTCTACAAAGAATGGGAATATAATTAATTGAATGTTGTATCCACATGTCAAATTGATTATACACTGAAATCTTTCCAGCCAGCATTTCAAATCCCAACTTTAGTGGTTCAATTTAAAAACCATCTAAAGATGATTGAAAATAGGTTTTAGTTAAATTCATTTTACTGAAGAGGACACTTGTTCTGAGCAGGTGTTCTCTCCCGTGACACCAGTGAGTAATCCCACCCGTCACCTGTGTACTATAAATCACTGTACTACAAATATATTAGTTTATGATTCATATCTGGCCTTCCTTGTAAAAACAAAGATGAAACAGCACTTTAGACTGAATGATTTAATGCACACTGAATGAATCTACTTTCTCTGAGTTCAGTCTTGTTCTCTCTGAGCATTTTTTATTTTCAGAAGGAAATTGAGTTCTAAATTGAGAAGGTGTATTAACTCTTTCAGACAATGGAATGATCAGATATAGCTTCTAAACAGCTTCCTGGAGGCCGCATTGAGTTAGGCCTTTCATCAGTTCTTAACTTACTGGTTGAAACAGATTTTCGCAAGGGGTGACTCTTGGTCTTACCTTGGCTTAGGCTCCCATCATTCCTTTGAAGAAAATTCTTATCTTTTTCTTCTGTTCTTTTTCCCCTGAAGGCAGTAATAAACCTGTGCTGGTTAGTAAGATCTCATTGGTAAGGGCAGTAATTTTTGCCATGGTTTCAGAGCAGCCTGTGGTCGTTGTTGGGGCACTTATCCAACTTCTCATGAAGAGAACCACGGTGGCATGGTCTCTCACACAAAACGATACTCAGTTTTGGGCCACGTACATTGCTTGTGTCTTTTCATGCCTGGTGGCCCTTACTTGATGCATCTATGAACAGTTGTGTTATAAAGAGAATATTAAATTATTTCCAATGTGTGTTTATTTAATTCTTTTCAAACTTCATTAAAATTTAAAAAAATTATTCTTTGAGATGCTCTTCTTTATGTTAATATTCATTTAACGAACTGTAGTGTTCAGATTCAAGAAATATTTGAGGATGTCCTTTAGAAAGCTATGTAGGTCAGATTTAGTTGGCACTCTGCTTTGCTGCTTTTTTCATGTTTGACTGTCTTCCATCCCTATGACTACGTTTTAGATAGGTATAATTATGTCTGGAAACAGCTCTGAGTTTAAATTATCACTTCTCTCCTTGCTGGTGGTTTGGACAGAGCTATAACTTTATCCTGTAGGTAGTAATAGAATGGCTGTGGAGAGAATGTTCACCTCGTGGTCAGAGGGGTGATGGGACTAAAGTCAGGACACTGTGTATTGAAAGCATTTACTCAGCGTTGGCAAGGAGCGCGAGCGAGAATTCTCCCCTTCTCCCTCTCTTGAGTTTGTATGGGTGGAATAGTAATAAAATTGAAAAAGACCAGATTAACAGGAGAAAAGCCAATTTAATATGTGCACACAGGCAATCAAAAATGATACTCTCAGAATGATGAACCAGCAGCTGTTTATGCTTTGTAGGCCAAGAAACAATGAATTTGTGAAGAAGTGACAGAACAAAGACACTTAAGTTTGGGTTGCTCATTTCATGAGGAATCTAAACAAAGTTTGGGCGTGGGTAGTAAAGGAGCAACAAGGAGTAATGTAAGGTTTTCAGATGTGGATTCCTTCAGTCTAGTGATAAGGGTGTCTCTCTTAGGACCCTCGCCCCCATGCCTGCACTCCACTGGAACGTGGAGCTCACCTTTCACAGTGGAGATTTATATCTCACTTTCAAGGCAAGTACCTTTAATTCAAGGTAATCAGCATGCCATTTTGGGTTATTTGGGCAGTCTTCCCTGAGCACCAACAGTGTGGTCAGCTCTTTGGTGAACATAAAGGGTGATGAGATCCCACTTCTGCTGTTACGAAACCTGCCGTCCCTAGACCAGCCGGGAGATGAACACTTACCTGGGATCCAAGCGAGAAAGAAATCTGAACTAAACAGAAGTATAAACATTGGACTACCAGAACCAGGAAGAGGGATTCTACTTCGAGACGGGCAGCATGAAGATGGCTTAGGATGGCATTCGAGCCTTTTATGGATGGGGGGAGATTTCACCTGGTGACAAAGGGGGGAAGGGCTTTGCACGTTGAGGAAGGAACGTGCTCCAAAGCAGAGTGGGACCAAAGTGAAGAGTGCCTAGCATTTGGGAGAATGCCAAGTTAGATGAAGTGACATTGGGGAGTGTGCCTTTCCTTCTCTGTCCTCCCACTCTTTTTCCTTCCTTCCTTTCCCCTTCCTTCCCCCACCTTTCCCCTCTCCCTGGTAATACTCCCACATCCCCTCTTTCATACTTCCTGTAACAGTTACATGCCAGGCACTGGGACTGTGTGCTGAACCAAACACTTAGCCTTCCTTGATGGAGGTTAGAGTCCAGCCCGGCAGGGGCAGTTGTCCTTTCATTAGGAGTGTGGCCTTGGGAGTTACATAGAGGATCAGGGAATGATTCACAGGTAGCAGTCCAGCTGGAAAGCTGTTTCAGTAGAATCAGAGAGGACGGACTCAAATCTTTTATCAGGAAAATTGCCATGGAACTACAAAGACAGGGAGGATGCAAATAATTGCTATTAGAGCTCCACGGCGTTATCACACAGTATTATGGTATAAGGGTTAGGAGCATGAACTTAGGAGCCAGACTACTTGGGCTTGTGTCTCAGTTTCTCGTTCTCACCAGGTGTTTCACCTTGGGCAAATTGTTTAACTCAGTACTCTTCTACCTCAGTTTAGGTATGTCTAAAATAGGGATTATAATAGTACCTTCCTGATGAAGTGGTCATGGGGCTTAAGTTAGTTAATACATGTAACCTCTTAGAAAAGTACCTGGTGCATACTAGCCCTATATAAATACAGGTTAGGGTTATTAATTGCCAGTCCGCTAAATGAGGACCAGCTTCCAAAAGAGGAGCTAATTGGTCTAACTTTGCTAAATCCCATAGTTTGTATAAAACTGGATTTTTCATAAGTATACAGGTGTCAGCACATATCCAAATGTTATGGAAAGAAATAAAATAATAACAGTTATTTAGAGCCAATCTGGTTATTGTTCTATTACTTCCCTTTCCAATCTTGGGAAGAAATTTAAGTGGAAAAAGTATTATATATATGCATTCATATGTGTAAAGTTTTAGAGGAGAAAGTGTGTTCAACAGTTGAAAAATTTTGTTTAAGATTCAGAAATGTCTTACAAACTGGAAATCCAGGCCTTGGATACCACTGGGGTAAAGACAGAAGTCTGGAGAGACTCATCTTCTATTTTTATTGTCCAAGCTAATGGTCCATTAGCACAGCTCCTTGAGGCTGAGCCTGTAGATAATACATGCCTTCCAGGGGCAAGGACACTAGGTGGATGTTTCCTACTGGTGGAAAGTCACATTATTTTCCTGGGGGAAGAATGTGAACAAATCCCACTTATTGCACACAATGGCAAAAATAAGAAAGGTCAGTACCTAGTGGGCAAAGAAATTACCAAGATACTATCAGTGTTCAAAGGGAAATGCCTATGTTCATAATTGGTTTAATAATTTTGGTTTCAATAATGGTTTGTTCTTATTAGCTAGTCAGTGAAATGGTGTTAATTTTAAGGTTCATTGGTTTATGAAGAACATCGATGCATTTTTAGGCAGATTTGCATTGTTAGTGAAGAGATACAAAATGAAAAATTTCAGTGAGCTCATTACAGACTTGATCAGTTTATCCTTCGTTGAAAAGAGGCTTCAAAAATCTCAAATTCTTATATCCAGAAAAATTATGATAAATAGCAAATAATTAGGTTTCCCAGTGTACCGTAATCGCATTTTTAATTTCTTTGCTTTCTGACATAATTCTGGCCACACTTATTCCAAACCACCAAGTATTTGAATTTTAAACCATTTTAAATTTGCTACCACCAAAGAAGTGTGAAGTGTCAATGTTTCTTTTCCTTGGTAAGTCTGTCCCTTTAGTCATTCACTTTTTCTGCTAAGGAACAGCTAAGCCCCCTGTGTCAGAAGGCAGCCACCTGAGCGCCCCGCCCCCATGCCTTTGCCTTCGTGCTCCGTCTGAGTCGCGCGAGCCCTGAGAGCCAGCAGTTTCCTGTGCCTCAGACATCTTAGCCGCAGCAAACGATCCCCACCAGTTTGCCCAGATCCAAGGGCCTGGCCGCCATTTGGTACTGAATTGGCATGCAGGCAGTCTTGGGTCAATTAATTAGTAAGACTAATTGAAGCTAAATATAATTAACCATACACTAGTGAGCTGTCCAAATTTAACTCCACTAAAGTTATGTAATGAATCTGGAACATAAAGGATTACTGGCAAACAGCTTTGCCTTGTGGATTTAAAAGCATACCTTGTTTTCATCCATGTGTTGTGATTAATAAATTGATAAAGGGTATCCTAATGCATGTGGACACAGTAGCACCCACCCATGATGGATGCTAGTTGAAAGTCATTTTCTACATTGCCTACCGTGTAGTTATACTTAATGCAGATTTTAATGAGCATCAACACTAACCAAGAACAACAGACGTTGAGACTTCACACTTATTTGGTGACACCGATTTAAAATGGTTTAAAGTTCAGATGCCTAGCAATTGGAAATTAATGTGCTTAAAATTTGTCAGGAAGTTAGTGAAAAGCCAACTTGAAATACAACATTGATTGATTTGTAATGATAAAATAATGTTAACTAGTTTAATTAGTATTCATCCGGAATTGTGAAAGCAAGAACCAACATGAATTTTTGTATTAAAATGATTAGAAATATCTTTCTTATAGAATTACCACCAAACTTTGTCATTTGGTTCTGTTTTTAAAAGAAAAATAAATGACTTTAGAGAATGAACTATTCAAATGTATTTTGGTACTTAATCTTTCATAAATGTAGAATTTAAGAGTATCCATGGGTATGCATGGTCAAATGCATACCTAAGTATTATATGTAAATTATTTTTGACAAAAGAGACCGAGAGACAATGAGGGTGTAGGTAGCAATGGACTTGTGGATGCACGTGTTCAGACTTCAGGTAAGTAAAGAACCTAAGAGCATACCAGATTCACCCAGGGGACGCTGCTCATTTCTGCTGCTTTGTTTTTAAAGGTTATTTAAACCATTTAGGAATTCTGACAAGCCATATGTTGCAACAGTTGGAGCTCTTTCACACAGAATGAGATTCTACAGGTTGTTTTGAGTTTCATTGTTTACTGGCAAACCTTAGAGCGATTTTAGTTTTGTTTCACTTATGCAAAAGTGTGAACATGACTAATTAATTCTCTCAAGTTGATAGCCCCCTTGAAAGGTTTTTGATCATTTGTACCGTAAATTGTTTCAGATTTCTTTCCCCATTGAATGGTGTGTGCTTTATACAGTTTGTGAGCTTCAAAGATGTTCCATTTGTGTACAAATTCTAAATCTTGACAAAAGTGGCTTCATGGGTTACCCTATAGATAATTAAAAGTCAGTAATATCTGAGTTCGTGAGATGTACCAATAACAGATAGTATATAATTTTATAGTTCCCTTATAATTATTCTAGCATTTTACCTTAAACAACTTTTTCACTTTTGTTCTTACATAACCTAATTATTTGTTTGTTACATTTTCTCACAAAAACAAGAAATTCCCCTTTTTGCAGTAGCCATATGTGTTAAGAACAAAGTAAATTTCCAAATAGAGGGCTCCTCACCATGTTTCTTCAGCGTGTTTTTAATTCTATGCATGTGGAACGGTGATAATGTGATTCCCAGGTACTAAATACTCCTCAGCCATTCACGCTTAGTACTGTTATCTGGAATAAAACTAGATTTAACTTGTAGAATGGTGAATTACTGAAAATAATGAAATTAAGGCAATTCATTAATATTTATCTCCTTGTCTATTTTGGATAGCCTGGATGAAATGGAAAAACTCATTTGGGGGCCGATCAGATTGAAAAGAGTCTGAAATTACAAAGAGAAACATGGAGATAAAAATGCTTTTTTTTTTCCTTTTTAAATTAAACACAGCACCTTTTTTCTCACATGCCTCTGTTTTTCTTTTAGTGGCAAAGCATTTCTATAACACTGGTTGAGAAAGTTCAGATGATTGCTGTAATCCTAGGATCCCTGTTCTTAATAGCGAGTGTGACCTGGCTCCTCTGGTCAGCCTTCAGCCCCTATGCAGTGTGGCAGAGGAAGGACATCCTTTTTCAAATCTGCTATGGAATGTATGGTTTTATGGATCTAGTATGCATAGGTAAGACCATGACATTACACATTAACAAACTGTCAGTAATCCATTTCTTGCAGCTATTATATTTTCATCTGTTGGTTGTAATACAGAATGTTGTGATTCGCATGATTTTGGTTCACCAGTTAATTAACTGTCCAAGGCGTCACAATCTGGCCACTTTTCTCAAAAAGCATAGCATCTATATTCTTGAGTAGTCTGAAGAAATGAACAGAATAATGCCCATTTTAAGTGACATATTCTACAATGCAAAGGAAGGAAGACTCGAAGAAATTATTAGGGGTGGACGATGTAAGGACAGTCATTTATTATGAAGGAATAAAAGCAAATCAGTCACCCTTCACAAAGCTGGGATAGCACTGATGGACACCAGTGGTGATATTGTGCATTTGGGGAGAGGACAGGGCCTTCGGGACAGTTTTGCTTACTGTCCTGTGCCTCTGTGTTTCACCTATTAAATTCAGTGTCTTAAAAGAGAACAAGGACCAAACATTTTAGCTTAAACCAACACAACAAAAAAGGGTTTCTTATTTGTACATTTCACTTCACTGATCTGTTGTTTCCCTAATATTGTACCATGAGAAAAATGGAAACCGATTTCATGCTGTGTTTATGTTGTGTGTGAGGTGCCTCAAGTGTCTTGATTGAGACCAGTTGGCAATGAGAGACCGGGATGAGGAGGGCAACGCCATATGAAGGGTACTTTGCCTGCTCTGATGTGCTTTATAGCTCAGTGGGATGTGGAAAGAGCTGAGGCAGGCAGCTGTGGTTTAAAGCAGCGGTTCTCAGTGTGTGGCCTGCGGACCACCGGCAGCAGCGGTGACTTCCGCAACACATTTTTAAAGGAACGCCCATCCTCAGGCCCCGCACCAGACCAGCCGAAGCACAAGCTTCAGCCCCACCTGTGTTTTACAGGCCTCCTAAAGTTCCGATGCATGCTGATTCCAGGGAATGGGTGCTCAACTTGGATCAAGTGACTTGACTTCTAATCCTGGCCTCTGCTTGGACAGATCAACTTTGTCCATGTTCCTGTTTTCTCACCTATGAAAATGGGAGTAATCATCCTTAGCTCACAGGCTTAAATAAAGGAAATAATGATTATAAAATAATGTTATCAGTAAATTAAAGGTTTTGAGTAAATCACAAACATTGTAATAATTTAAATCACTTAAATAAATGCCACTACTCATGAAAACCTTAATTTAGCTAGCAGTGTAAATATTCTCAGTTTTTTCCCCAGAAGACCTCTATAAATATTAAATTATGATCAGCCTGAATTTCCCCTCCTTAGCTTCTTTTCTCCTTTGTCACTAGTACAAAGCTAGTGAGAAAGAAAATAATCAAATTTCAAGCCAGAAAGGAAAAAAGAAGGCAGAGAAATGTCACGGGTAATATGTAAACTGAGCAGATGTTGCCTGAATAATTGAGCTAATCATGTATATGAACAATTTACATTAAATGTGAAAATGCCAATGCATGCTTTTAGAAGTTCAGAATCTCTATACAAATGTAATCTTGTGGGGAGTGTTCTAAATGAAGAATTACAAAATTGTTCTACAAGTCCCTCAACAAATTCAGAGATGGTGTTTCTTCTGTCTTTGAACATAAATGTTGTGAAATATGATACTCCATTAATATTCAAAGGGGAGGTGAAATACAAGAGAATCATTAGGTTCCCAATCCAACCTAGAGGGAAAGAAAATCCAGTTGACTTTCTTGAAATTAACTAAAAGGAGCCATGTATTTCCTGGTCAGGAAACCGTTTTCTTGAATTTCACAGCTTGCATTTAGTGTTGTTATTATATCTCAAATTTTGATTGCTGATGTCAGACTTTCAAACAAGATTATCAGAATTCTGCTTTAAAAAGCACATACATATGAACTAATAATATTTCGACAATATGTGATATATTTGGGGTTCCGTTTTGAAATCTAGGTGTTTGCCCGTTTTATAAAGTCAAGTTTCTTAGGAACAAAAACCAGTTGACATTTTCCTGGAGACACTTTGGAGAGTGAATTTTTATCTTAAGTTTTAAATGTTGACAATACTTTTGTCTTTTGGCTCATCAAATCTAAATCATTATTCAATGATTTATTTGTATGTTTTGAAAAATATTAAAGAATTCAGGTTGAACAGCATTCTTGATTTCACTTGGAAAACTCATTAATTAGTCTGTTTGGGGCCAAATAAAATCTTATTTTTTTCCCCAAGAAATCAGAAAACTACTATAGTCAAGAAAGCAAATAGAGATAAATTTCTAGTAGCCGAATAGATCATAGCCTATAACAGCTCTTGCTAACATTTTAAATTAATTTAAATGTCTGGTAATTAAGTGTAGACAGTGACAAAGTAGATTACATTGATTACACCTCAAATATCCCCAACAGCAAGACTTTGAAGTCAGAGTCGAGTGAAAAGCAGGTTTGAGCCCAATTTGCTCAGCTCAGTTCAATTAATGTTTATTGAGGACGACTTTCTACGTGTCAGACACAGAGCTAGATGCTGCGAATAAAAATGAGAGTCGAATCTCTTTCCTGTCCCCAAGGAGCTTCCAGCCCCACAGGCAGGACAGACATGTAGCAGGTAACTGGAACACACTGAGATGGGCATAGCATGGAAGGACGCAGACGAGATGGTTGCTGGACAAAGCTGGGAGAGATCAACGCTGGGCTGTTGTACGCAGAGAGTGGATAATTTCAGGCAGTTTTCACGGGAATGTGAGAGCCAAGCAGGCTGTGTGATGAGTAGGTGCTTGGCAAATGGGAAGATAGCCCCCTTGTCATCAGTGGAGGATGTAAGATTGGCTCACCATTCAGAGGGTTTTAAAGCAGTTGAAAACATTCCTACATTTCTGTTCATCCAAGCTTTTCAAACCTGTTTATAACTAAATGGAGGAGTAGGTTGGCAGCTTCATAAATGTTCTTTTAAAAGAAGGATTCTGAAAATCTACAGATTACTCCAGAATCAAAAAATGTTACGATCCAGCCAGTGTATGTAATGTTTAAGATTACGTCTTACTGGATTCTTAAATAGAAATGTAAAGATTTATAGAAAATTTATTTATTTGGGAAATTTATTTACTTATTTCCAGACACAGCGAGTTTATCGGCGCTTTCATTTATTATTAATATTTTTTCTACTCTTCCATGATCCACTTTTTTTCCTGTCTTTTTAAAAAAGTAATATTTTATTGATTATGTTACTACAGTTGTCCTAATTTTTCCCCTTTTGTCCCCTCCGCTCAGCACCCCCTACTCCCTCAGGCAATCCCCACACCATTGTTCATGTCCCTTGGTCATGCTATAAGTTCTTCGGCTACTCCATTTCTTATACTGTACTTTACATCCCCATGGTTATGCAGTAACTACCTATTTGTACTTCTTAATCCCCTCATCTCTTCACCCATTCCCCCACATCCCCCTCCCATCTGGCAACCATCAAAACGCTCTCTGTATCTATGATTTTGTCTGTTTTTCTTGTTTGCTTAGTTTGTTTTTTAGGTTCAGTTGTTGATAAATGTATTTATTGCCATTTTAGTGTTCATAGTTTTTATCTTCCTTTTCTTAAAAAAGTCCCTTTAACAATTCATATAATAATGATTTGGTGATGATGAATTCCTTCAGTTTTTTCTTGTCTGGGAAGCTTTTTATCTGCCCTTCGATTCTAAATTATAGCTTTGCTGGGTAGAGCAATCTTGGCTATATTGGTCCCTGCTTTTCATGACTTGGAATATTTCTTGCTAATCCCTTCTAGCCTGCAAAGTTTCTTTTGAGAGATCAGCTGATATACTTATAAGCACTCTCCTGTAGGTAACTAACTTCTTTTCTCTTGCTGCATTTAAGATTCTATCTTTATCTTTAACCTTTGGCATTTTTTTGTATATTTTATTGATTATTCTATTACAGTTGTCTCATTTTTTTCTCCCCTTTATCTCCTCTGCCCCACACTCCATCCCATCATCCCTATATCAACGTTTTCCCACCACCACTTTCCCCAGCCCCACGCCTCCCCACCTCCCACCCTCAATCCTTCCCCCATTTGGCTTTGTCCATGGGTCCTTTATGCGTGTTCCTTGATGACCCTTCCCCTCCTTTTCCCCTGTTATCTCCCTCCCTCCTCCCCTCTGGTTACTGTCAGTTTGTTTTTTATTTTAATGTTGCTGGTTATATTTTTCTTGCTTGTTTATTTTGTTGATTAGGTTCCACTTATAGGTGAGATCATATGGCATCTGTCTTTTACCACCTACTTTATTTCACTTAGCACAATACTCTCCAGTTCCACCCATGCTGTTGTGAAGGGTAGTAGCTTTTTCTTTCTTTCTGCTGCGTGGCATTACATTGTGTAAATGTACCAGTTTTTTGATCTACTCATTTACTGTTGGGCACTTAGGTTGCTTCCAAATGTTGGCTATTGTAAATTGTACTGCTGTGAACATAGGGGTGCATAAGTTCTTTTGAATTGGTGTTTCGGGATTCTTAGGGTATAATCCCAGCAGTGGAATTGCTGGGTCAACAGGCAGTTCCATTTTTAGTTTTTTTAGGAAATTCCAAACTGTTTTCTACAGCGACTGCACCAGTCTGCATTCCCACCAGCAGTGCACTAGGGTTCCCTTTTCTCCATATCCTCGCCAGCACTTGTTGTTTGTTGATTTGTTTATGATGGCCATTTTAACCTTTGACATTTTAATTATTATGTGTCTTGGAGTGGGCCTTTTTGCATCCATCTCATTTGGAACTCTCTGCTTCCTGGACTTGCATGTCTATTTCCTTCACCAAATTGGGGAAGTTTTCTTTCTTTTTTTTTTCAGATAGATTTCCAATTTCTTACTCTTTCTCTTCTCCTTCTGGCACCCCTATGATGCGAATATGGGAGCGCTTGAAGTTGTCACAGAGGTTGCTTACACTGTCCTCGTTTTTTTGGATTCTTTTCTCTTCTTGTTATTCTACGTGGTTGTTTTTGCTTCTTTATGTTCCAAATCATTGATTTGATTCTTGGCTTCATCCATTCTACTGTTGTTTCCCTGTAAATTGTTCTTAATTTCAATTAGTATATCTTTGTTGCTGACTGGATTTTTTTATGCAGCTGAGGTCCTCACTAAGTTCTTTGAGCATCCTCATAACCAGTGTTTTGAACTCTGCCTCTGATAGATTTCTTATCTCCATTTTGTTTAGTTCTTTTTCTGGAGTTTTGATCTGTTCTTTCATTTGGGCCATGTTTCTTTGTCTTCTCATTTTGGCAGCCTCCTTCTGTTTGTTTGTATGTATTAGGTAGAGCTGCTCTGACTCCCTGTTTTGGTAGTGTGACCTAATATAGTAGGTGTCTTATGGGGTCCAGTGGACAGCCTCTCCAGCCACTTAAGCTGGGCACTCTAGGTGCACCCTTCATGTGGGCTGAGTACACCCTCCTCATGTAGTTGATCCTTGATTTTTTTTTTGGCATTGGTAATGGCTTTTATTTTTTTAAAATTTTTTTATTTTTTGATATATTTGATTGAGTATGCTATTACAGATGTCCCATTTTTCCCCCCCTTATCCCCTCCACCCTGCACCCCATCCCATCATCCCCATATAGCCTTGACTTTTGTTTGCAGGTGAATGAGAGGGATTTACCCAGACCAGTCACCTGCAAGGGCTGACTGTGAGCACTGACCACCACCCTCCACCCTCCGTGGAGGATCACCTGTGTGTGGGCAGGGTGTTGGTGCTCCGACGTGGTCTGTAGCTGTCCACTAGGTGCACAGGCCCTGGGGTTTCCCAGATAGTGCAGGCCAAGGTCAGACCCCGCTTGTGTTCTGCCTGGGGCCACCTGCATGAGATATAAAGCAGCCTGAGGTGGCTGCTGCTTGTGCTGGGTTTGGAGATTCCCAGGTGAAGCCAAGCTGTGAATCTAGGCTGGCTGCTGCTAGTGTGGGGCATGGGACCACTTAGCAAGGGGTATGGGGGCTGGTGGGCTCACTGAAGCCAGCTGTTGCTTGTTCGATAGGAGTTAGGAAGTCATGAAACATGAGCCAAGACCAGCTATTTATGTGGAAAAGTCATGGTTAACTGTTTGGGTGGACCTGTAAGTTGGGTGGGACAGAGTCTCGGGGAATCTCCAGGGTGGGGCAAACAGTGTTAGCCAGGCTGATGGAGTCTCAGATATGGCGACAGCCTTCCAGCTCTATGGCTCTGTGGGGGAAGGACTCAGAAAAGGGACAATGACCTATGCCTGACTTTCTGTCTGGGAGAAAATTGTCCTCCAGCTCCTTCCCCCACAAGGATGTCAGACATTTCAGTTCCTCCCTGTATGCCACTGGTGCCTTTCATGCTGCTACCTCAGTACTGGAGCTCAGAGGGAGTGAATCTGAGTAAGCCTGTGTATGGGTTCTTTAAGGGAACTTCTTGGGACTCCAGAAGTTTCTTCCACTGACTCAATCCCTCTAATTTTTGCAGTCAGTAGTTGTGGGGACTTATCTTCCTGGCACTGGAACCCTCAGCTGAGGAGCCTGGTGTGGAGCTGGGATTCCTCGCTTCTGAGATATCCCTCCTGAATTTTTATCCACCCCATGTGGATGGGGGCCAGCCCGTTCCGCGTCTCCGCCCCTCCTACCAGCCTGGATGGATGTGGTTTCTTTAGTTCTGTAGTTGTCAGACTTCCATTCAACTTGATTTCTGATGGGTCCGAGTGATGGTTCTATATTTTAGTTGTGATTTTGATATGGTTCCACAAGAAGGTGAGCTGTGTTTACTTATGCCTCCGTTTTTTTCTGCTTTTAAGGTTTTGAATTTTCTCAAGGGCCTATTAGAGTTGAAGGACCTAAATCAGGGCTGTCCAACAGAATTTTCAGCAATGAGGCAAACATTGTATATCCATGCTGTCCAGGACCATAGACACTGGCTAATTTGGCTCTTGAGCACTTGAAATGTAGTTAGTGAGAAATGGAAACTGAATATTAAAGTTAATTTTATTTAAATGAATTTAAATTTAACTTAAGTAGCCACATGTGACTAGTGGCTACCCTTTTGGACAGATTTCTAGATGATTAAATGGTAAATGTATAAGGATTTGACTGACAAGTTTTACCATGTCTATATAAATAGGTTGTGTTTCCTTGTTGATAAAGAAATTGTTCCATGAAAGATGAATAAAGTGAAAATGAGTTCAAGAGGATGAAGAGAAGGAAGGGTACTAAAGGTGAGAACATGGTGGTCAAGAGGTAGAGAGAGAGCTGTAAGAGGGAGACATGTCTTAAGGAAATGGAGATATAAAGAGATAAAACTTATATTTGGGGAGATCTTTTAAATATTTACATAGATGTCATTCAGACTGTCATTGTACACCAGAAAAACTAATATAAAGTATTTAAACACCCAGATGTTGTAGCCCAGGAGCAGTAATTCAGGGAGAAGTAATAACCAGAGTAGATTCAGGTAGGCTTCCCCCCCCAAGAAGAATTGCACAGTGGAGAAAGGAAGATTAGCAAACTCAGAAATGAAGAGCAAATGCATGGCCGATGGCACTGGGTACAGCATCTGGTTCTTAACTCTGTACTCTGCACATTGAGGAAATAGAAGGTTTTTAATTCCATTAGTGATACGATTCAAAGCAAGTTTGGGTTACAAGAAGAATATGTTTATTAATGACTAAAAGATTGGGGGTCTAAGATGGCCATAAAAACAGGGAATCATTTGATTCACTTGCATCTAAAAATGTAGGGCAGTTACCAAGTCATTTAGTGTCTAGCAGAATAGAGATGAGTTCAGTTTCTTGCAGAAGCAACAAACTAAAACTAAGACCCTATTGTTTTAGTGGAATTCCTGAAATAGAGTTAGCAATGCTAATACCTAATCTCATTAACACTAGAAAATGGTATGAAATCAATGTTTGGAAAAATGGTTTAATCAGTTGTTTGAAGATACTAAGGGAAGGAACTCATTAAGGTTACAAACTTTAAAAACTTGGATTACTTTTAGTCTTTTAAAAAATTTTCTTCATTGTCCTTATAAATATGTGCATATTCAAATTTAAAAATAAAACACCTTTGTATTTGTAACTGTGAAATATATGAAGTTTAAAAAAGACCATTTTACCCACTTGACTCTGCTACATCACTCCGTTTGAAGAAACATCCCCTCTCAACATTCTGATGCGTCTCCTCCAGATCGTTTTCATTAGGTTCACATGCACATGGGTACCGAGACATTTACGTGTTTTATTTTTCATACAAATAGTCGTCTTCATTCAACAATATGATCTCGAGCTCTTTTCGCATTAGAACAGATGTACACGATTTACTTAAACTTTCTTCTGTTGATGGATATTTTTGCCATTAGGAACAATGCTGCGAAGGACATCCTTTTATGTATTTCTGTAGGCCAGATTCCAAGAAGTGGAAAGTCTGGTTTGAGTAATAAGCACATGTTAACATTTTGTACCCTAAAAAGGCTTTAACAATTTATATTTTCCTCCGCCTCCCACTACTACGAGAATTTCAGTTTTCCCACACCTGGGCAAGCATGGATATCATTTTTTGATATTGTAGCTGGTAGTTGGAACTGTATTTAACAGCATGAGTGGTTTTTTAAAAACCCGTTCTGTAACTATTTAAGTCTGTGAGGCAGTTTTATCTAAGAGAGTAAGAGCGGCCACACTGGGCTGTGCGAGCATGCAGTCGTGCTGCCTGGTGTCTTTGTGATGCCAGGGATGGGGTGTGCAGGGACAGAGACTGATGATCTGTGTTGTAAACACTCCGCTTATTCTTTCTGAAAAATGAAACCCAGCAGGGGCGATGGAAATCAAAGATCACCGCCTCTCAAAACCCTGCCTTCCTCTCACATTTTGGAGCTGAGGGGCCAGTTTCTTCTATTATACTGTTGACAGTGAGGGGATTTCACTCCTTAGTCTGCCCCTTTTGTGTGTGTGGAAGGCGCTCCCTGAAATTGCTTTAAGAAAAATTACACCTCTTGGTCACTTGGCTCTGTGGCTAAAGTACTGATTCTGTTATTGTTTGTTTCCCGTATTTTTCTATTTCTCAAAGCACAAGCATGCAGATTAGAGGAGACACACACATGGTTTTCCCATCAGGAACCCAAAGTATTTCTCGGTGCTCTCTTGAAATAATGAAATAAAGTATAATATTATTGTTTATGCTTTCTTGCTTTTGAAAACTGCAGAGGATAAGGAATTAAAAAAAACTGAGATATACTAGAATGAGGATCAGATCAAAATATCTTCTCTTTACTGTGGCAATCATAGTCAGTATAAAACAAAACAAAACAAAATGCTCCTCCACAGAAATGCCATACTCTCCAAAATAAAGTTTTATTTTCTTATATTTTGAATCTTAAATAAATTTTTAAAAAATTAATGTAAATTTTATCAATATTATTGTAGCCCTTTGTTTTTTCATAGTTGGTAATATATCTACCTAAAGCAACTTAAAAACTTGTACACACAGGAAAACTGTTTAGAGTTCCCAGTTGGTAACTTGTATTCACATTTCATTATAGAACTTCAGAACAATAAACAAACACAACATATCCCTACAGTTTTAGGCTGATGATACCAGACATATGTTTACATTTTTAAAAGCCAAGGTAATATTTCTCTCTTCCTTTTGTTATTGCCTCACTTTGCTGGGGTTTTTTTCCCCCTCTAGGCAATGCAACTAAAAGTACCACATTACTTAACATTTTATTGACATGGAATTTAAAATGTACACTTTATAATTCTTTGATAGTAATGACGAAAGGTGAGGAAGTTCAACAAACAATTTTAGGATAACCAAAGTCTCGGTTACCGCAAATGAATCCTTACCCTTGAGAATGCCCAGTCATCTGTCTGTTTAATGCTAGAGTGTTTCCTTCTAAAATGCTGCTTTTAGGTCATCTTCCTTCCTGTGGCTCACTTTCAACAAGTACAAAGCAATTAGCTTAAGCAAAGCATAATTAAAAAAGTAAATCAGCTAAAGAAAAAAAAATTCTAATGCATTCCAAGCAAAATATAAATGACTTTTAGGCTCTCTCTTCTTTAAGATTTTCCATGCTCTCTGGCACTTCTCAATCATCATGAATCAGAGTTTGACAATATTTTAAATGAAAAACATATTTACTAAAAGGGTTTGAAAGAAATTAGCATTGGAATTGAAATGCCATAGTGTAGAACAGAAACAAAGTAAGTTGGCTGGAGAGGACAGAAGAGCCTCCAGTTCTTATGTATCCACACAGGGTCGTCGACCACATAGAAGAGGGTGCTTGAAAGAGCAACGGTCGGCAAAGTTGACAGAAAGTACAGTCCTTGGGTCATTTGAAAGAGAGCATTTTTTAAGCTGCAAAAATTTTATAGATAAATATAAAATCATATATTTATAAAATATAAAATCATCAATTAGTTCCAAGTGCAAATGTAAAATTACCAAGAGAATGCGCATGTTGACCACACTGTTTAGGGCCTGCCTGGGTGCGGTCCTGCACAGAGGGGGCGTGCGGGTGTCCGACAGAGGAGGCCCTTCCCTGACCTTCCCTAAGGAGCACCAGGACCCCAGCGTCCATGTGATTGGACACAGGCTGTCTCCACATTGAAAGTACTTTCCCCATGGGGAGCGGGGACAGTAGCCGCCAGCTGCCTGTGCCCCCACACCTGCCCCGCCCCATTCAAAATTGTCAGTAAATTTGATTCTAAGACTTCAGATCTGTGTAAAGTAGATTTATTTTTTAATCACATAGCATTGGAAGCCCAGATCCAAACTTCCATCACACTCCCCTTCCATCCACCCCAATCACCACCAACACCAAGTCTGGGATCTGAGCACTGAGATCACTTGGGAAGACGCTCCGAATGTCAGACGGTCCGCATTCAGCCATGGTGGGGAACGCAGAGAGGCTCCCTGAGTGGGAAGTTAACATTTTGCATTACGGTGTAAGTAGGCACATTGTCCAAGGTGTTGGCCTTGTTCCATCCTGAAGTCCATGGGAAGCACTAACCTGCATAAGTCTGCCTGGATTTTAGGCCTGTGAAAAAAACGAGCAAACAAACTCAAACACTGTTTGGTAAAATAACTAGAGAAGTTGATTTGCACAGTATTTCCTTGTTGCATCTTCATATCACAATTTTCCTCCTGACCATCAGCCACCCCTGCTCCACTTCCTGATCTATAATTTGATCAAGGACCTACATCCATTCAGTGCAGCAGTTTGGCTACTTAGGAGACCTTTGACAGCTGCTGGTTAGTGCAGGTGGGCAGAAACCTTCTTCACTCTGGCCCTAGCCCTGCGGGGTCTCCCTTCTAAGTTCCTCCCTGGCAGAGGACTGGGTTCTGAGGTTGGCCACACTGGCAGGGTCTGTCACCTCTGCAGCCAGGACTGCTACCAGAGTTGCATGTTTTGCTAGCTTGTTTGCAATGATTTCTTGGAGTAGAATTCCGTTACATGCACAGATCATATTTCCTGATTTCAGAATATTTTAGTGTGCTTCTTGCCCCAGGAAGTGCCACAACTTCATTTATAAAAGGATTTTAATACAGCACAAGCAGGACTCTGTTCTCCAACACCAGCCCCAGCCTCTGGCCCTTTATGTTTCTAATTTCTGAGCTCATCCTGGTTAGGCCCTTTGGAGGGAGACCCGGCAGAGTGACCCTTTGTAATTCAGAATTCTTAGAGATGAAACAGTTTTTTTATCCTTTTAAAGAAGTAAGCTGTTATTATCTCTTTACTCTGGAGGTACAAACTATAGGCTTTTGTATGCCGTAGTCATACTGATGTTTATCAGTTTCCCTAAAGATTATTATCATAGTTTGTTATTAGTGGTACTGCGGCCTTTAAAAAACCCCAGGAAATAAAATAGAAGGGAATTTGTCTTGCTGCTTGCCCTTCATGGTCTCTCAAATCTAATGAACTCTTCAGGCCTCCTCCGGAGAGAAAATCCCAACCAGCACCTTTCTTTCATTTGACCTTGTAAAGTTCAAGTTCTTTTGGAGAAATATTGGCATAATTAGCAGAGCAGCTGACCAAATATATTGTTATTGCTGACTTCCATTTCCTCTATGAGGTGGGGTGTGACTCTTCGAGCCGTCTCTCTCAGTTGGGGGTCAGTTTAGCCAGAGGTGTCCGTCATCGATTGACTAGTTACTGTGTCCGAAGCCTGGGGTGCGGAGTAGAGATATGAGTAGCGCAGGAATGTTCTTGTACAGCCCATGATCTAAGAATGGTTTTTACACGTGGAAATAGTTGAAAAACATCGAAAGAATAATATTTTGTGACATACAAAACTACATCAAATGTAAATTTTAGTGCCTGTAAATAAAGTTTTATTGGAATACAGAGATACCTATTCATGTATTATCAATGAGTAGTTGGAACCTTCGAGAGACCATAATGTCACATAACCTGAAATACTATCCGGCCCTTTATAGAAGTGGTTTATCTAGCCCTGGAATATAACATGCCCCCTGCTCTCCAGCTGCTAGAGAGAGATAGGGAAATAAGCAATTCAATTACAGGTTGCAAAGTTCCAGGAGAGAAATATATGTGAGAGCAGATGGGGGAAGGTTAACCATAGTTAGGGTCAGCAAACTCTATGGGAAAGAAGAAGTCTTGAGCTAACTTTTAAAGAATACCAACAGTGGGGCTAGAGAGAGGCAACTGCTTGGACTTGTCAACACATGAAAGCGTGTAATATTTTTAAGGATTCCTGTAATTTCATGTGGTAAGAGCAAAAGATGCCTGTTGGCAAGTAGCAATGAAGGAATAAGTCTTGATCAGCTAGAGGGCCCTGTGATGGAGCTCGGGAGTGGGACCAAACTCTGAAAGCTCAGGGACCCCTAAGGGGTGGTCTGCTGCACATAACTGAGCAGCTTGATAGTGAAGAAAGGGCCTCGATAGCCACGGGATTGAAGGGAGGGGGTGAGAGGGCTACGTTGGGGAAGTTAAAAATATTATAGTATTGTGATTAGGTCTGCATTCTTAAGACTGGCGGTGGGCAGCAGCTAGACTATCAGAACGTTAAAAGAGGTCAGTTAGAAGATAAGGTGATCAATTCATTGGCAGTAGGGAGGAGCTGGGGGAGTAATGGAGAGGGGCCATCAGATGTGATTCATAGAGTCTGATTGATAGGAGAGAAAGAGAAGTTCCTCTGAACATTTTCTTTTCTGGGGAGTCTAGGTGGATGTGGCTGGTAAGCAGCTGGATTTAGGAGCCTGGAGCTCAGGACAGAATTTGAGCTAGAGATTTACAATGTATCCGGTAGTTGAAACCAGTGTGTCAGCAAAGGAAAGTGATTGAGGTGAGATGACCGGCCGTTTGAGGAGCACAGAGAGGCTCATAAAGAAAAGGCAGAGAGAAGCATGACCAGTGCAAAAAAGAGTGGGGTCAAGTGAGGTGAGGAAGAACTTCAGGGAGGAGGAGCGAGTGACCAACAGTTCTAGATGCCACATCAAGAGTAGGTGAAATAAAGCCAAAGTGTGTTCACTGGGTTTGGCAGTATGGGGACTGGACAAATAGGCACGAGACTGCAGTAGGTTGAGAATGGCTGGGGTAGGCGGAAGGGGGCTCAGAACATGTCAGATTTCAGCTGAATGAGGGAGAACCTAGAGGGGGCTGTGGAATTGAGAAGGGTTCCATGTTTTAATGGTAGAGTTAGGCATGGGCAAATGCCGAGAAGAACGACCCAGAAGAAATCAGAAGATTGAAGATCCAGATGGGAAGGGGCAGGTCGATGCCCCAGAGAACACAGAGAGAGAATCCAGCACACCCGGAGGGGTTTGCCTTGCATAGGAGGGGCCTCGGGCCCCTGCGGTGGGAGGGAAGGAGGAGAGGCCGGCACAGCTGGAGACGGCTGCAGTTGCTGCTCCGGGAGAACAAGCTGAAAGGACTCCTTGCAAAGTACCTATGTCAAGTAGGTAGTACGGTCATCTGCTGAGACAGAGAAGCGCAGTGAGGGGAAGGGAGTCTGAGGAGAGCCACGGAGTGCTTGAGGGAGGGGACGCTGAGCCAAGAGACATTACTGGGCATAATTGAGTGCCTTCTTGAGGTGGGAATACAGGTGGCCCCAATTAACAGCGCTTTGTGGCTGTCCTTTTTTACCCAATAGGGATGACGCGTAAGCGCAGAGCAGTGAAATGGTGAGAGTGGGCTATGATGGGTTTTTGTATGCAGAGTTGCTGGAAGACAGCAGCAAGATCCACCCTACCTTTCACCTCCAGTGGTGGGAGGGTGATTAAGCAGGGGTGTCCGACCTGCGGCCCGCGGGCTGCATGCAGCCCAGGATGGCTGTGAATGCCGCCCAACACAAAATCGTAAATTTACTTAAAACATTATGAGATTTTTTTTGTGATTACATGTCCCAATGTACTTAGTGCGTGGCCCAAGAAAACTCTTCTTCTTCTAGGGTGGCCCAGAGGTGCCAAAGGGTTGGACACCCCTGGTACAGGATGGGGTGTGCTTTCTCCATTCTTAGGGAGGGGACCGCAGCCAGAAAGAAGCAGGCAGATCGGGCGAAAGACTGCTCCATCCAGGGGCTCAACGTCTTCACGGGGGTGGAACAGGACACATTGAAATTAAGAAAGGGAGTGAGTGAGAAGCATTGGAGGTGGTTATTGTCAGCAATGGGTGGTAGTTTTAGAGCCTGTGATTTCTGGAAGGGCAAGTTCCCAGCTGGAGTGAAGGAGGAACATCAGAGGGCAAGGGTTAGACACACCGGGTTGTGGCTGAGCCATCCACATGGACCTGAAGTGCATAGTTCTAGGAAGCCAAGGTCATGCAAGAGTCGAAGGTCACACTGGCTGCAATTGTGGAGAGCGGGTGAGCGGTCAGGTGACGACAGCTCCTGCGGCCTCACCCTGTGTGCAGGCGGGACCATATGTGTGTTTGTGCAGCTTGACTCTGTCTGTGATTCTGCTATTTTCCAGAAGAGTGGTTATGAGAATTCTAAACACATGAGCCTTGGGAACAACTGCACCAACATTAGAGCTGAGTGCATTCCTAGGCCGCTCTGAAATGAGGTTATTAAAGAGGCCAGCCCAACTTGGGAACAGGAAGTTTTCCTTGGAAGAGGGAGCGAAGTAGATTGTGTGGTAGTGGGAACCATGACAAGAAGAGGCAACTCCCTTAACCTACCGACCTGAGATCGTTCTTCAGAACTGGCACCCCCGTCTTAGAGGGTCTCCTGGCCTCGTTCTGTTTTGCAACAAAGATTTTTTTTTGTTTTAACTGAAGTGGAAGTGAATATGATTATTCTTCCAAATGATGCTTTTATGTATGATATAGAGGATGGGGGGCTGGGTGTGCTGACAGGGAGCTGGGGATGAACTCTTATGTTATGAGGAGCCACAGAGATGAGCATAGATATGAGGTCCATGTATGTTTTCAACTGCTTCCAAAGCCATATCTCCAATGATAGCTGACATCATGTTTTCTGTGATCCAGGCAACATTCTAAGCACTTTAATTAAGTTTGCACACTTATTCCTCACAACAACCCTGTGAAGTGTAGGTACTTTCATTATTCTCATATATATCTCAGAGATGAGAGAACTAAGACACCATTAACAGGCTCCCCCCGGTCACACAGATTGGGAGAGGCATCCAGGATTGGAATCCAGACCCTTTTGCTCCAGAGCCTGTGTATTTATGTGCCAGTTAACTCTATTTATTGTTTGGTAAAAACCACTTCTTATATGCTGAACTTGAATGGCTAATTTATAAAATGTTGTCAATAAAGTGAAACCACTTCTTTTGTTGCTGACTGAGGCATGACATCAAGAAGAAATACTTTAAGTCTGAAAGAGCTGATTTTAGATCAGAAATGGAGAAAAAATTTTTTTTCTAAAAACCAAAAGTAATGTGGCTATTTTGTGAAGCCTTTACTCATTCTAAATGAATAGAACCTGAAAACATACAGAAACATTAGTAAAGAGAATGGAAAATATTTAATACACCATACCAAAGCCATCTCTTTCTTTCCATTGGCCTGCATGAAACAATTACTTAGTAAGAATTGTTTATATAAGGAACCACATTTCAACCTTGAATTCTTATTCTATTGCTACATCACAGAATAAAATATTAAGGAAACAGAGATTTGAGCATTTTTTATAGTCGGCTTAAAAATTCCCTTAATATTTGCAGTTAAATTTGACAGATGTGAATGAAATAGATGAGTTAGAAATTTTATTTATGCTTAGACGGTAGCTTCCATTTGGAAATTTTACCCACTGCCTGTATGATTTAAGAGAAATGAAAAATAAGGCCAAGAAAAGTGGAATAGCCTATTATAGGTCACAAAGATAAACAGGTTTTTATTAGATATTTAAATTTAGATTTTTAAAAATATTATTCTCACCCTGAAAGATAAAACGACCAGTACACATATGGTTTGCCCTGAAGATTAATAACATTGTGTTCTGTGAGTTTGCAGTAGACGGTTTGTCCATTGCAGGAAAAAAAGGGGGAAATTACTTGTGTTTATTACTACTTCCCATGAGGAAAAATCCAATAGTCTCCTTCTAAGAACTGGCTTTGGTCCACATACTAGTGTGTGGGAAACAAATGGACATATATCAAAGTAGATTACTGATCCCGAAAGGTTTAATTAACACAGAAGATGGATTTTGATCAGTTTTTAAACCACATACTGTTACATCAGGCTTGCGGAGTGATTTATTGTTACAGACTGTGAGGGTCTCTGTAATTCTCTCACCTCCTATCCCAGTGCTGCAATGTACCCTTGAGGCTAAAAGCCAGAGAACTTACACCGTAGCCTCTGGTTTAACTGAAAAGAGATTTTGATGCTATACTTCATAGTTGGTATAATACTCCTTGGGCCAAAGAGGCACAGCAAGGGCTGGCTTTGCCCAAGGATGGCTCCTGAGGTCTGAGTTCTTGCCGAGTGAGCACACTGGAACCGGCGTCAAGGGTCTGGCTCTGATTCTGGGCTCAGACACTAACCAACTGTGGATGCTCTGTCAAGCCATGTTGTTTCTCTGGTCCTTAGGGCCCTCCTACCCCAACATGAAGGGGTTGGATTAAGTCATACCCTAAATTTTCTAATTTTGAAACTCAGTAACTGCATCTGCCCTCTTAGCCCAGTGATATACAATGTTAACTCTTTGCTGCAAGGTGTTTCATCTGTTCATGAGTTGAGTATAGGATTGAAGTTGAATTCAGTTGAAATTAAAACTGTTTCTAATCCATGCTCCCAGTTTTATGAGAACTCTAGGATATCTTTTTTTACCTATAAAAGTAGGGGGCTCCTTTATTTCTTTCATTGAAATAATCATATTGTAGGTTGTTGTCTTTTTTTTTTTTAAATATATACCTCAGGCAATTTGGGGTAGAAACTTAGATGATATAGCAGTCCTTCTCTCCAGGGAATTCTTTGAATCCTTTTACAAAAAAAATGTAACATCACGTATTTTATAATGTATAACGAAAGCTTACAGCTCCTGAGGCCTGTTCTGTGAATATAGCAATGGCATGTTAGTGCTCCAGGGCTAGAGTCTCCTATCTACTGAGGAATAAGGAAATAATTAAAATAATTAATTGATAGATTGGCTTCTTAGGCAAGCAGGTGGTCAGATGAATAGATAACATATTTTTTATTCTCCCCGTTTGCCTGGAATCCAAGCCTGTCTCCTAAGCTTCGGGCCTGGGCACAGTCATTTTCTGACTGCCCGACTTCATGATTGGTTGATGCAGGCAAGCATTTGATGACTAGGGCAACAAAACGATGGGGCTGGAAACAAATCCTTGTAGAGAAATTTATAGCTATCCTACCCCTGTCAGACCCTCTGTGCGAGGGTGCCATCATCATCATCACCGTCATCGTCCTCACTCTCATCCCAACAGCCCAAAGTCCCCTGTCATAACGTAGGGGCCCTTTCCATCTATGGCCTTGGAGTGTGCATCTATTTGTCTCTGATATCAAGATATTACCCCAGTACTTCAAAGAACAGACCTGGAGATCTCTCTCTGTTTTCATAACAGTCACACATAGATTGCCAGTTCTCGTCATCCTTTAAATTCCAGTGGTGGCTACTTTCTCATTTCCTCTCATTTAGTAAAGATTTATTGAATTATTGAGTTCCTACTGTGTATCAGGTATTGAAGTATGAACAGGGTTCTTGTCCTCAGAGAGCACACGGCTGATTAGGGTCAAAGGCATATAAACAAATTGTTCCAATACCGGTAATAAGTAAAACAGTGCAGGTATTTCTTGTGTGGCATGGTAGGAGGAGTGATTAATTTCGAGTGAGTGGGAGAAAAACATTGTGAGAGCATTTGGATTTTGAAGCATGTTTAATACTTCGTCATGCAAATGTAAGAGAGTGCTCCTTTCAGGGAATTCTCCGATTTGTGTTTTTATCTCAGATTTGCTAGGAAGACAGAATTAGTAGAATCTAGTGCAGGGGGATAGAGTCTGGGCGATTTTCATGTTCCAGCTGCCCTGACTTGGGAGATGAGATAGGGGTGGCAGGTCACGAAACACTTCAGCCTATGTCGGGACCTTTCAGGAAAGGGTGTGCTTCTCTCACTGCCAGCTAGTGAGAGATTGTACTCCTTACTGGAATTTGGCTTTGCTGCCTCCTTCTATTCCCAGTCAGTGATGTCATCAGCATTACAGATGCAGCGCTAATATGCTCTTTGCATCCAGGCTGATGACTGCAGGTTTCATTGAGCAGAGAAGAGGACATGGAGAGTGTCAGTCTCAGAGGACAGTGACCACAAATTTTCCTTTGTGTGCCCTCAGAGAAACAGTCATTGAGGGTCTTTATTACTCAGTAATCATTTCTTCATGTGCACTGTGACCTGATCTGGGGTTGGGTGGGTTAGATCATCAGTGTTTGGAAATTGGTCAGCCTCTGGTGTCGAAGGTTTTCATGTCGTGAGGTGCTTCTGAATTAGTTGTTGTCCTTATCGTGGCTTTTGCGCAGATTTTGTTACCAGTGGTTTGTGTTGAGCCCGTAAAGCATTAAGCTCTCATGAGCAGCTAGCCATTAACAACTTGTTCTGTGAATGGGTATCTAAAATTTGTTTCTAATCCATATTGTTTCTATTCAACAATAGAAAAATCAACCCATCTTTTATAGATGTAAGTGCATTTTATGTGGAATTTCTTTTACATTATTTGTTCTGATGCGGGCAACATTGGGAATAATGTATTCACAAAAATTCCCACAGGAATCAGGACATTGTAGTTCCCAGAGACTTGCCTTTTAAGTTATCGATTTACTATAGCTGTGTTTTGGGAGCTTAGTGACTCCTGTGATGACACATGTATTGCTTTCAGTCTTTATCTGAGTTTTATATTTTTGCATTGCTGGTTTTTCTTTAAACTCTATCTGTAGTTTAGTTCAGCAAAAAACATTCAGTGTACATAGCAATAACGACTTACAGTTATTTCAAGATTTATATTTACAAGATCCAACAAGGGATCTTTTGTAAGGGATCTTAAAGTGATCATCTCTACACTCACATCCAAGTTGCCATGACCATTGGGCATTTAAGTTCGGGGTGGGTTGGAAAGATGTGCTGGGAGGATTAATGCATTTTATTACATTCTAGCAAAGATTATCGCAACGAAGAGTGTCTTGTACCGGTTTCATTTTGTTAACTCTCTGGTCTAAACATACACCGGTCTTCCCATAGGGATAAAAATTAAGATGGCAAAAACTGGGCCACTTTATGAGATTGACTCTAAAATATTCTTAAATGGGATCAAATGGGACCCAAAGCCACCATTCTTTGGGTGCGCACTGACTTCTCAGAATGACACAAGATTATATTTGTAAAGTTTGGTTATGTGCAATTTTCAGAGAGAGAGAGAGAGAGAGAAAGAGAGGAAATACTCTTGGCAAGGGAGAATAGTAAAATTGAATCTAGAAATCTTGGGTATTTTCTCAATCAAGAGCCCTTTCTGGCCAAATATCTACTGTGAATTGCAAGCTCTTTAGCTTCCCCAAGGGTCATTTTTGATTGAACAGTACCCAGGGCTTTAACCTGTGTCTCTTTGTGGTTTTCTCAGGGCCTTGCACTGCTTTGGAAGGCCCAGGGTGAGTGCAGCTCAGCAGATGGAGCTCTCAGCACATACTGTTGGCTTCAAACAAGGCTCCAATCGCTTTTTTGTCCTGCAGGAGGGTGTGGGGAGGGAAGGAAGGGGTTGTTTCATTGGCAGTGACACACAAGGATGTTAAAAATGGCAAATAATTGTATACCTTTGTTCCAACCAGTTTCCAGGACTTAATTAACTCATATTTTAAATAAAGGCGATGCAGTTTATTTACAAGATCTGTCTTAGCTTGTTCAAGCTACTGAAATAAAATGCCATAGATTGGGTGGCTTCAACAACAAACATTTTTTTCTTAACAGTTCTGGAGACTGGGGAGTCCAAGGTGAAGGTGCTGGCATGATTAGGATTCTCATCTAGGTTTGTAGATGACTGTCTTCTCATTATGTTCTCACATGGCCTTTTTTATAAGGGCATTAATCCCATCATGAGGTCCCTGCCCTTACGACTTGACTGTAACCCTCATTACCTCTCAGAGTTTCCATACATTCAGTTGCTAGCACATTCTGTTTTAGTTGGTCCTCACTCTGTGACTAGGAGAGACTGCCTTACATTGGACATTCACTGTGAGTAGGACTGTAGTACTCAGGGTTGCTTATAGACATAATTGAGCTTTAATCTCAGCTCTGATTCTTTTATTTTCATGATGTTAGACAAGTTCTCTGTAGGTCTCGATTTCCTCAGCCGTGAAATTGTTCAGTAACTGTATTTGTTTGTAAAGTTGCCATCAAGATTAAATGAAAATTGTGCATGTAAAGCACATAGCACAGTGCTTGGCTATCAAAATACAGCCCTTATAAAAATCTGGTTTTTAAATTATGAAAATAACCAAACTTAGTTGGGTGAAAGCTGAGACTGGAACACAAGAAATGAAATGGTTTGACCAGTATTTGATTGTAAATTCTGGAAGTCTCTTTCAGTGGTAACGTGCCATTTGTCTGTGTTGACATAGTAGACATGTGGTGTGTGTGTATGCATGGGCATGCATGTGTGTGTGTGAACATGTGTACCTGAGAGCCTCCCCCATAAGTTCTTTTGGTAAATTAGCTCATTGTCTACTACTATATAAGAATTTGAACTAACATACCACTTCCGAATTTTGGATATATTTTACCTTCATAAACAAATTGCTTTTATTTCAACAAAACCAGAAACTATTTAACTCTGCTTTGTTTCTAAAGATTATTCCCTAACAAAAATGCTCTTTTGCGCCTCAATACAGGGCAGCCCCAGTTAAATCTTACTGGCGAGCAAATGATAAGAAGCAGCCACACACACAGAGCTCAGCTCTTAAAATCCCCAGTTCCCTTGAGTCACACCTTGTTGATGTCCGTGCCATTAATGATGTAGCAAGTATCCTAAAATATTTAATACTTACATTTATAGAAATTACTGATTTTCCCTTTTGGTTTAGTGACTCAGATGAAAAAGTAAAGATGAACCTGTTCTCCGATGACCTGAAATGTCAAGGTGATCAGTTCTATTTAAGGCTTAACTTTTATTGCTCAGAGAGTGACAGCTACTGGAGAAGGTGAGCTTCTCCGTTAGGGAACCAGAGAAGATCCATCATCAGTCAGAAATGACAGCAGTGTGATTTTAATGGCTGGATTTTTCAATGTAGGAACTAGAGTTGAATGAATTCTTACCTCTGGATTTCAACAATCACAGTAGTCTTGTCTTCTCATAACCACGAATACAGAAGGTATTTGCTACAACTCCAGAACATTTGAGGAAGGAAGGGGAAAACGCACATTAACAGAGCACAGCTTTGAGGGTGGGACAGGGTTCCTTGCATTTCAGTAAAATGTAAACTTCTAGAGGGCAAGGAGTAATTCTGAATGCTTATGGGGAATAAAACACAATCCACGCATTATTCGTAACTTGAAATGCAACTAATAAACAGCACTTGGAGCTGGAAATGTAAGAGGCTGCGTCTTCATGAAAACTTCAAGTAGTTCTCTCTCTTTAAGTTCAGTTCAAAATGGTCTATAAAGACCTGTGGGATTTATTTCTGCACAGTGGGTGGATTTATGTATTTGGAACAGGACTACCAGGAGTGTATGCCCGGAAAGTGACTTTAAGCCCTAGCAAATTATCTGATTTCTGGCCTGTCAAAGGAAATCAATAAAAAAAAGAATAGGATTCTGCAAAATGAGTGCTTTTCCCTGGTGCAGCTTCCCCTATCATGGCACTTACCTACAATGAACCCGTCGCAAGCTGTAATGGTTTTGTGATTAGTGTGAATGAATGTTCCTCACCACATAGATTCACTATTGATTTTTTAATTAATAATAATATCTTGCATTTATGTAGTTACCATCTCTGAGGAAACCTGAGTGCTTTATAGATGATGAATTCCAATTTATCTTCATATTGTTCTGCTGAATGTATAGATTCGGTATTCCAATTGCATTTTAAGGAGGAAAAATAGAACCAGAAAAATTAAATTATTGGCCACTGAGTTTTCAGAAAGCTGATAATAGAATCATCCATTAAAACGTGGTGGTTTTGACTTCTAATTCTGGCTGTTCCTAAAATCATCTCATCAGCTGGGTCAACTCCGAATATTCCTTAGGAAAAATAGTTGATCATAACAGTTCCTTGAAATTGCTGTAATTAAGAGACATTTACATTTCTCCTTGTTGTTTTGGTGATGTACAATAGTTGAGTTGAAGGCATTTTTATTTATTAGACCATATGCATTTTTAGTGGCCTATGATAATACCTTTGGAATGCTATTAAGTCACACGTGCCCGAAGTTGACCTCCTGGTGAGGGAGCAGTATAAAGCTGAAATTCTGCTCTTAGGTAGGCGCGGTTTTCCAAGGGCTGGACATCTCTCTCCCCTATCTGGCATTGCTCTAGCTGACGAAAATATGAACTAGTCTCCCAACAAAAACATGTTCAAAACCCTTACCCTTTGTACTCATCCTCTCAATCACCCATTTCTCTGGGCTTAAAAATGTGGGACTCTGATTTACCCCCTTCTTTGTATTACAGTTTCTGTTTGATTTTCCTCTGACAAGTGTATTGCTTGTTTTCTCCTTACTGCCACCACCCGGCTCCTCACATCTGTGTGGGTAACTTCCTTGTTGTCACTCATACATGTTATCTACTCACTTGTAGGTTCCTCAGTCCGTCTTTGATCAATTTTCCTCATTCTCTGTGATTTTTTAATTTATGAATTATTCAGGCATACCAAAAAAGGGTACAGAATAATGTGTTGAGCATCCATTTCCCTGGCACCCAGCTTAAAAAAAAGCGACATTAGAGATAGAATTGGAAGTTCTTTGAAGCCTCTCCCTGATCTCACTTCATTTTTTCTCTCCTCACTGTTGTGCATTTAATGGTTCTTATTCTCATGCATGTTTTATACTTTTATTTATCATAATCTGTGTCTATAAAAATGTTATTTCTTTATTTCTGAAACTTTTTCTTTCTTTTTTTTTTTCATTGTGGATTTGAGGTTTTCACTATTGTTTTCAGGTTTATCCATGTTAGTGCCTGTGACTGCGTTCCCTTCTGCTTCATTGCTGAAGTCCTTTGGATCCACACACCACAAGCTGTCTGTTCTGCTAAGGATTGACATTGAGAGCATGCTGATATCTTTTTCTAAAAAACAAACTAATACATAAATCATTTTGAACATGCTTCCTTGGTCACATTTATGAGAGTGACTTGAGAGCACGTATCCAAGGTTCTGAATGCAGGAGAGGGAGGATCTACTCATTTTCAAATTTATTATTAAAAAATGGTTGTCATCGGAGGCATTCTACTAAAAAAAAGACTTCATTGGCTTTTCCACCAACTATCAATGGAATTGCAACCTCCTGAAAGAGGAGAGTTGTGTCTTCCTCACTTTTCTGTCTGAAGGACACCCCCACCCCTGCCCAGGACTCCTTTTTGGGTGGGGGTCACAAATTCAAAAGCTTTTGCACTTCATGTGAAATAGAAATGTATGAAAAATGCAAGGTGTGACTGGACCTGGAGTGGACAGGGGACATGAAGCCATGTATCAGGGCGCCATATCTGACTCACTGACTGCTAGTTTGTGGCGTCTGAGGTTCTTGGATTACCCATCTTATTTTCCCAAGATGCTATCTCAGAAATGTGTAATCATCCAATTCACTGTGAAGCGGCAGAGAGCAAGGGCCCTGGGACTGGCCTGCCTTGGTCTGAATTCCTGCTGCACCGCAACTAGTTGTCTGCTCTTAAGCAAGTTTCCAAACATGCCTGGGGCTTGGTGTGTTTGCTTGTGAAATGGGGGACCTGCCCATAATTACTTCATAAGGCTGTGGTAAGAACCAAAATGAAATAATATACATAAAGCTCTCAAACAGGCACTTAATAAATTTTTATTGAATTGTTGAGGAGAGTAAAAATAACAAAAAATTATACTTCCTTTTGTGTCAAGCATTATTTTAGGAACTGGAGAGATCGCATCGGTCTTAATACCTGTCTCCTTCCCAAATTAAGTTACGAGCTGGGACCAACCCCTTTACACATTGTTTGGCTCAAGAAATATATGTTAAATATACGTTGAATGAATAAATGAACCTAATGTTTCTCCTAAGGCAGTGAAAATCCCCAGGATATGTCCTGAGTCATAATGGAGAAAGTAAACTATACCCATGGTAACTATGCTTTCTACACAGTAGTGGATTTTTAATCATTGAATATTGATTATTCCCATGTACTATGATTACTTTTTGCTATTAGCCAAAATATTTGAGTAGTCAGACTACCACATTTTTAAAGATGATGAGTAACAGGTTTGACCAAATCCTTTTTCCTTAATTGCATACAAAATAACATTGCCGACTTTTGATTATGACCAGTCTTCTTAAATTTATTTTCTCCTTGAATTTTAGGTCTCATCGTCCATGAAGGAGCTGCAGTTTACAGAGTATTTAAGCGCTGGCGAGCTGTTAACTTACACTGGGACGTCTTAAATTATGACAAAGCCACAGATATTGAAGAAAGTAGCCGGGGAGAGTCTTCCACAAGCAGGACTTTATGGCTGCCACTGACGGCCCTGCGGAACAGGAACTTGGTCCACCCGACGCAGCTAACCTCCCCCCGGTTTCAGTGTGGCTACGTATTATTCCACCTGTTCAGTCGAATGAGGCCCCATGAAGATCTGTCAGAAGACAACAGCTCAGGGGAAGTTGTGATGAGAGTGACTTCCGTGTGACCCACATCTGTGACGCTGCTGTGTGGACCACCCTGCACATTTTGGAATGTAATTGCAATGAATGGCAAAACCATACCACTTCTTAAAAAACACATCTATGAACTTTTTAAAATTTATGCTTTTTATATGAACATTTGAATTGCAAATACATTTTTCTGAAAAAAGAGTTCTTGTTTGCTTTCTGATTTATCACACATTTTATAAGTTGATACTTGAAATCATTATACATGTAATTTAACTCGACTTGGTTAAAAGAATGATGAAAGTTTTCCTTAAGGCCCAAACTATTTTTTCTTGTTTGTTTTAAATATATTTTTATCAGACTTGGTGCTCCATGTGTAGTTTTTCCGACATGCTATGAATGGGGAGCAGTTTAGGCTCCCGTAGGCAGGTTCCAAAGTGCCTATGAACCGAGCAGCCCAGCGGGGCTGCCACGATTCTCTGCCCCGGACCTCCTCATGCCTCATGTTGGTTGGCACACTGGACCATGACTTTTTAAATCTTTTTTTGCTGGGATAAAATAACCTGTCGCCGGGAAAGCTAATTCTAGGAATTATGGCTTGTTTTCTAACTTTTGAAACAGGACAGAGAGCTTGTAAAAAGATAAAGTAAAGTAGTTTTACCCCAGTACATGTTACATAGGCAGACTTAGAACCCTAAATGCCCCCCAAAACGTTACATCATTAGGTGTGTGATGATAATACTGCCTCACATTTGCATAAACCCTTCATAGACCTATCAAAATTATTTTGGTTAATTGTTAGTGTCTTGATTTCTATGAGCACCATCTTAATTAGATTTTCTTTCTGCAAAAGCTTGGATATCTACTTAATCATTTAAACACCAATCTTATTACTTGGTTTAATGAAGTCCTGGGGAAATACATTTACCAGCCGCGAGAAGTGTTTCTCTTTCACTAGATAAGTATTTTTTTTTTTAATGAAAAGAGGAGAGGAAAAATGAGGCTATTGACTCCCCAGGATCAGTTGCTAACTAGTGTTACCTGGAGATTTCCACATTTTTATCTTCCTAATGGAAGTAAATGGCACATTTTAATCACAGTGACAGAATAGATGAGGAGGCAGGTGGCCATGCTTTCCTTAGAAACATGGGTTGAATAATGTAGGTCCTTTGAAGTAATTGATCAGATTTTAAAGCATATGAAATAAAATGCTTTACATTCTAATTTCAAATAATAACCTTTGAATAATTGATGATAAGATAGTGAACGTTTATAGGCAGCATTGTGATTCTTAAACAGCCAATTTCACCAACACTTGAAATATTTTCCCTGTTAAAAAATTGTGACAAATGAGTTAAGGATGTGATAGGTAATTTTCAGAAATGTGAATAAATCAGGAAGTCATGAAAGAAGGAAAATTAAGCCACCATTTACGGGCAGATCTAGGATGCAAAAGTGTTAAACGTTCTTATCCAAACGCTTGTTTTAATCCGATGCTGCAGGAGCACAGTCTGAGCGAGGCACTGAGAAGTGGAGGTCACTTTTATGAAGCTGGTCCCCGTCTCTCAGAATCTTGCCACCTGGGACAGGAAGGCAGGTTGTTTAACAGACATACTGGGGATGCAAATCTGTCAGAGCAACAATCCATTTTTTGTACCCCACAGGTGTTAATATTTGTTCCAAATATTAATCCCTAATAAATAGCACCACACTTAACAGAATAATTGTGGGTAGTCTTTTTAGAGCTCTGTATTAACAGAACTGAACAAAGAGATTTTAGGTACAGATTAGACTACTACTGCTACAGTATTTAGCAAACCCGCCCTTCTAATCTATGTAAGGAATACATAGACACTTAGTATTCCTGTCAACTCATTGGAAAGCACAAAGGGGCAGAGGATGAGAGCCTGTGCCTTAGCATGCATGTGGGGTGTGTGAGGCGGAGATGGCTGGAGTGCAGAGTACAGCGTGGATTTGTCAACCTGGAGGGGATGTGCACCCTTGGACTCCCATTCTGTCCAGCACCTTGCCCTTTGGATGGACCTTTTGTCTACACCCGTTATTTCCCCTCAATATCTTCACAACCACCAGCCACCTGCTAGCACTCCCCAACACACACCCACATGTGACCTCAGTGTGGGAATATGGGTCTGACAGTTTCCACTCAACAAATTGTACCACCCGTGAAATGATTATATAAAATCTCAAAAGAAATACTTGTTGGGTTGTGGAGAGATCACACTCAGAGAATTGAATTCACTGCTTAAAAGTAAAATTCTATTATCATGCAATATGAGTTATGAACAATTAACTTTCAATTGTGAATGGTGTAATTCAAACTTGGGCTACCTTAAAGTTCGAAAATCTGGTCAGGAAAGATGTTGGACATATTTAAAATTCTTTAAAAAAACTTTCTAACATAAAAAACAGACCTGTATGCAAACTGTCTATTTCCAACCACTTTGGGCAGTACAAATATTTATGGAACACCTTCTGTGTGGATCAGACACTTGCTAGCAGGGGCCCTTGGAATGCCCCAGGTTCCCAGGGAGACGGTGTGTTGGGACACAGGTGAGTCAAGGGAAGTGGCAGTCCAAAGAAGCAATCAGTTTTCCCTGGGGCAGGTGCAAAAGTCACTGAGGAGCTGTCAAGACTTGAATATTAAAGCATGAGTAGAGGTTGCCAATCAGACAAGTGGAAAAGAACATTCTAGAAACAACTTGGGGGTAAAAGAGGCATGTTCCAGTAATGGTGAAAGATTTCACATGGGGGAGCATAGGATACACGTGAAGACATGATCCAACCCTATGGGGCTGGCTGGGTAGCTGGGGCTGAATTCTACATGGACCCATAAGAAGATGGTTCAAGCAGCAGGTGGAAGGAGCTAGCAAGGTCATCTCTGGGGGGATTATGTCTTTTCTCCACCCCGTACCTATGGGTAACACTCCCACTTCTTAAGGTCGGGATAACATAAACAATGAACTGTGATCACATCCTCAAGAGTTTAGAGAAACCCTACGTAACGAAATAGGTGGAAGTCACACACAGACACTGTTGCTGTAAATGACCTAACACAACAGAAATACTGGGCAGAATGTGCTTTCCTCCCTCTCCTAGAAGACGGCAAAGCCCGTAAGTCTGGGCAGGAAAGCACATCGTGGCTCTCGGGAGGTAGACGATAGTTGCTCCATTATTCAAAATATGCCCCAACAGTTACCAGAGTAAAGGTGATCAGGTGAGTTTTTAAAAATACCATTTAAAATTTTTTCCTCTATTTTTCTCATTAACTAAAAACATACCAAAATAAAGCAAGCTCTCTCTGTTGCCTCTGCTTCTGTGTGGCACTGCTCTGCTTTTCCTTTCATTTTTTTTCTCATAAGTTAGCACCAGCATTAGCATAGCCTCTTGTTTTGGAGGGTGCACTAATGCCCAGGTCCCTTTGTCTATGGAGGTGAACAGCAACACTCATTTGTCTTTGTTAATCCAGAATTAGATTAGATGTCATCTAATGACTGATGGCATTTTAAACAGAGGCTATTCTGTGTCCATATTTTCCTTTATAGTTTGTTTGACTTACAAATTTTAATGATAGTAGCTTGCAGATAGCTGATATTTTAAAATTTTCTTTCCCAGTTCATCCTTCATCAAACTCCCATGACAAAGTTTGTTTTTTATATTTTCAATGTATATGTCTGTATAAGTGATATAACATAAAACTAATTTGAGGTTCAATATATTAAGAAATAGTTGTTTGAAGGCCTTAAGAAGATTCTTTAGGCAATTACTTCAGTCCATAGTTTAACAGTTCAGAAAAAAATGTTCCCACCACGTGTGTGAGATACAGCATTATAGCAGGTGCTATAATTTACAGCAAAGCTCAATGTCCCAGGCCCCAGTGGAACCTAGAGATTAATTCACTGCTTTCATAAGATGCCATTGTACATGCTGTGGATTTATCTGGTAAGTTAGTCAAAGATTTCAAAGTTATTTTAAAAGATTTTTTCCTCTAGGAAATATAGGATACTGGGAGCCAATAAGAGAATGAAAACCGTGCACAATTTCCCATAAAACTTTGATAGTATGTTTTCAAAAAACATATCATAAACCTCACCCAAAGCATTTTGCATCAATTTCCTAAAACAAGTTAGCAGTCACTTAATTCCTTGTAATGTTTTCTTTTTTCTTGTTCTTTTTTTCTTTTTGAGGAGCTTTACATGGCTTTTCAGGGAAAATTATTTTTTTCTAGTGTTACAAGTTGAAAATGGGTTTATTCTAAGATGCACAGGGAATGGGACCTAAAGTGTGTAGGTAGATATGGTGACCTGGGCATTTTAAAATCTTGCTTTATGGAGCCATCAAGTAGGACTGTTCATCCCAGCAGTTGGACCACAGAGAATGGGCCACTGCATAGCTAGAATCAGCCTAGCAGCTTTCAAATAACCAGTTTTCCATCCTACCAGCTTTTCTAAGGACTCTATCGGCTGCCAAAATGCTTCTGCAATTAATGTCTAAATACCCCCGTACCATTTTGGTGATCAACAGGGTCTGATAAAATTAGTCCTTCAGTTACATAGAGGTCTTTCCACCTGGAGAAAGAGTGGGGGTCTAGGAAGAGTCATGTTGAATGGTCCAATGTCAAATTAGAAAGAATTGCTTGATGCAGGAATTGGCCAGAGTTCTTTGATATGGGATAACTTCCCTGACTGTCAGCTGAACAGACACTGGATGCTCTGGGATACAGTGTTTACTCACTTTTCCCTAAATCTTTTAAACTAATCAAACATATATCAGAAGTTTGGATTTGGCCATCATAATTTATTGAGATGACATGTCAAGTAAATCTCATTGAGTCAGGTTGGATTTCCACAGCCTCATTTTTGGTTGTCTTTCAGGCACCTTTGGACAGTTCCCATTTCCTAGTGCTTAATGGAATCCTACCTCTATAAATCTACTTCTGGCGTTCCCAATGCATTTGGAGAAGCTCCACCGCCTAGAGCCAGTGCCTGCAGAAGATAGTCGCGCGTGTGTGTGCGCGTGTAGGGGGCTGAGCAGAGGGATGTGAGCTGGAGGAAGGACCAGAGCTGTGGCAGTTCATGTCTCAGTGTTACTTACTAAGTGCCTTTCAACCTGGCCTCCTCTCCAAGAGACTGAATAGTTCATGAGAAGGGAGGTGTTGAGACACATGATCATGAAAACAGCAAACAGTAAGTTCTTGTATTAGGTTCCTAGTACTTCTGAAAGTAATTACCATATATCACAAATGGCTTAAAACAATGCAAATGTATTACAGCACATTTCTGGAGGTCAGAAGTCCAAAATGGATAGAAAAGAGCTAAAAACAATGGGATTGGCTCATTCTGGAGGCTCTAGGGGAAAATTTGTGGCCTTGCCTTTTCTAGCTTCCAGAGGCTGTCCACATTCCTTGACTCATGGTCTCTTCTTTCACCTTCAAAGTGCGTCACTCCAAACTCTTTCTCCATCTTATAAGGACCTTTGTGATTACATTTGGTCCTGCAGCTAATCCAGGAAAATCTCCCCATCTCAAGATCTTTAACTTAAACATATATGCCTAGTTCTTTCTGCCATGTAAGGTATTTACAGGTTTAGGGAAGTAGGACATCTTTGTGGGAACATTATTCTGCCTATCACAGCCATGATCTTTAGCCTGTGTTCATGTGCAAGAGCCCCTTCCAAGCCTGGGTCCCGGTTCGGTGTGGGAACTGCACAGTATAATTTTCTGCAGGAACCATATGTGTTTTCAGAGATGTCTTCATCATATTCAAGTCATCAAATTGTTTTTTGTTGTTAAATCTCAGGACCACATAGGATCTAGGGAACTACCTAGCCCAACCAGGGATGGCTGGGAGAGGAAAAGTGCTGTTTGTTCTGCTCTTACCTCCAGGACCCAGAGCAGATGTTCTACTAAAATGAGCGCTGGTTTCAGCAGTGCTATTGAAGTTGCGAGTTATCACCTGCTCAGCCTCAAGAAGACCCCATTACAGAGCGATCTACCTTAGTTTCTCAGTCATCCCTCTATGACAAAGCAGACAAAGCACTCTTTTGCCCCAGGACTGCCTCTTGAATTAAGAAACCCAGTGGAATTGGAGATGAAATGGACTCAGCTAGACCTGCAAGCAGAATCATGTCACTCTCCCAAATTCCCTTGCCTTTATTTATTTACCTGCTACTGTTATTTAATCTTAGAATTATCTTAAACATATGATTTTATTTGGAAATCACGGATGAGAATTGTTTTTAGAGGGCACAGTTTTAGACCATACATTGATTACCTTTTTAAATGTAATTTTCCATGATAATAATTAGGTATAAAGACAGGTTGGAAGACCTTCAGTGTGCAGGATTCAAGAAAAACAGCTAACATTAACGAGTCTTCGCTCCATGCTGGGAACTGTTGGGGATGTTTATTTCTACTTTATGGATGAAAAGACCCTAGCATAAGAGGCTAAATGACGTGTGGAGGCTACCCAGCTGGTGAGGAGCAGAGCCGAGTGCACACTCAGGCAGCCTGATTGGAGTTCCTTTATCTTCAACTCAACAACATCGCACCGTCCACTTAGTTGTTCCGGTGTCACAGAAAGATAAAGCTATCCAAATCATCTCTTTTTTTATTTTCCCTAAATAGTCAAAGGAAGGGGCCTTAAAAATATATTAGGCCAAGGTGTTACAGCTCCGCATAATTTCCTATGTAGGTTTCTTCAACATTACTCGCCACTAACACTTACGTATTGCTTTGGACTTTGCAAACACCGTTGCTTGACCAACCCAACACCCATTCCGTACTACCTTATATCTTGCCTCTTGCAACCATATTTATACCTTTATAAATATACTTATTTTCCCAGTTTATTTAGCTAAGGATGGCTATGTGACCCCATTCTAGGCAAAGAGACATAGGCAGAAGCTGGGTAGGTTACCTTTTTCACCCCCCCTTTGCCATAAAAGGTAACATAGTCACCAGTTTCATGGATTTGGACATATTTGGGGTCCGTTCTTTGGCCTACCATACATCTATTCCCTGTATCTCTCGCTTCCCATCTATCTCTTCCAGGACCCAGGGTAATTATCCTCAGGAAAAGTAATAATAAATGATAATAAAATAACAAAATGAAAACCTGTCTGCAACAGGATAAAGATGCAAACGCAGCCTTGGGGATGGGGGAAGGAGAAAAGCTCTTTTACGTTTTAGTTTCCCATGCACATAGAAGGGGGAATTAATTAGTAGTTAATAATTAATAAATTACTTCCCCATAGTTTACTTTCACCTCCCTCAAACTCATGAAACTCTCTGAAAAATCTCTAAAGGTGAAAGTGCCATTAAAACATCAATTTATATAATTCTTGGCTATCATCTATGCCCAGAACACCACTCATGAATTCAGGCAAAGATGGATTTCCTGAAGCTGAGGGGCGTTTTAAATGTCAGAAGAAGGTTCAGATAGGGAGTGTGACATTCATTTCTCACAGGTTTAATCTTCGTGCTGGCCTTAGATGTGATATAGCCCTACAGGAGACAGAATTGTGAGTACACTTGTGAGTTATACCCCAGGGGAATTATGCGCCAATGGCCTTTGTTTCAGGGGAGATCTTCACACAGCCATGTTTACGAAGAATTTGCATTGACCCTCTTCTAAATAAAAGTAAATTAGATTAATTGACATGACTTCAGGAGGAAATTTTTCTTTTCACTTTTACTTAAAATTCCCTGGGTCATAACTTATATTGGTCTTTCTCTGAGGCTAGTAGCATTAAGTTTTATCGAAATGACAGGCAAAGTTTTTTTTAATAAGGTTTTTTGACTCAAGTTCTCAGGTTCGGACTAAAATAGTATTAAAACACCTAGCTCTGATGAACACATCTACCTCCATGAATAATGATTTTCTAAATATGGCAGAGAATGTGCTTTGAAACAGAGCACTGAAACAAGAAGTGGAGTTCAACCTGTGACACACAATTTAGAAGGCCTGTGACTTACAAGTCTGGTGAATAATAGAATGCTGATACTGCCATTACTGGTGTTGGATATGGAAAGTTCTGTGTTTCCACAGAGGCGTCTCTGAAGATATAATCAGGGTGAGTAGTTCTTTTTCAATAAATCCCCTAAGTGCCCAGTTGTAACCATCTCCAGAGCAGCAAAGGAATCTTTAGCTCCAGTCATTTCCGCTTTGCTTAGTTGTCAATTCCAGAAGAATACATGTACTGGATAGGGAGATAGGCAATCTCAGCAGGGCGCGGGTGTGGGGGAGAGATGACAGCAGTTTGTCAGCGCCAGTGGAAATTGTCATTTTCAAGACAAAAGTTTGGGATAATCAGTGCTCAAGACTTCATTCTCAAATGTCTGGTGCTTGCTTTGTGTCACCATTCATTGAACCAAATCAAACTGTCATCCATATGCTTACTCTTTGGGGCCACTTTAGAACCAGTTTTCTAGCTGTGCTCAGAGCTGTTTGCAAGCTCGGCTCCTATCCCAGCTTTGTGACCTCACTCAGGGCTGATCATCTTAGACCCCAGCAGCACCCAAGATTGAAATGTAAAACTTGCCTTTGGGAATGTGGGTACTTTATTTGGTAAATATTTACAGATCTTCCATTATGTGACAGACACTATGAAGGATGATGAGGAAGAGGGTTTGGAGAGAAACACCAAGTGGGAGGTGGAGGCAGTGCTGTCCTTAGAGCTGTAAAGAGGTCCTACAGGGTGCTGCTTTAGTCCCCTCTAGCTGCACAATGGCCCATGGCACACCCATGCTCACCCAGCAAAAGTGCATGAGCAAAAGTGCATGCTCACCCAGAGTCCATCCAGAGCCCACCTCTTCTTTAGACCATGCTATAGGCACTACCCAAATATCTCAAGTCGACTTCCTGAGCCCACATGACCTCTTCCCTGGGTTCATTCTGCTGGGGCTGACCACCATCCAGCATGGCCATCCCTAGGACCTGGGGCTGGGCAAGAGACAGCTAAGAGGGCAACAGGACGTATGAATGAACTTGGATGTATGGGTTGTAGGTTACACTTTCCTGATTACAGGTGACCAAAGACCCTGTAATCAGGAAAGGACCCAGGAGTACGAAGAGAAGTGGCAACGCCATGGAGTCCAAGAACTCAGACCTGACCATTTAGATTTCATGAAGGTATTTACAAAGTTAGGAGGATAAAACTTATTTTAGTTAACAGTTTTTAACTTGAAGTATTGAACTTCTGGCATTACTTTGTACTCTGGCCTTGGGCCTTGTAAATATGAAGAGCTTATCTATAAGCATGGAGTTAAGAAATCAAACCAAATTGTTATGTATCATCAGCTATTATGCATGGTTTAGGAGGGCTTTTAAATTAGTTTTTTCAGGGATAGAGTAATATATTGAATAGTTCTAAAGTCATAGTCTTCTGAGTTCAAAGCTAGGCTTTATCTTTTCATTCTTGTGCAATCTTAGGGAAATTTCAGGGAAAGTTTACTTAACAGAGCAAATGGTTGAGAGATGTTCTCTATTCCCTCTCTGAAATACATCAGTTGCACACAAAGCACTCATTCCAGTTATCGACTACTACATAACAAACAACCCAAACTTAGTGGCTTAAAATAACTATCTTCAATTTTCTTACTAATCTGTATTCAGGGAAGTGCTCAGCAGGGATGGCTCATCTCCATTGTAGAGTGGCTTGACTGGGACTGGAGGATCTGCTTTCAGGATAGTTCATTTACATGGTTGGCAAGTTGGTGCTGGTATCAGTTGAGAGCTCAGTCAGGGCTATGGACTATGGGCTAAAGGAATGAGCTTGGAATGAACTTTAAATTCAGGTAGCATGATTTTCATTTTACTCTGTTAATGTGATCACTAAAACCCCTTCAGCTATGGGGGAGAATCATTTTGCATAGGTTCTAAACAAGCATGTGAGATGGTATGTATAGTTTCAAACACCTTGGGCTATAGAATCCTCTCTAATAGACCTAACACTTTTGCTTTTACCAGGTGATTTGTCTGAGTTACTTCTCAAATCTCCTAATACCAGTTGCCATCACCTAATTTAATATATCTAATGATGAAATCTGAGTGTGAAGAAAAGGTGCTTTTTTTCCCCTCTGAAAACTAGGCTGAATGTTTTGGAAGGACTGGGTAAGAATGAGCTATGCCAGTTGGATGTTGGAAGGATAACTATAAAAGATTATAAAAAATAAAAGAGAAGTCTAGAAGGATTCTGCATTGGATTGCTTCACACATTTCTCCAGGTTTATTCTGCATCAAAGAAACTGAAACTAGGAAATGTTGAACATATGTTTTGTGTGTGGTTCCTGCCAGAAAAACAGAGCTGAATTCCATTTTAGCAATTTCTACTGAAAGGAAAAACCTTGTCAAATTGATCTACATTAATATGTTTTAAAGAAAGTTAAATGTTTAAGGTATGCACGAATAAGTTTTTAATAATTCCTTGTTTTGATTTGCATTTTCAATTAACTGATTATTTATTGAATTCGATAGGAAGTCCTCCATTGTTCTCAACCCTCTTTGGTCTCAATTTACTCATCTGTAAAATGAATAATATAATTGTAATATTTATTTCAGTGTTTTTGAAATAAAATATGAAATTTACTTAAAGTGTTTAGCATATAGTAAGTATTTGATCATTATAATTATTATTATTATAATTACTTTGGCTCACAAGGAGCCAAAATGTGCTTGAGATACTTCAAGTGATGGGGATCTAGCAAGGAAAACCTGGTGAAGTGAGGAGGTCCAGGAAACCCTTCAATCTTCCCACAGTAGGTGTCCCAGGAACTGAAGCATCATTCCAGATCCTCAGGCTTTTGAGTGCCCTATTGTCCTCTCTGTCAATCGCATCTGTTGGGACCTTCTCTAGTGAGTTTGCCTTTCTCAACACTCAGCTTTTTTCCTAGCTGTTTCTTTCTCTACTCTTGGGTTCTCTCTACAGCTGCCCTGCCTCTATTTCCTCCATCTGCTCTTTGTATCACTCATTCAACTACTCCAGAGAGAAGTTCTCTCTCAGGAGGCTACCCTTGATCCAAAAGAGAGCACACTTATCTGGTACTTGGCCACCTCGTAAGTCTCTGGGTTACTACGTACGTCACGTGGCTTTTAGCTGAGGAGTCAATCCATGGTTTATCCTGCTGCGGCCAAGGTATCTGTGTCTGATGGCACAGAGCAAGACAACACATGCATCTCCACTCTGGTCGAAGGTGCAGCAAGGGTACGGAGTGTCTAGAATATCAGTTCATGGCTGATGTTCACCCAAAGCATAGTTACAGCCCATCTAAAAGTTTACAACTGGCATTCATTCTATTTGAGCAGTGTTGGGGCTGCACCAATGCTCTTGGATCTAGCCTTTGCATGGTGATTATTTGATGATAACCATTTACAAGTAGAACACGGGTGGGAATCAAACCCTGGTTTTAAGCCTGGCCTCTTCACTAGAGTCTTTCTCTCTGACTCCCCTTTCTCTTTATCATACCCTCCCCCTGCAACCAATTCTCACTACAATTACTTTTAAAACTAATTTGAAATGAAAGTCTTTATTATTGCAAAATATCCTCAAAGTATGCACCTGAGTGGGTTCTGCAAATTCATCCGGTGATGCTTACCCTGCCAGGGTTATTGTATCAGGTGCATCACTAAAGCATTAAGAAAAAAACGAGAATCGAAGCCTTTTGCCCAAAGTGTAAATGCAGCTAGATTTGCCATCCTAGTTGGTTAATATTTCAGCATCCTTCAGTCTTTGGTGAATGTGTACATTCTATCTTTAGGGTTCATGTAGAGAAAACAATTCCAAAAATGATACAAAGAAAATCCACCTGAGCCCTGGCTGGTGTGGTTTAGTGGATTGAGTGCCAGCCTGTGAACCAAGGGGTCACCAGTTTGATTTCCAATCAGAGTACATGCCTGGGCTGTGGGCCAGGTCCCCAGCTGGGGGCGCTAAAGAGGCAACCACGCATTGATGTCTCTCTCCCTCTCTCCCTTTCCCTCACTCTAAAAATAAATAAATAAAATCTTAAAATATATACATTCTCAGACAATGTTAACTTAAAAAAAAAAAAGAAAACGGAAAGAAAATTCACCTGGAATCAATTGTTTAAAATATTCAGTAAAATTCTTCTCCTCTTTGGAAGAATCTAATGTCCTAAACAAAGTTAAGATTAAAATAAGTCTCCCATCTCATCCCTGGTCGGAAAGTGGGGCAAAGAGATGTGCTATCATTATGGAGTAAAAATTCCGCAAAAGTTTCCTTTATATTATTAACTAGCACAATATCTGTTTTTCTGGCCTTACACCTCCCTACACTCGCTCTTAGCTTGCATGAACCTAGCAGCTCATTTCTTTTCTAAATAGAATACAGGAATAGTGAGTTCACCCAATCAAAGAGAAGTTAGCAGCAGGAGGTACAAATAAAATGATCAATAATCAAGTGTGTTATCTTGGCATCACACCAACCTCGGCTGATAGCATCCAGAACATTGCTCAGCGGTGTGCATTTTATAACTTGGGGCAGAAGAAAAACTGTCTTTCTACACTGGCTAGGAACAGAAGATCCATTCTTTAATAGGGAGCTCAACACACTCATCCTCCCCAGTCTGGACCCTCGGGCCCCTTCAGATTGGATTTCCTGGAATGCAGTTTTATCAGAAATAGTCTTGGTTCTTAGTACATGCAAACTTTGGGGCATAGATAATGGATCAGACACTATAGGAAGTGATTTTCCAAAACACCAGGAAAAACTGGTTTCCTCCCATCCAGTGACTTTCACTACCCATAAACCTAAGCTCCACATCTCCCTGTGTCTCTTTTTATTCATCTTAATTAACAGTAAGTGAATCCAGTCATGTTCTGTGGTCAGCCAACTACGATTGGATTTTCTGTGCACTTTAGACCAGCAACCTGCTGTTATCCGGCTGCAGGCGCTGCCTCATGCGCGGTCAAGGAAAGTGTCTGCTTTTGATTTATTTCTACCAGAAATCAAAAGCTCGATTCTGGGTGCACATCCAACACATTGCTACCATGCTTGTTTTATGTATTTCTCATTTTTGAGAAGTTAAAAGATTTAATAGGCACTGTCTGATCAGTGCTGCTGTGTTGAATGTACGAGGGTTCATTTTGTAAAGAAAAACTATCCAAGGCCACAATGGTGGTGCAAAGGCCAGTGGATGTCAGCTAGCAGAGAAGGACAAGGATACTGTCACCTCAGAGTGGGCTTTGCAAGCATGGATTCTAGCACAGTCCTCTGTGGCATAAGCCCACCTGAATGGTAACCTATTTGAGAATATTCTCTGCATCCGCTTCTCTGTCCACCCCCTTCTCCACCCTCAGCTTAGTGGCGGGCGCCCTGCAAAGCAAAGAGGAAGAAATGAGCTCAGCACATATCATCCAACTGAGGACAAAAATCCCCTCAACATCAGTGGTTTTTCATCCAAGCCTCACAGGTAATTTCCACATAATACAACAGAGACTCTGCTGTCTTTGGGGAATGCTGGCTTATCCCATCCTGGCTTCAGACTGGGCCTGCTGGGAGTTCTTTGCTGCTCTTTAGAGTGAGAGAGAACCACGTATAAGCTCAAAACATCCCCATGGAGTAGACTGAAGAGCTGGGCAAAAAGTTTCACTGGCATCTCAAAGTGCCAACCTTCTAAGTTCTTGTCGCCCAGCAAAACCCCATTCCAGATGTGAAATTTCCCAGTATCCCTTTTTATTCATTTTGATTAGCCATGAGTGACTCCCACCTAGGGTCATGCCCTTGGTAGAGGTTGGGGAGAAAAAGCGTCCCTGTGGATTGGCCTGAATTTGACCTAAAGGAGCAAACCTCCGTTACACAGCCAGTCGGGGGCAGCAGCCGCAGGTCCATCTGGTTCGTCCTTCTGGTGGTCACTGTGGTCCTCCTGGCCTTGAGGAAGGCATTTCATACTCTGTCCTAGGTTCCACATGAAAGTCGTGATCTAGAGCACCCTCAAACTGTGACTGGCCAAAGACGCCACCATCTTCACTGACCACTCAACCCCCAGCCTCCAAATAGCTGCTTTATCAAAGGCCTGGGAAAAGGGCTGCTGGAACCAACCTGACGACATGTTTTCATTCTAGCCCCTCTAGGGGAGTTCTCAGACAACCCTACTTTGAAATGCCCTCTCATAAAAGATCTCATTACCACCAATTACACAGCCTAAGCGAGTCATTTCCAAATCATCTGTACCTGCAAATACCTTCCGTGGGAGAAGGGAGGCACCAGATACAGAACTGTGTGTCCATTCATCCTAAAATTATTTACCGAGCACCCATTATGGGCAAGACATGGTGGTTGTGTGAATTCCAATAGGAAAGAAGACACAGCCTCTGAGCCCAAGGACATGACCAACATCCGGCCAGCGTGCGACAGTGGATACGATAAGGCCTTGAGACAGCGAGCCCTGGGAGTGGCGAGGTCAAAGAAGAGGCGCCTGACCATGCAGTGCCAAGGCAGGGAGGCCTCCAACACCACCTGTCCACGCTCCCACGCGCTGCTTCAAATGGGACTTATGGGTTGAATGCACAGGCAAATTATTTTTTCAATGATATGACATTAAGGTAAAGAAGGTACTGGATGCATGGAATCCTTCTGTCCTCATGTGGCTCCTTTAGAGGGAACACACTGACCATCAGGAGGAAGCACAGCAGAATTGTTCATTGTGGAGACTGTGAAACCTACCTAACCGCCTCAGTCACAATTCAGCTCCCCGTTTCCGGTGGGGCAGTGACTTCGGGCAAGCTACTCTAGCTCCCCTGTGCCTTGGCTTTCCCCTCTGTGAAATGGTCTGATACTACTTACCTCGTAGAGATGGAATGAACTTTAACAGAATCGATACACGGAAAACACTTAAATGGGGTGGACACATGATAGTTCTCCAAAAATGTTAGCTACAGTTATAACCATGGAAGGGGGGCTGTGTGCAATATTTTGTAGTAAAAAATGGGTTTCTGATACTGGGAAAGTGTAGAATGAAACTTCTTTTCCAAAGGTCTGGCTGGGAAGAACTGAGTCAGTTCCATCCATGGTCATAAATCCTGTCACCAGGTCCCAAGTCTGCAACACATATTGTGACCACTCTGTTCAGACCTGTCATGTCCATTTCTTGCATGTGTCCTTGTACATTGGTAGTGGTCAGGGGAGATGTCATTGCCTGAGACCGTTCTCTCCTCGAGGTGTAGGAGACGCATGCATTTATTCCCGGCCATCTAGTCTTGATGGACTCTGTCCTCCGGTGCCCTTTCTTCCAAGAACCTGACCCCACAACCTTTACCCTTCTTCCCTAAGAGTGAATCTTCCCACTCCTGGGCTCCACATAACCCTCCCAGCTATAGAACAAAAGCTGAGGTCAGAGGTATGTTTGGCAAGAAGAGGAGGTGAGGGGGTAAGACATTTATTGGCATCCTGATGGAATTTGGGGTTGAAAACATGTAATAATTAAAGTGGGAAAAATATGTGGCCTTTGCTCTCCAGTTTTCACTTAAGCCAATTTTTAGTATCTTAGTAGGTTTAAATTTTTTCTTTCTTGTCCATGACTTCCATTTTTCCTCTGATGTCTCATTATTCAGTAACAAGAAAGAAATTCAAATAACCAGGACGTGCAGTGAAACCTCCGAGGTCCAAATGTTAGTTGCAATTACTAAGGCTTTGGATTCAGGGAGATTAAATGCCGATGTCTTCTGGGGGCGTGGGCGAGTCAAAAACAATACTTCAGTTCTCTATCTGTGTCTTTCCATTAATCAATGTCTCCCTTTCTTTATTTCTATCTCTCTATGTATGTATGAATGTATCATACATTCCTCTCTCCACGTTTCTCTGCCTATCTATCTGACTAATGTATTTTGTCTCCAGGCTGAAGAAATGTTGACAAGTGTTTCCAAGAGATCTGGACTTTGGGTGTCAAGACAGTTGTTGGAAATGAGCATGTTTGATATAAGAGACAGAAGCACATGAAAACCCACCCAGAAAATATATCACTATGCAACAGCTTGGTGCCAAGCGTTGTCTTAGATGCCTTACATAGATCATTTTATTTTATCTCACAACGATGCTGTATGGCAGGTCTAAACCTCTCTATTTCACCAAAGTAGAAATATAAGCCTCAGAGAAATTAGAAACTCTTCCCTGTGTCTCATAGCTAAGAAATTTGTCTTGGCTTAACCTCCTGACATACAAGAGAAAAGAATTTTAAAGCAATTAAAAATAAATTAAATTAAGAACAGGATGTAAATGCATGTTTTCGGGACCCAAATGTTCCTGCAGGCACACATAGCAAATAAGTACCCGACCAGAGCCAATAATTTGACAGCCCTCACGCAGCCCATGTCTCTGCTACACCTGTCCTCTTTCTCCAACTAATCACCCTGTCACCCACCACTCCTTCCTGGACAAACTTGCTCATCTCTTAAAATGGAGCACCCTGGCCATGAGCTGCTGGTCCACCTGGGTGCCCCACCCATGCTGATTGTTCTCAGGCGGATTTTGGCAATAGGGTCTTTCTTCACTGAGGACAGTTTTTGATAAGATTTCAGTGAGGCTGGGTTTTAAAAAAAATATTAAATACTTCAGGTCATCTTTTGTTTGTAAGAAAATTATGCCTTCACACGTCCTTCAAGACTAGTGAGCTAAAAACAAGAGTGAACCATTGGGAGCTACGTCCAAGCTGACCAGGAGCCGTCGTGCGCCGCTAGGCCCGCGGCCCTGGTGCAGAGCCTTAGCTCGGGGGGCAGAGAAAGCGTCCTTCAGTAACTGAAGAAGAGATAGGTGGGCCAGTGAAGAGCACACGGAGCATGTATCTGACAATTACTACCTTAACTAGCCAGGTGGCCTTGGTTAAATCACCTTTATCACCTCGTAAGATAAGACTCAAGAGGTGCATCCTGCTGGTCCCACAAGGTGCTCTGTCAATCAAATGAGATAGTGACTATGGGAGAGCTCCTAGAAATTTATTTTCTATAAAAATATATTATATAAAATTACATATATATACACACATATATGATCTTATATACACTATAAATACCACTCTCATTAAGCCAGGAGCTGAGTCACCCAGACTGGCAATGAACAAATGATGGAGATAAGGTCATGGAAAATCTACACGTGACCCTGAGCTGAATCATTCTCCTTGGGTCCTCGTTACATGTGGCAAGTCAACAGAGGGTGACACAGTGGAGGACAAATCAGGCAAGTGGCAGGAGAAGGAAGAAGGTAGAACTTTTGTTTGGGAAGTGATACAGGTGCTAGAAGGCGAGTGAAAAGGGAGGAACAGATCAGCAGCTGAGGCCACCCCATCATAGAGCTATTATTCTACTCATTCATTGATTCAATCAGTCACTCTTCTCACAGTATTGAGCACCTACTATGTGCAAGTCACAGGTCTAAATGCCATGGGGGATTCAGGTTACATGACATAGTTCTTGCCCTTCGTCATGTAAGTGACAAAGGCTAGCGAACTGAAAGTTGAAATGATGTAAATGATGTATGGTAGTCCCTGCCCAGTCATGTCTTACTTCCTGCGAACATTTTAGGCTAGCTCAGCCCACCACGCCAAGGAGGATGTAGGACTGGCTCCTCCTGTGTATAGGGAGACTTAGGTAATCCCATTTAGGGTCTGAGCATGTGACAGGGAGGCAAACCAAATGACAGTGCAGACATAGAGGCCAGAGAGCATGGTGAGAAGCTAGGGAAATTCCTTGGCAAGTGGGGCACGGAATCTGAAACGGGGAGCTGGACACAGTGGCCGAGCAATTTTCAGCCAGGCACAGATGGTCACCAGGGCGGAAGCAAAACTGGGAAAAACCAGGACCTTTCCCCCAGGGTAACCTCTCCCCTCCTGGCCTTTCCTCCTTGGAGAGAACATCCGGTCCTCAGTGATGTCTCGGCTCCAGGCCCAGAAAAGCAGCAACACCAGGTGGGCGAGGCCAGAGCCAGCTGCAGTGACCGAAGACCCCTGCCCTGGCACTGACCAATCAGAGGAGACCATGACCTGGAAAGTGCACCCCTGGAGAACTGATGAATATTCTGCTGAAGCCCTCCCCTGAGACCTCCCCTAAGAATCCCACCTGCAAGAGAGATAAAGCCTGAAGATAAAAGACCCAGCTGCGCTCTCTCCCTCCGGGGAACAGTGCCCACCATTCCCTTTCCCTTCTTCCCTGACTTTTTTCCCCACAGGCGGGCATCTCCTAACCTCTAAAGCAATGGGCAGCTGGCAGCTTGCCCCAGGCTAATCCCCGGAACCTGTCCCCAGAGCCCCCTTTTCTCTGACTTCCCAGTGAGCTAAGGCAGGCCAACCAATCTCTCCTGTTGTTTCTTCTATGTTAAGCCCTTCCTTGTTTCACTGTCCCCAGTTTTAATAAATGTCTCTTCATAGTCACCTGGACTCATGCTGTGACTCTTTCCTACACGAAGTCAAGAACCCACACACTACAGCTGGCCCTACGCAGACTCCGTCAGGGCCAGGCTCCTGTCTGGGAACAGAGGTTTGGTTGTTTTGAAAGCAGAACTTCAAAAAATTATTATGCTGAGGGATCTGACATGGTCTCCAAATATCCAAATATGGAATAGGACAGTCTTCAGGTTGACCTAGGGGAAGGGAGTCAAGGGACAGATCAAGTCTTTGTTCCAGGGCACTGAATGACCTTAGTCCACTTAAGCCCTCAGTGTCTTTGTGCCCCATTTGTAAAATGCAGATCAAAACATTACCCTTTGGAGTGTTGTGACCATTAATATGATAATAAATGTCAACCACCAATCACAGCCCAGGGCAGACAGGCGCTCAGTAAAATTCCTGGCTCCTTGTGCCGGCTTTTGCCTGAGTAAATACTGCCTCAGTTACTCTGGAGTCCATACTGCCTTGGGTAATATGATTGGAAGGAAGTGAATTTTAACAATATTTCTCTTCTGACTACATACCTTCTTTTCAAATGCCACATCAATAACAAATCCCACCCCTTCTCCCCAGTTTTTTGGATATTCTGAATATATAGGAAGAACTCTGTCCTGTGAGATCGAATGTTGTTCTCTATCCGGCGGGACGCACGAGAGGTTGGGTTAATGAACAGGAAGCCGTGTCTTACTACCTTCTCATTTGTCCCAACAGGGCCCACATTCTTGGGAAATGTGGTTTTCAAGGGTATCGTGAGACTTTTTTCTGGGTCCGCAGTAGGCTGCAGTGTATGGAAATAATTTCACCTGCAATATTTAGAGCTGGGACTAATGAATCTTCATATCTTTCCAAACTCATCTATTCTTATTTAAAAGCAATGAAAAGTGGCAGTTTGGGAAGATATACTCGTTCAATGGCACAATAAAAAATAGATGGCATTGCAGCACAAAGTTCTTAATGTCCTTCCCTAAGGGGGGAAAATAATTGCTACAAGGAATTAGAGTTTAACTCCTTGCTCTTATTCCTTCACAAAAGTTCAGGAACATTTTTATCTTCTTCAAAACTTCCCCCCACCCCATAACTTGCTCGATTCAAGTGCAGGGTATTTTATGTTTACATGTACACATTAATATTTTCTTATCTATGTTTGGCATATTGATAACAAAAGAAAATTTCATTAGAAATCTTTTTCTAAAAAACCCACAGGGCTTTAGAGACTTAAATTCAACACGGGGAATTTAGACTTTGGATATCACTCTTCCCAATTTACAGATGAGTAAGTAGTACTGAGAGGCAACCTGTATCTCAGAATTTCTAACATGAAAAGAGTCTCCGGAGAAATTTCTAAGCAAATGCAAAGTAAATGTCCTTGAGGGAAAATGCATAAATAGGTGTGAGGGAAGAGAGGCTTTCAATACTGCTTTCTGGATTACATTTTCATAGGAGACTGAAAGATCAGTTAACATCTGGAGGACAGAGTTAAGCTATATTCATGCCACTAAGATTTTTTCAATGGTGTAGTAGAAAGGGAGTCAGGATATATGGATTCTGCGATTTTTTTGTGAAGTAATTATGTGATCTTAAGAACATCATTTAATGTTTCTGCAGCTCAGTTTCCTCATCTATAAGAGGAAAGGGTTACAACAGACATCACAACAGACATTAATATCAATTCAATCTTGGCATTATTTCCTGTGGAGCCCACACCTGGCCTTGGCACATTTTCAACAACATGCTCTAGGTAGCCGTAATCAATTAATGGGAGTTAACAAAGTAAAACCTCTTTGCCACCCCTGCACTGAAAGATTTCAAAGGTACGACCTATAATCCTAGGCTTCTCTTTCTTACATAGCTTGCCTGCATTTAATAACAATGATTTAAAACAATGGGAACATTTGGAAAGCACCCATTATACCTTTTGTCAGGTGGAAACCCCAAGGAACAAAGACCCAGACTAATGAAGTACTTAAAGCATCACGTGCGTTGCCCACAGCAGGGCGCGCTAACTGATGGGCTCCTGAGGTCTGACCTCAGGAGGGAGAGAAACCCTCTGGTTTCTCCTGAACATAAGCTGCACCGGTCATTTAAAACTATGCCACGAGCAAAAGAAAGAGAACAGTTAGCAATAAAAGATCCAGATATTGGCAGCAATATGCTGTTAGATCTCTGTGAATTTTTGTTGCTGTTGTTGAGATGGCTCTGAAAAGGCATACAGCTCGGAGCCCCATTTCCCTTTGCCTCCTGGACCCAACTGGGGATCGACATAGATTAGCAGGCTGGCCTGTGGTGAGGAATTACATGTTTGCATGCATTACCCTAGGTGAGGGAATTCCCGGAACGTATTGCTTAACGATCGCACTGATTGGGTCCCTAGGAATGGGTGCTCATGCACATTGTCCCAGCTTGTTTTATTTCATCCTGGACTCTTAAGTTTCTTTGGCCTGGAGAAATCAAGACATTCATAAAAGAAACAAGACATTTTGAACCGCACTATTGATTTATATTTGCAAATGGTGAATAGCCTTGGGGAGAATGAGGGCTTTGCTTTGTGTGCTATTTGTGGTGTGATTTGAAGCTCAGTGTCCTTCCAAAATGAGTCTATAAATTGATACTGATGAGGACGCTCTGTTTTCCTCTGTCTGTAAGTAGCTGCAATTCTTCCCAGAATTTCCTCGCTGACTTAAGAAGATAATCCAGTGATATTGCTCTGGGGCCAGAAAGATGGAGCTACTTGAGGTAATTTAAGGAGGTCAGCACAAGGGGGAAGCTGTAAGCCTGTCAATTCTTCCATATTTTTCTTTGGACACATTCATTTTTCCCTCCCTGCCCTTCTCATCTCTGTATAGCAAATACACATTGAGCACTTACATTAGTTTCCTTGGGCTGCCATACCAAAACACTACAGACTGGGAAGCTTAGGGACCAGAAATTTATTTTCTCGCAGTTCAAGATCAAGGTGCCAACAGGTTGGTTTCCTCTGACAGTCATAAGGAAGGTTCTGTTCTAGGTCTCTCTTCTTGGTTCCAATATCTTCGTTTCTTCTGCAGTCACATTTGTCCCGTGAAAAGATCTGTCAGATCAGACAGTGTTTCCTGCCACTTGCACAGACATCATATATGTGGAAAGGCACATGACAAATCTAAATAGAGAACATTTATATAATCAATATGTTCTTTTGTTAGTTCCAATTTGAGGCCACCATCGGCTGTACTATTTATTCATACTTAATTCCACGGCAAAATCTTTTTCTCTCTTCATCACCACAGCCAGCAAAAACTCCTAAATCCATTTCAAAGACAGAATTTGCTTAGCTATAATTGAAGATTTCCTTTTGTTCCGAATCCACACCCACAGGACAGGGATCCCATTATGTCACTCCCAGGATTTTCTTCGTTCTGACCTTGTCTCCCTCATAATCCCCACCAAGGCACAGTGAGGAATATCATGGTGATATTTTATTCAGGGTTTTTTTTTAATGCTTAAAACCTATACAACTTTATTAACCAATTCCACCCTAGTAAATTTCATAAAAAGTTCTTACTAGAAGTATAATTCCTTTGAAGAAAAAAGCTTAGAAAGTATGGTGGTCCACTCCTAGACTCAGAACTAACTGCAAAGGGAAAGATTAAAAAAAACAAACAAGCCCAAAGTGGAGCCTTGACCCCAGCCTCTGCTTTCCAGACCTTCTGCGTGGAGGGGCCCAAAATGACTGCTGATCAAACAGCCCACTATAAAGAACCAGATGGGCGGAGGAGCTTTGGCACCACACGGGGTGTTCTGTGGCTGGGAGACTTGGCGTAACCTTGACATTACCCAAACTTTAATGGATACAAGCCAGGCTCTTAACCCGCTTCCCATGTGGCGTTTGAGCCTGAGACACATACTTACATATTGTGCACAGCTGTGGCTGCTTGCAAAAGCAAACCTTGGTGATAATGATTTTGTTTTGTTTTGGAAAGAAATATCACACTTATATTCCTCAATAAACCTCTCAACTCTTCCTCTTCATGAAACCAGCAGTTTTATTTGGCCTTTGGTATCTAATTTACGTCTCTAGTTTGGCTTTGATTCGAGGTGAGTGGCTTCTTCAAATGTTATTTCCCTTGAAGTCATCATTTGTCTGGTCCCACTGTCAAGAAAGAGTTCTATCTTGCATGTGCTATGCTCCAAAATCTATTTGTGGGTCAAAAATCTGAGTCTATTTGCTGTAAGAACCAAAAACTCCTTTATGGCTATGGAGACCTGGAGTTCAAAGAGAATATTTCTCAATGTAGTGGGTAGAAAAGTGTGACTGTGCTATACATTGATGTCACTTTAAGAAACCTAACCAAGAAGCAGTACTGAGGCATAATTTTCCTTCAGACGTAAAACTAATCAGTCTTCAGTTGCGGCTATGTCTCTCTTGTGTTTCAAAAATACAACAGAAGCCAACCAATAGAATGATTATATCGAACACTGCCGGTTAGCAGGACAATGCTTTGCAATATCATTGTATTTCCCCTTTGGCTAAGGCAGCCTTTTCCTCATTAAGTCTAGGTCAGGAGACTGAGGCTTACTGTTCAGAAGAGGGTGGCTATCGTTTAAAGTAATAAATGATGATAATAATAGTAGTAGGTGCTTATACCGTGTATGTCAGGTACTTGCCTGGCATTGTTCCATGCAGTTTGCGCTGGAATCACATCTTATCCCTCCTACTAAGCAGGCAGATATGTACCTCGAGGCTCACATGTGAATGGTCTTGGGGCACTGAAACAAGGAAGTATGTGGGAACTTGGGGTCAAAACCTTAGCAATAACACGATATATGTTCCTGACATTTTCTCCATGTGTACAGAGACATTTGCATACAGAGTCCTCTAATGATATAGTTTGGAACTGGGAATCTGGTCATCTGCTTCTCATCAGACGTTGGTCATTTCGTGGGACACAGGCATGCTCAGCAGCATCCTCTTCTGCCCCAACTTCGGGTCACCTCCAGGTACCTGAGTGGATAGTAGAGGTATTAGTGGTCACATAAAATATAGAGCCATGCCTATATTTTATATAAAAGGTATAAAAGCAGGCAGCTCTAGCAATATTAGGCAAGCCTGTCATTTCTTATTCTATAAAATGCCCATTTTCTTCACAGAGTGCCTTACTATCTTACAATTATTCTGGTCTAAAATTTATTCACCTTGCATTCAGACTGAGTAAATACTGCTAGTATGGAAAAGGACACATTTTTTTCCACAACGTATGTTTATATCGAATCATCATCACATTGTACACTTTTAAGTAGCTTTACACTTTAAGTACTTTAGCTTATAATTTTAAAAATATATAATGAAACAAAAATAATTTAAATAATTTAAATCTAATTCCATGATTTAAATACTCTATTTAGATAATGACCAATCTTACTAGAAAATTGCTTAGCCACTCAGACTTCTCAGGCACAAACCTCTTTCCCTGGATCCTCCCTAGAGTTGGATGTAAATGTATGCAGGTAGGAGGCATTTTATGTACACATCTGGCTATAGGAAGAGCAAAAGTTCCTTTGTCATCATGTCCTCTGGCTTTTAGCCCAGAACTGTCCCTTGTCTGTGCCTTGGTTGCTTCTGGGTGGGCACAGGATGTGGCTGGCATGACTCAATGTTTTGTTTTTCTCTCCATTTTTGTTTGGTCTATGTTATTAGATATTCTTTTATTACAAGTAGAAGATATGGAAGATACAAAAAAAATAACTTACAGGCTACATGTAGCTCTTTCTGTATATATGAAAATGAATAATTAATATTACAATCATATTCTATATCCCCTCCCCTCAAAAAAAGTGAAGATATATTTACTAAAATTTAAAAAGAGACCCTTGAGAGCATCTCATATAGTGAAATGTACTATAGAAGTATATTTCTTCATCTGAGAAATGAATATCATCTCTGGGAATTACAGGCTCCCCAAATATCTCTTTAATCCTGTAACATTTATCAACCTAGCCTCACTTGCATGCAAATTTTCCTCCACTCTGGGGGTGGGAAGAAGCATGCCACGGGTGGGTGTGGCCCCTGTGCCCTGCAGGCGAGCGTGGGGTACACAGATGTGGAGCGGGGTGGGTACTGGGGCAACTTCAAGGAGCTTCCTTGCTATGTCCCTGGCTTGTAAATGAGCACTTGACCTCATCTCCCATCGCTGGAGAGGCTTGTGGGGAGAAACAATGGCTGCGCTGAGGCCAGCCGGCAGGAATAGGGCCTATGTCTCCTAAATGCCCCTGTTTGGGGGAGTAGAAAGAGTCAGGGGATCTACATTTGCCATTGAAGGTCAACTATTACCGGAAGCATTAGACTCCAAATTCTCAGGTATCCGTAATGAAATATTATTTAGTCATTAAAAAAGGAAATTCTGCCATTTGTGATAACATGGATGAACCCTGAAGGCATTATGCTAAGGAAAAGTCAGGGAAAGACTAAAACTGTCTGACTTCAGTTTATATGTAAAATATAAAAAAGCCTGAGTTATAGAAACAGAGAGTAGAATGGTGGTTGCCAGGGGCTAAGTGGGGAGGGGCATGAAAGAAATGATGAGATGTTTGTTAAGGGTACACACTTATAATATGAATAAGTTCTGGGGATCTAATGTACAGCATGGCGATTACAGTTAACAATACTGTGTGATTATATACTGGAAAGTTGTTAATAGAGTCGATCCTCAATGTTTTTACCACCCTGACAATAACAAAGAAATGGTAATTCTGTGAGGTGAAGGATGTATTAACTATCCTTATTTTGATAATCATTTCTCAATATTTGCATGTATCAAAGTATCACATCGTATACCTTAAGCTCACACGATGAGGAATGTCTGTTAAAGCTGGGGACGGGACTTCACGGCTGGACATGGCTGCGTGGGCTTCCTCCCATTCCCTGGGCCCCAATGCAACCCAGCGGCTGCTCGGTTTAGCTTTGCCACGGTTTATCCTGCATTGACAAAGAATAAGGTCTTCAACTCCAAGATCTTTTCTCAAACATATGCATCAATTCTTTAAGAATAAAAGTTGTTTTGTTCTAATTATTTTGAGTAAAAATTTCTAAAACATACCATGACTTTGCCTAATTAAAAAAAAAACCTTACGGGGAAGAAATGTTATTTTGATTACTTAGGATTATAAGCATGAACGATGGGCACATGCAGTACATGCTGCACAGTCTTGTAAAGGCAAATTCGGCTTACATGCCAGGGTCAGGCAGTCCTGGGTTCAAAGCCTGACTTTGCCACACATAATATCTCCATCTAAAGATGCAGTTCGTTATTTCTTGCTCTGTAAAAATATGCATAGAGTGTGTTATATTATCGGGCACACCTTAAGCACTCAGTAAGTGTTCGCTTCTCTCCGACTTCCTTCAGTTCTCCTTGACTTGTCTTCCCTGTGGTTTTCTCAGAACACAGACATATACAGAACTGTTCCTTCCCTTTCTTATGACAACTGCGATGAGTAATTGATGTGTAATGCTCCAATATTCTCCAAGTGGGAGGGTCCTTAGAGAGTGAAGAATGAAGACTTTTTCTGCCCACATCCCCAGTGAGAATACAAACAAAACAAAGACCCGGAGTCTTATGAAAGGGGTGTATCATATCTCACCAGATCTACCCATGTTTCAATCTAAAGGTTGGCTGAGCTCCCATTTCCAATCTATAGATGGAGGAATTGAGTTCTTTATTTGTTGCTCTGTTTTAAGGAAAAGAAAATTGATGCAGGGCAGGAAGTCCTTTTTTTAAAGTCACACTTCATCTACATATATGAGAAGAAATGAAAGCTATGAGCTAACCCATATTAGGTACCTACTACTGCCCAAGCTCTGTTTTATGCACTTGATACATATTAGCTCACTTCAGTCTCATAATAGCCCTATGAAGTAGTTTTCATAGATGAGAACACTGAGATACCAAGACAGTAAGTCCAAGGTCACAGGCTGGCAAGTAGCAGGGCCTAATTTAAAAAAATTAATAAAAAATTTGAGGCTTCCTCAAATCCTCAGGAAGTCTAGGTCCAAAATCATAAAAGATAGGCATCATAACTTCATATATACGTGTCATCAAATAAAACTTGGAAAACACTTTAATAAACTGGACTTTCAAGTATATAATCACACAGTATTGTTAACTGTAATAAACTGGTAATAATAGCTTTTCTAATGTATACAATCTATGTCTTAATATAGGAATTGGGTGTAGAAAAAAACACAAGAAAATTTTCAGAAAATAGAATATATTCAAGCATTATGAATAAAGTACTATACTGAAGGGAGGAAAACATTTCAAATTAAAAAGGTAAAATTTGGGGGATTCTATGAGAAAATTACACCCCTTTTCCCCACCTCCCTTATAGGTACCACCGATCACCGCTTCTGTGGAGTTAGGGCCCCTCGAAGCAGCCAGATCAAGCACATTAGCTCTGGGAAACAATGGAGAAAACATGTCAAAAGTAGACCAACTACATATCCGTGTAAACTGTCGCTCTCCACACTTACCTTCTATGAAAAGATTTCCTGGCTGGAGGAGAGAGAAAGGTCACCAAAGGACAGACCAAGAGTTGATCTTCAGCTAAGAATTTTCTTTCAACTGTAGAGACCCTTTAAAGCCAAAGGCAGGTGAACTGGTCCATCCTGGTCTGTAGGTGCAGCTGGGTGCCAGGGAGCTTGGGAGTTCTGCTTCATGTGTGTCTGGAATGGAACTCCATATTTGTATGCTTAAAAGTCTTCCCCATTGATTTTTTTTCTGTAAAATATGCCTAAATCCATTCAAAAGCCTTGGGCTTCCTGTTTGCTTTATACATGCAGGCTTTTTAGACTTGCATACACAACTCTGGAAAGTTCAGTGCTTGTGTTTTTAGCACATTAAAAATCCTAACACATTAACAGGGGTAAGGCTTCAAGTGAGCATTTTGCCTAATCTTAGTGTAGAGAAACACTACGGAGCTCGTCATTTCCGTAAACAAACAATTTCTCCTGTCTCACCACTGGCCTTGAGCTCTGATTGCTCATGGCCCTTGTTTCCTGGCTCTGCTTCTTGAGCGAAGACACTCTTGGGCCCCACCCAGGCCGGAGCAGCAGAGGAATGTTAACATTTCATTGGTCAGTAGTGACATCATGCTTTAAATATTTGACTCTGGAGATTAGAGTAATTGAAAACATGCTTTTATTCTCCAAACACCACTATAACACTGACTGTCTCTTACATCTGTACATTTTTTTTGTCTCTTACATCTGTAAAATTTTTCTCCAAGTACAATTGTCAGTGTATCAATATTTTCCCAAATATAAGGCTTTATTCGATTCTGTTCATTTGCAAAGGAGAATGTTCAGTAACTAACAGACTAACCACTCTCTCCGCATTTCATATTCTCTAAATGTCCTTAATCTCTATTCACTGGATATTTCAGGAAAACATGTGTGTGTCAGCACATGAACATGTGGGTGTGTTGCATTGCCTATGTGCACAGATTTGATGAGTCTGTTAGGATAAATGTTTCAACTTAGTTACTGGATGAAGAGTGGCCTGTTGGGTGGAACATTTTATTACTTTCAAAATGATATATCACTACATAGCCACTTTGAATTTCATAGAGAATCTTAGAAGAAATGTGAAAGACCTTCTAGTTCAACACTTACATGGTTTTTCATGTTACAAAATGTAAAGCAGTTTTTAAGATCCCAAATCATAAGTTCACGTTATCTTCTTTGGAAAAGAACCTGCACTTTTGGTTGGTGCTCTTTTTCTCTCGCTCCGTTTTATTCGGCTTTGAAAATCTTATCTGCATACGTTATCTTTGGTATGCTCTTATCTCCTCTGCTTTAGCCGCTACTATATCTGATAACCGTTCCTATAGACAGAGGACAGGTGCATGGATACACAGGTCTATAGGCCCATGTCTATGTGCGGTGTGTGAATACGTATTCTTAGATCAGGGCCCAGAGGCCCGTTGTGTAAGTGTCTGCCATTGTCATGGTAGAGACGGAGGAAGTACGGTGTGCTGTGAATTTGTATAGCAGATTACGTTTTAAGCAGATACCTGAAGGTGAGATGGAACGTGGGCAATCAAGAGTTGGGGGCGTGGTTATGGATAGGGGAAACAGAATATGCGACATCTCTGAGGCAGGAAGGAGGAGCCCAGTGTTTTGCAGGGCCACAATGTTCATTGTCGCTGAGGCAACGCGTACAGGGGCGATGGAGAGGCAAGAGTGGAAACTGGGGAGGTAGGGAGAGGCCATGGGCAGGACAAAAACCACATGGCGCTTACTCAGACCGTTCACAATTGCTAAGATTGATATGCGAGCCATGAAAGTGACTTTGTTTGCAAAATAATGGTAATTGATAAAACAGTAATTTCATAATTGTTATATGGAAGAATGTGTATATTATTTTAGAGAAACATTGGTGGGTTCAAATGAACTCAGTTTATCTTTCTGGTTTGTTTCCAACATTTATAAATGAAACATAATAAACTTTAAGTTACTGAAAAAAAAAAAAAGAAAGAGGAGCAAACCCAGCCGCCTCAGCGTTTCACTTCCCCATCCCCCCAGGCGGGCGTGAGCGCGAGGGGCCAGCCCTTCTGCGGCAGGGCAGCTTGGTGGCTGACACAGTCCTTGGCCAGGAGACAGCTACCTATGGTGTCAGTCATGCAAACAGCGCAGCTTTTTCTCATGTCAATTCACGTGTCCCTGAGCCTCCTCTCTCTTGAGGGAGCTCTTGAAGTGTCAGTCATGGAACACATCTTTTCCCATTGACGTGAGCTAACCCAACGCTGTAAAGGGCAGAAGTCATTTTGCGGCATTTCCCCAGTTCTAAAAGCTGGTCGAGATGTCTTACCACCCCATGGAGAGCAGTGCCTGAGAGGCTGGGCTTGCTCTTCTTTCTGAAGGGAGCTAAGGCACCTCCCACAGCCTTTCCCTGCTTAGGTACAGCAGCAGTAGGTGACCCCGAGCTCACGCAGCTGCCAAGCTTGCTTCCTGATACACAGCCAGAGACTAGAAGCATCAGGCGTTCTTTTGATATTGGGAACCCGTATTCTGCTTGAAAAAAAAAAATCAATGTTTTCGATTTTCATAGCATCCCCATTGTGTAATCTTGTCTGTTCAGCTCATCGTTCTGGGTCATTTGATTTCTATCAAACATACCTGAAGCTATTTTCTTCTTTCTTTAAAACCAGTTGTTGAACTTTTACTGAGACCCTTACAGGATTTTTTAAAAATTTTTTTCTGTTAAAGAAAACTAATGCAGTAAATGTTATTTTCTCAGGGTCGGCATTTTGGCTGGATCAAAGTTGGGTTGGGAGATTCGGGCTGTTAACTTTTAATAGCTTATGTAAAAACATTTTGTAATTGCCAAAGTGTTTTGCAAAAGTTACTGTTATTCCTGTTGCTCTCATTACAGCTATGCATCACTCCTTTCCCATCCTGAGGACCATGTAATCACTGAGATGTGAAAAGATCTTAACTCTTACAAGCTAACCTTGACCGATGTTGAAGGGGAAGAAAAGCTCTTTATGTGTTTGAAGAGGTGGGAGGCCTGCCCCTAAAAATGATAGATGTTGTGGAGATTCCATAGCTTAAAAGAATTGTTTCCAGAATCTGAAGGAGGAGAAGATAATTAAAAGTTAAGGAGCTTGTTCAGGTTACAGGATAGCATCAGTAATAAACCTATTCATAGAGGGCTTTTCATAATTACCATGTATCTGCATTGGCACGAGAGAGAGAGAGACACATCCCATTACAAAATGTTAGTCACTAACATGAATATCACTGATTACCTCTGCCGGTATGAATTGATGATAAGTAGGCAAACGAAGAAAGAGTTGAAGATGATCAATGAAGCTACCAGTAGATAAAATCTTGGCTTTGAGGATGTTAAATAATCTCCTTCTTAGTACAGGAGATCCTTTATTTTTCTTGGGAGCTTTGGAGATACTGAATACAGAATAATTTCTGATGATTTCAAGAGGAACCAAGGCCAAGACAGTCAGAATTCATCATGCACTTAAGATTTACAATGCAATCGTTTTATATACTCAGATTGAATTTGGCTGGAAAAGTTCAAGATAAAAGCCTCCATTTCCTGGCACTGCAGACTCTGTACCCAGTGTTTGCCATCTGTGCCCAGAGGCATGTTCGTGTTGCACGCAGCTCAGAGACAGGACTTTGTGTTTTCCTTGGCTTTGTAACTTGAATTGAGACTTGACCTTCCTTCTCCAAGGTCATTCGCCCACTGTTGGTGCTGAATGGGTCAGAACTGCACAGTCAGTGCTGTTTGAGTCCAGAGATGTCTGCCCTGTAGCCTTGACACCCACCTGCCATCAGAACCTATTCTGAGTCCATATGAACCAAGAACAGTGTCCATGCAAAATGTCGGCATTGGGTGCTGCTACGGACTGAATGTTTCTGCCCCCTCAAAGTGTGTATGTTGAAGCCCTAACACTCAAAGTGCTGGTATTAGAAGGTGGGTTCTTGGAGAGATAATTAGGCTGCAATAAGGTCATGGGGCTAAGAAGAAGAGACTAGAGCTCTGTCTCTCTGCCACGTAAGGACACAGCAAGAAGGTCCCATCTGCACACCAGGAAGTAGGTTCTCACTAGCCATCAAATTGATGGGTGCCTTGATCTTGGCCCTCCTGGCCTCAGTGGTGAGAAAGTTTGCTGTTTCAGTTGCCAAGGCTATGGTATTTTTTATAGCTGCCTGAGGGAGAATTCTAGCAAGTGTCTGTGTACGTTTTTAAAAAACGGTTGGATAGGAAGCATGTTAGGCTCTGTAGGCCATCTGTCTACAAGAGGATATTAACTACAAATTGTTAAGTCGGACTCCTAGTGCTCAGGATGAAGGGGAAATGTGAGGGAGGGAGCCTGCATCTCTTAACAGCCTGGAGCACCTGTCTAGTTTATTTCTTTCTTAGTAAGAAAGAAATACACTTCTAGCTTATTTAAGCTGTTGATATTATGAGTTTTAGGTTGCTTGCTGCCTAACTTCTTTCTCACTGCTACAGGCACTTAAACTGATACTCACAATATGTTGAGTGAAATGGATCCTATATGCTATCCTAGTGTGGTGTTTCCCAGGAGAAGGTCGGCATTCCCAGAACTGGAAATGACATTAGCATAACAAAAGCAAGGTTTGTGCCCCATGTAAATTGCATAGAGCCAAGATCTCAGCTCTGCCACAAGACCTACTGAGTGTCTCCAGTGGGTTGTATATCAGTCAACATTTTTAACTGCAAGAAACTGAAAAACAAACCCAAAACAACACAAAATATAAGACCTTTGGCTGATTTAGGCAGATAAGTATAAGTACTATATCAAGAAGACTTGGCGTAGCTCTCAGAACAATAAGGAGAAAGGCTTGCTCAGGAATATGGAGTGCTGGCAGCAACTGGGACCATGACAAAAAACCATCCAGGATAGCATTGCTGCCTCTAGGACCGAACAAGAATGCCACCACTGCGGCATCGGGTCTGCAGTTCTGACAACGTTGCTACCACCCACCCCTCCCCACCCCCACCAGAATGGAATCTCCCTGCTTCTTCACACCTCCAGCTCCCAATTCAGAATTTGGGATGAGTGCATCTGATTGGGAGAGCCTTGGACCCAAGCCCATGCCTTAGCTGCAAGGAAGCATAAAAATGTAAAAGTCTGGCGTTTTCAGCGTCTTTAGTGAGAGTCAAGCTTTGCCTCCCACTGAGACTCATGAACTGAGGAATCATCCATTTGCAATATGGTTACAGCTGACCAAGAGCCAGAGACAGAAAGAGAGAGACTGAAGAGATTGTCTACAAAAGGACTCCATTTGCTCTTCTGCAAACTGAGCAGTTTGACTTAAATGGTATCTGAGGTTTTAACTTTCCTGGTGTTCTGATTCAAGAAAAGTAACACCTGAAATCTTATGCATATTGTAAAATGTTTCTTGTCATTTAAAAATTATTGGAGAACACAGCACATAAAATATCTGCTTACTGAGCTACTTGGACTTGGCTAAGAGTCTTGATGGCAAATCTTTCATCCTGCATGCTAACGTCTATTGATTGATTGTCGTGTTCAAAAATCTTATGCAAGAAGTAATTCAGAGAATGACCTTGAATTCATCAAGAAAGAGAACTGGGGTCAAGTATCAGGGACTTCCACACAGGGACAGAAGTGGGGAAGGGTGGCGGCTGAGTGATCTACCTACTGATTCTAGCCTAAACTGAGAATTGGAGCCAGAGTTTCCCCTTGGCATATACGATGCCTTATTCCCCAAAGAGGGAGCTACAAGGGGAACTAGTCCCTTAGGAGAACTTCAGGTCATGGTTAAAAACAGCCAGGATATGATGGTTAATTTTATGTGTCAACATGACTAGGCCACGATGTGCCCAGACCTTCCATCAAACATTATTCTGGATGTGTCTATGAGGATGTATTTGGATAAAGGTAACATTTGAATTGGTAGACTGAATAAAGCAGATGGCCCTCCCTAATGTGAGTGGCCCTCACGCAATCAAGTGAAGACCTAATAGAATTAAGAAACTGAGTAAGAGTTAACTGCCTGCTTGGCTGTTGAGCTGGAACATTGGTCTTCTCCTGCCCTTGGACTAGAACTTACAATATTGACTTTCCTAGTTCTAATGCCTTTGGACTCTTCTGGAAGCAGGCACCCTACACACTATTGTTCCAGACAAGGGGAGATGAAGGAATAAAGTTCAAATTTAATAGGAAGTGGACCATGTTACACAAGGAGGCACTTAGGAGAGATGGCGACCAGTCCAGAGCTCATTTCCAGCTGTCAGCACAAAAGCAAACATCCCCTGATGCTCCAGCATATTGCTAAGGAATGAAGATGCCAGTGTTAGTGGGTAGGCTGAGCCGCTTCAGGGGTTGTCTCTCCTTGGACATCTGCACCGTTAGCACCACAAACAAGCAAAGAGTAACCTTGGACATGATAGGAACAAATGTCTCGAGGGTGTTTGGGCAGTTTTTAGGTTACAAGGGACACCTCACCCAAACTGAAACTTTCCAATAGTCCTCACACACCCTCAGTATTTATTGTCCAAATGTCTCCTGACCCTAGTTGCTTCTCCATGTGTTCGATAACCCCCCAGTGGGCTTCCTCGCCAGTCGGGCTGTTGGCTGCTTGCCAACAACAACAAATGTAGGAGGATGACATCCTGGCACGACTTTCATACTTATATCAAAACACCGTTTTTGTGGTCTTTGTCATAAACAAGTGGGCTAAAACAATTCACTTATGTCATAAACAAGTGGATTTGAAACCAGTAAACCTATACACAGCAAAGTTATTTTTATTTCTAATCTAGTCATATGACCTAGAACACATGAACGCAAACGTTAGTGCAAGTGTTTGAACCATGTAAGATTTTGTCTCTCATTGTTTAGTCACCTCTGTTCACTGACTCTGAATGACTTTCGGTTGTGCTTAAGCCGCATCAGCTCTCCTAAGATGACAACGGTCCTTTTTAAAGGGATGTCAAGGGAGTGCATTAAATTCTCTGAAAGCTGTTTATGTGACGAGGTGCCAAAGAACGTTTGCCCAAAAGTAATATCATTGGAATCAGTATAAAATTCCCAGGGTGGTAACTTTGATGTGATGACAATCACTCGACTATATAAATTCTTCAATGGCCAGAAACTTCTGTCATACAAGTTTATAGTCAGGTTATTTTCAAAAGCTTTCATGGAAAGAGTTTTCATAAATTTTCACAGTAAGATTTGTAACCTTTTCTCCTGGGAAGCTCCTTTTAATGTCAACTTTAAACCTCTTCTCTTTCTGATTACATTTTGCCTGACCCTGAACTGTGATAACCACAGCTACTAATTGATCTTCAAAAACTAATTGATCCATAACCTCTTATGAAGGGGTTACTATTATAACCCCTATTTATGGATTAATAACATTAGGTTTAGTGGGATTAAGTACTTTGCCCAGAATCATAGTTATGATGGAAGAGAACTGGGGTTCACAGCCATCCAGATCTGACCATTGCTCTGAGATCCTCCCTAGAGAAGGGGGCTTCTCAGACACTGTAGCTCATTTTTACTAGTGGTGGAAATGGACACAGACATGCCAACACATAAAGAGGACTCACCTTAGGAGAGGTTGCTTTCTCTGAATTGTCCAAGTCTTATAAATCTGATAAAAGTGAGTGGCCTAGCATGGAGCTGTGCCTAGGTGCTGTTGTCTCCAAACAAGTTTTCTCTAGAGAGGCTTAACTCCATTTCCTTGGAAGATACTTGATCTGGCTCCTTTGCATTGGTTGATGGGTGACTCACTTCACCGGCCAGCCAGTATTATGATGCAAGGGAGAACATAAGAAGAAGTCTAAAGGGAATCCTCTCCTTAAAATCCTTAGAGGACCCATTTTCGGCATGTCCCTGGGCTTTTGGGAGACACTGTAACAAAGATGCATGTCACCACCATCTAAAAGAAAGCAGAAGATGCTCCTTTATAAATCTCGCACAAGAGCCATGCACTCCATATCATTCCTGGGTTTTCTGCTTTGAATATTTAGAATCTGCCTTGTGAAATATGAACATGCATTCATAAATTGATGAGAGAATCTCAAGGGGCAAACTATAAAAAGCTGAATAACCAATGGAGACTTCGTTCGTGGTAGATTCTGCCCAGAATATTAATCTTCAAGTGTTCATTTCTATTCCCTACCAAACAGTTTCTTGTTTCTTGGGAAAATGTACAAGCTACCCCTACCCATTTCAGGTCAAAGTAACTTTTTCCAAAAATCATTTGACCACTTCTCTGGTTTAACAACTTATTTAAAATATTTCTCCTTTCTGAGCTTTTTATCCTGGGAGAAGATTTTTTCAATAGCACCCTGACTTCCCAATAATTTTAGTTAAACTTTCTCTGGACAACTGATGCTCTTTTTCACCTCAGTTCTATCAGAGAAGTTTCAAATATTGGCTCCAGTTTTTCACTGTCCTGTAGTATTACATTTAAGTTTGTCTACAGCCAAATGATAGAGAGAGTAGCCTTCCTTGACCTTTGACTTTGGGCTTGACTACATGACTTTCATTGGCTACAGTAGTTTCTATTGCTATCCTAACAGATCACCACAAAGTTATTCACTTTAAAAACCTTCCATTTATTATCTCACAGTTTCTGTAAGTCAGAAGTTCAGTGGGCTGAACTGGATCCTCTGCTTAGAGTCTCACAAGGTCTATATCAAGGTTATGGAATGGCTAGAGCCTTACATGGTAGTTCTAGGGATGAACATGCTTCCGAGCTCATTCATACTGTTGATCAAATGTAGCTCCTTGTGACTATAAGACTGAGATTTTCATTTCCTTGCTAGCTGACAGCCGGGGACCAGGCTGCTCCTAGAGGCTGTCTGCTTTGCTTCTCATGCATTCCGTGTGACCCCTGTAGCAATGGTGGGCCGGGTTCCTCTCATGCTTCAGATCTCTCCAACTTTTCATTTTGATGCATCTCTCACTCCAGCGGAAGGAAGCTCTCTGCTTTTAAGGACCCATATGATTAGATTGGGCCTGCCCAGATAATCTTGGACAACCTCTCTATTTTAAGGTTCATAACCTTAATTACACCCATAAAGGGTTATTTTTTGGTTTTTATTTTTCTCCTGTGTAACATAAAATATTTGCAAGCTCCAGTGGTTAGGGCACGGGCATCTTTGAGGTCTATTCTGACTACTGTATTGGTCAGCAGGATATCAGCAGTGAAGGTGCAAGCAGAGTTTTATAATGTAGCTGCAAAAATTGGCTTTATCTCTGATTCTTCCACCTTCACTGTGAGAAGAACTAAGCTAGGCAGCTGATGGCCTTTCCACCTGGGCCGCAGAATGAATACACTTGAAAGAGCCCCACACCTAGTGCGGATCCAAGCTCAGCCCCAGCAGGAACTTGAAGCAGAGCCACAAGCCGACCCCAGCCTAGATTAGTCAATCCGCAGTTGGTTGGCCTTCGGACCCATTATCCTGAGAATAAACTCTTATTTTCGTCTGCCACTGAGTTTGCGGGAATTCTTTAAAATACAAAATTGTTGTGATGATTACTAACATACAGCAACTGATCTTAAAAATAAAGGAAAACCCATCTCTTTTTTTCTTTATTTTCATTGTTGACATTATCACAGCTGTCTCCGTTTCCCTGCTTTGTCTGCCTCCACCCAGTCCCGCCCTCCTTCCCTCTAGCCATCATTCACATTGTTATCTGTGTCTATGGGTTATGCATATGTTCTTTGGCTAATCGCTTCACCCTTTCTAAACACAAATCCAAGCTTCAATTCACAATCTGTTCCAACCCTGGAATCTGAGCTTTATTACCATAAAAAGGCTCTCACCAAGGGCAGAGAACATGGTCTGGGGCTCTGGTTCTACTTTTGACTCATGTGGTCTTGGGCAAGTCATTTTCTGTCCATATGTTTTGAGTTTTTCCATGCATAAATCAAGAAAATAAACCCAAATTTATAGGATTATAGCAAAAATGAAATAAAATAGTAAATTCTTTCATCCACTGTTCTTTGGTATATTCATGAAGTTAATACTGAGTTCCTAATATGAGTCAGACATTTTGTGAAGGGTTGAGTAGTCAAAGGTTAATTAAGAAAAAATTCTTATTTTTAAGAAGTCTGTATTCCATTGAGAACAGTATTCTTTAAACACTAAAGCAATCTATGAGTCCAAGACATTATTGTTATATTGCTCGTTATTTTTCCTATCCCCTCCCTGTTGGCACAAACTGTCTTTCCATATTTCCTGTCCTGTTTTCCTCTAACCTGTCAGTTAACATCTCTCAAATCCTACCTTCACATTCTTTCCCTGAAATAAAAGGTAGTTACACTTACTCATTGTGGAAAAAAAAATTGTACTTCAGAGAGACCCAAATTCACTAAGCCCTATAGGCAAGCATAGGTACTTGTCAGCTGAAAATAATTAACCTTTCTGAGGTCTATTGAAAATTATTTTATTTATTTGTTTCTCTCATAAAAGGAACCTCAGGGTATATATGCCTCAGTACCAAAACCCAACACCAAATAAATAAATTACATGTACTTCCAAATAAAAGTTTATAATGGATATTTGTCTGACTTCATGTTTTGCTATAATCCTCCAAAGTCCCATCTATTCATTTTTTCTTTAGCATGAGATCATTTCTATAAATGCTCATGGCCTTTAAAAGTTCTCTTTTCCAGACAGTCATTATTCAAAGTGTAACCCAGTAGAATATTTTCAGAACATTGTGCTACTGTCATTCACCATGCTATTTTAGCTGCCGGTTTCCTTTCCTGCTTCTTCTACCTCCTTTTCCCCTTGTCCTAAGTCCCTGGACCAGAGCAAATGTTCCTTTTGTTGGGTTGCCCCAATAGTGAAAAATAATGCCATATGTGCAAAGCTTGACCTGTTTTGGAACAATTTACCAACGATTTAAATGACAGACTATTGGCATAGAAAATCACCTCAGGGACAAATCAACACCCACTAAGAACCACCAGGAGTGATGCCACCCTGTGATAGACTTCCCTTGCCTTCCAATGTCAACAGTGGCAATGCCTCCATGGAGCTATCTCAACTCTGTCTTGAGAAGGGCCTCTGGTCTAGGCTCCAAGTTCATTCAAAAGCTACTGGAAATGTCACTCAGTCAAACCTCCTAACTGCTTCTGAACGTTTTCTTACCCTGAAGATATTTTTGCATAGAATGAATGATTAGGAAACACCAGTTCAAAAGAACCTATGCACTCCAATGTTCATAGCAGCACAATTTACAATAGCCAAGTGTTGGAAGCAAGCTAAGTGCCCAACAGTAAATGAGTGGATCAAGAAACTATGGTACATTTACACACTGGAATACTATGCAGCAGAAAGGAAGGAGCTCCTACCCTTCATGACAGCATGGATGGAACTGGACAACATTATGCTAAGTGAAGTAAGCCAGGGGGTGAAAGACAGATACCATGTGATCTTACCTGTAAGTGGAACCTAATTAACAAAACAAACAAACAGGCAAAATATAACTAGCAACATTGAAATAAAGAACCAACTGACAGTAACCAAAAGGAGGGGGAGGGATATCAGGGGAAAAGAAGGGGAAGGGTCTTCAAAAAAAAAAAAAGAATGAATGATTAAGTGGTTACACTCAGTACCATTATGCTTTCAAAGACACAACAAGCGGGGTGGAATTGGCAGCCACACCCAGTTAAAAGGCAGGTCACTTACTGGTCACACTGGTGCAGTGTGCTTTTGTTATTTTGGTCACTGTGTGCACCTGAAGACGATATCCAACATTTGGGCATAAGAACCAGAGAAGATAAGATGCATCCTGGGAATGGGAGATGCTCTCTACTACTGCTGGCCCTGAGGGAAGTAAGGTGAGGCATCTCAGAGAGTTATGTCAATGGAATTAGCATTAAGCACTCTCGGTCAAGAAAAGAAGACACTCTTAGTGCAAGGCAATAAAATTATGAAGGTCAGAACCTGGAGGGATAGGAACACAAACAAAAACAAGAAATAAAAGGAAGGCTATGAGATATCAGAGGTTAAGGGCAAGGCACCAAAAAAGCAGAGATGGAATGAAATTTGCATTTAAAAAATTTTTTTATTGTTGTTCAATTACAGTTGTCCCAGTTTTCCCCCATTGCTCTCCCCTGCCCTACCCACCCTCCATGTCCTTGTCCATGGGTCCTTTATATATATTCCTTGACTTGACCCTTAATCCTGCATTCTTACTGGTTCATCTGGCCCGAAGCTAAGTATAAAGTGTAGCTTAAAAGTGGAGGTCTTAAATTAGCAGGCTGTAAACATATTCCATGTCTTAATTCTATAACTTAAACAAGTGGGTTCAATTAAAGCCTGCTTCTGCTTCCTCCTCCGCCAAGGGTATGATAAAACTTCAGAGGATTGGCTTGTCTGTTGATGCCTTACAGCATGATGATTAAAAGAGAACTCAGAGGCCATTTAGATTACTCTCTTGCTTTTAGGCAGATCTCTCTAAACCATCCAAGATTACTCTTTGCGTTAATATGAGGATATTATTACAGAGGTCAAAGTAGACAAGTTAAGGCTCCAACAGACGTGTGGTCAGGGCATTAGTTCTTCTTGAGAATGTCTTGCCAGCAAATTTTCTGGGGCTTGTCTATCCATTTTAATGACATAGATCCTACGATAGCCTTTCCAAGATGGACACCACTTATTCTTACCTCTGCCCTCCACTGGGCTTTCCAGTGCTTGGTACATAGTAGGTATTTTAGAAATATTTCCGGCATGGATAAAGGACTCAGATGGAGATCCTCGGCACTCTCACCACTGATGAGGTCTGTTAAGAATTGTAATAAGACCAGTCATGGAAATCCTCATTGTGTGCATTGTACTCCTGAGAAATGGAATCCGGCGTGACACTTAGGAGGGGGGAAAGAGGTTTGCATTTTAATAATATTTCATGGATGTGGGCTGTGGTGAATAAGCAGGCAGAAAAGGAAGAAGCAAAGACTTCTTGGTCAAATCAAACATATTCTGAAGAATGACCATTAGCAAATCATGCCTATGGCAATGAGTTAATAAATAAGAATGTCACCGGACCACCTCCATGTGGCTCTGCTGCAGGAAGGAGCCTGGCGCCAGGAGTGGCTTTATGAACTGAGCTAGTATTTGATGCCGGTCACTCAGAGGGAAGGTGGAGACTGTGAATGAGAAGAGCTGGGGTTTTTAAATTTTTTTAAATGTTATTTTTTCTAGTTTTATTGAGATATAATTTGCATATATTATGTTATACAATGTAATGATTTGATATATATATATATTCTTATGAAAAGATCACAATAAATTTAGTTAACATTTATCACCTCATGTAGTTACACCTTTTTTTCCCCTTGTGATGAAAACTTTTCAGATCTTCTCTCTTAGCAACTTTCAAATATACAATACAGTATTAGTAACTATCACCACTATGCCGTACATTACATCTCCAGAGCTTCCTTATCTTACAGCCGGAAGCTTGTACCTTTTGACCACCTATGTGCATTTTCCTCATTTCCCCACTCCCCCACTCCTGCAAGCACCGATCGGTTCCCTGTTTCTATAAAGTGAAATTCTTTCAGATTCCACAGGTAAAAGAGATTATACAGTACAGTAGTCACCTCTTATCTGTGGGGATATGTTCCAAGATCCCCAAGAGATGCGTGAAACTAAGGGAGGTCTATTGTTTTTCCTATACATGCATACATACATACATACTTATTATTAAGTTTAATTTATCAATGAAGCACAGTAAGAGATTAACAACAACTAATGATAAAATAGACAATTATAAAAATACACTGTAATAAAAGTTACATGAATATGACTTCTCTCTTTGATAATAGATTTGATATTCTATTGCTTGCTATTGGCTGAAATGGCTATTAAGTTGGGGGGTGCTGGACAAAGGTATGATTCACGTCCTGGGTGGGATAGAGTGGGTCAGTATGAGATTTTATCACACTACCCAGGAAAGCATGGAATTTAATACTTAAAATTGTTTAATTCTGGGATTTTCCATTTAATATTTTTAGATTGCAGTTGACTATGGGCTACTGAAACCTCAGAAAGTGAAACCGCAGACGGCGGATTCAGGAGGGTTACTATACTGTTCTCTGCCTGGCCTACTTCGCTTAGCATAATGCGGTCAAGAGCCATCCCTATTACTGCAAATGGCAGAACTGCCTTCCTTCTTATGGCTAAATAATATTCCATTGTATCAGTATAACAGGTTTTCTGTATCCATTCATTTATCAATGAACGCTTAGGTTGTTTTCATGTCTTGGGTATTGTGAGTGATGCTGCATGAACATGGGAATACCCCCAAAGATTTATAGATAACTCTCTGAGATAGTGTTTTCATTTCCTTTAGACAAACACCAGGAAGTGGAATTGCTGGATTGTATGGTAGTTCTTTTTTTTTTTTTTTTTTTTTTTTAAGAAACTCCATTCTTTTTTACATAGTGGTCGAACCATTTATATTCTCACCTATATTGTACAAGCATTTCCTTCTTTCCACAGATGCAGCAGAACTTTCACCTCTCATGTTTTTGAGAATAGCCATTCTAACATGTCCGAAGTGATACCTCGTGGTTTTGATTTTCAGTCCCCTGATGATTAGCGATGTTGGGCTATTTTCATGTCCCCGTTGGCCATTCGTATGTTTTCATTGGAAAAAAAATCTACTCAGGCCCTTTGTTCCTTTATAATTAGATTATTTATTTATTTTGCCACTGAGTTATATAAATTTCTTGTATATTTTGCATATCAACCCCTTATCAGATATGTGGTTTGGAAATATTTCCTTCCATCGTGTAGGTCGCCTTTTCATTTTGTTGATTGTTCCTTTTGCTGTGCGTAAGCTTTTTAGTGTGATGTAGTCCCACTTGTTTATTTTTGCTTTCAGTGCTTGAGCTTCAGGTATAATATCAAGAAAAAGAAAAATCATTGCCAAGACTAATGTCAAGGAGATTTTTCCTTACGCTTTTTTTTTTAAGGAGTTTTTATGCCTTCAGGTTTTATATTTAAGTACTTAATACACTTCGAGGTAAATTTTGTGAGGAACTGGTGCTTTTAGGTTTTGCGACGAGAGGATCTTTCTCCATAAGTCAGGGCATTTCTGCTTGATGTACATACAGCCCAGGGTGTAAGTGGTCATGTAAGACACTGACTGGCCCATATACAGACATCTTTGTACAAATTAGGACAAGGTGCCCACTCGTGGTGGATGTAGCCCAGTGCTGAGGTGCATAGTCTGGCAAGCAGGACAAAAGGTATTTCAGTCCCCGTTCACCACCTTGGTCAGTCTCGCTTGCACTGGGCTCAACCTGCGTTCCTGTGCGTGGTGGCCCTGATGATGGGGCGTACGCTTCCCAGCTTTCATCCCGAGAAGCCAAGGAAATGCAGAGACAAAAACTTTCTGGCTTTCTGATTTCTGATGTTATCCTGGATACAAGAGAGGAATCTGAGCTTATTTTAGTAAACTTAAAAAAAAATGGGTTCTTTAGATTCATGAGTATCCACAGGCAGGGATTTTTAGGGTTTCTCTAAATTTTTGAAATTTTAGATAACCTTAATAAGCATGTGAATATAGAATCCCTTTTAAGAAAAAGATTCATGTCTCCCACCAGTCGCAAAGTGATCTGTAATCCCAAAAGGTTAAAATTCCTGATCTAATTATCTTTTGTAATTTAAAGATTAAACCAATAAACACAAAAGGGAAGAAGAAAATCTGACAAGAAAATTTTCTTTGCTTTAACTGTTATGGTCCAATGAGGATAATATGAACATAACACAAACTTCATGAACGGTTGCCCACGTAAGGAAGGATGCCCTCCTTACCTGCCTGCAGGGTAACTCTTGGCCATTTTAATGAGTAAGGTATTACATGAATAGACCTGAAACTCTTCCAAACAGAACAAGAACATTTACAATATGCAGTTCTGCAGAAAGGCTGGCCAACCACCATGTGCCTTGGGCAGGCCAACGGAAGCCCAGCTCCCGTTTAGAGTCAAATTTAATTCCTGCCCCTGCCCTTCACGAACTGGGGGCTGTGGTGGGAGAGCTTCAATTTATCCAATTTCTCATTTACAAAATGGAGCTAACTAAAGGACCTACCCACCTCATAGGACTGTTTGAAGGGGAAAAAGCAATAATACATGGCAAGTACTTTGTATAATCTTTGACACATAAGAGCTCTATAAATGTGAGCTGTTTGATATTTTTATTATTATTTTTACTGGAAAAATGGAGCTATCAGAAGCGGATTTGGCAGCTTTATAGTGTTTGGTGGCAGTTTCTCTTTTTCTGTTGCTTTTCTCAGGGCTAGTGCCATTCTTTGTAATTTCAAAAGCAAATGTCCAGATTTCTAAGATAAGACGTGCATTCCCCGTATTGCACCTTTGAGGTCTGTTGAAATAAATTTAACCTTTAAATAATTTAACAGCTATTAACAGTGTACAGTAAATGGGATTTAGAAGAACAGACTTTGACAAACGGGGAGAAGGAGTAAGGATCAACTGACAGAAGGAATATATCCATTGGGTAAACGAATGCACAAAGGTTAGAAGCAATTTTATTTCCTTTGGGTTTGGGTTTAGGGCCAATTTTAAACTCCTTAGGGTTGGGGAATCCTTTTCAATTTAGAAAGGAGCAGCCAGTACATTGAGATCTGAATGTCAGAGGACAGGACACCCGGCTTGGTCTTACAGCTCCTTCAGGCCCCTCCCGACTCCCTGTGGAGACGGCACCCTCACAACATCCAGGACACTCTTAAGCCCACTGCCCTAGTCACCCCCTAGTGTTAGCCAAGAGATGTACCCAGTTCCTGGGTGCGTTTATTTGAAAATATTTTGAGATGTAATTCAGTTAAACCCTGGGGAGGGGAATGGAGGTCAGAGTTTATAATAATAACTCGTCACGTGACACCAGCAGGCAGTAAGGCAGCCACTCTTCCCAGGCCACACATCATAAGCCCTGGGCACATGTCTGCTAACAAATATTCATGGGCCTGACCCAGGCTGGGTCTGTACAGTAAGTGTGGGTGAGGCAATTTCGTTTTGGAATCATTCCCCAAAAAGAAGAGAAGAAAATGTGTATTGCTTTACTAGGAAAATATAATCAAGATGAAATTTGCATACCTGTTGAACAACAGCCAATAGATATACACTCACATGCTTCAGTGGCACCGTGCAGGGACTGGTACAAGGCACATGAGTTTGAGAACACAAGGGCATGATCATTTGCCCTCTGCATAGGACTGGGTTCAAAACTGGAATATGGTGATGGGAAGCATATCTGTTCAACAGAAACGGAGGTGTAAAAGGGAGAGAGCAGGGTGTCAGGCTCCCACGGGTCTTCCCAGTGTCATTTCTGTGCTATTTTGCTCATTTATTTATGCGAATCATTTCTCCCTTCTCCACAATTGAGACCCAAATGGGATGTTCATAATCTTGTCTCACTGCCCAAAAGATCCCTGTATAAGGGTAGACACCTACTTCAGAGTGGCCCTTATGTTTCAGGCCCCGGGCCACAGTGACTGGTGCAGAGCTGTGCCATCCAACATGGTTGTACTGGGTAGTCCTGGCCACACAACTGGACAGTATGGGAGCTCAACAAGAGTCCTTTTTGCATTTGTTGAAATAGAGTTGGCAAATAGAAGTCCGTTCTTCATAGATCTCAAAGATGGGAAGCTGTTGAAGGTTGAGCACTCTAGGAAGTAGATCCTGAGACACAGATTAGCTTGCTGGAAGTATATATTTTTTTAAGGAAGTGTTCTTGGGATCAACAGTTGTGGGGGAAAAAGGAAGGGAGCATCACTGAGCAGTGGGAAATTTGGGGCTGAAATGTACTCCCTGTGAAGGACTTGGTTGACCACGTGGAAGCCCTGAAAGAACAATGCATCTTCAGAGTTATCCTGAAGTAGGCTAAGAGACCAAAACGTTTATACTGTTATGCTGGCCAGGCACTGGATATGAGCTGTCCTGAAAAGTGGGTATGAACTTGGGCTAGGTAATTCTCTTTAGTCAATGCGATTTATGAAGATGGCTGACAGTTAAGGGACATGGGGGCATGAGAATTCTAGCCATGGAGGCACCACATCACAGAATTCATACAGAGCCCTAGCACTGCTGAAAGAGAAGAGAAAAACCAACAAGTCCTGATGGCATTTGAACTCATAATTCTTGCACTTACGGAGTTTGTTTAGGAAAGCCAATTAGGTTCTTTTTTATAGCTAACCTAGTTCATATTGGGTTTTCTTCATCTTCTGTTAAAGAAATTACACTTAAGATTATTTTTAAAGTATATATCTGCTTGGAAATCTATAAAACAAAGAATGGAAGCATGTCAAAATTTAGCCACGGGAGTGGGTAAAGGAAGAAAGTAATAAAATTATTGTTGATTGAGCAGACCATGGAAGATGTTTTACAGACACATCACAGTTTGAGTTCAGTAACTTGAGATTCTTCTTCTTTTAAAAAATATTTTAAATTTTCATTCTGAAATCTTTCCGACACTAAAAGGTATAAAGAATAATGTAAAAAACCCATACACTCATCACTCGGTTTAAAAAATAAACCGTAGACAAATAGTGCCCAACTGAAAGCCATGTTTGCTCTTCCCAATCCTATTGCGCACTTTTTGCCAAAGGAAATCACTCTTATGTTTGCTGTTCTCATTCTTGTGCATCTTTGTTGCCAGACATGCATAGATCCCTATGTAATTTATACTAACATGTTGATGCTTTTAAGCTTTCAGTTTGTCAAAACACATCTTTCTACAACTTGCTACTTTCAACATAACTCCCAAAAGACTCATTGAATTTTATTGTTTTTTCATGTACTGGTTTCGGGTATACAGCTTAGTGGTTAGATAGTCATATACATTACACAGTGATCCCCTTGATATTTCCAGCACACAACCGGCACCACATATAGTTATTACAATATTATTGACTGTATTTCCTGTGCTTTGCTTACTTTCCTGTGACTATTTTTTAACTACCAATTTAGTCCCCTCACCCCTTTTAACCGGCCCCCAAACTCCCTCCCCTCTGGCAACCACCAGTTCTGTCTTTGTGCCTATTAGTCTGTTTCAATTTAGTTTGTTCATTTATTTTGTTCTTTAGATTCCACATATGAGTGAAATCATATGGTATTTGTCTTACTCTGACTGACTTACTTCACTGGGCATAATACCTTCTAGGTCTATCCATGCTGTCACAAATGGTTAGATTTTATTCCTTTTCATTGCCTAATAATATTCTGCTGTATATATGTACCACAGCTTTTCTTATCCACTCATCTATTGCCGGACACTTGGGTTGCTTCCATAGCTTGGCTGTTGTAAATGATGCTGTAATGAATATAGGCATGCATATATTCTTTTGAATTAGCACCTGGGGCTTCTTCAGACAAATCCTCAGAAGTGGAATCACTGGGTCCCTGGGAAGATCCATTCTTAATCTTTTGAGGAAACTCCATACTGTTTTCTATAATGGCCGTACCAGTCTGCATTCCCACCAACAGTGCCCTACGGTTCCAGAGGAGGATTCTTTGAGGAAATTCAGTCTCATGACCATCTGCTAGAGTATCATTGTGCTGAAAGTAGAATGTCTGATACATTCTTGACCAGTTCATCTTATAAGCTGATTTTCTCAATGATAGAAGAAATAATTCAGAGAACTTCCCCTATGGCCTCAATTCTGATGAACAAGAGAAGAGGATTACATTGCAGGGAAAGAAGTCAGACAGATCACTGAAGAACGCGCCTATATTGCTTTGGATATGTTTTGACAGGTTGGAAAGAAAAGATTTGGTAAGATTGGGATCAAAGTTTAAAGAAATGGATAATTGCATGTTATGAGAATTGGCTGGGGAAAAGGCTCAAGAGGGTTGGGAGCTGCTAAAACTCGGATTCTGAGTATGTAGCCCCCACCCCGTAGGAAATAGAGAGGAAGCAATGTTATATTCCCAAGATGAATTGAACCTTTGAGAATTGCGCCAGTGAGACTAAAACCCTTGCTTTGAACTGAATGTTTGCGCCCCTTCCCCTAAGCCGTATGTTGAAATCTAATTCTCAATGTGACGCTGTTCTGAGGTAGGGTCTGTGGGCGGTCATTAGGTGATGAGGGTAGAGCCCTCATGAAGGGGGTTAGTGCCCGTCAAAAAGAAGCCCCGGGGAGCTCCCCTGTTTGTTCTTTCTTGTGAGGACACACGAGAGGAATCAGGAAGCTGGTCCTCGCTCGATGCAAGATCTGCCCAAACCCTGATCTTGGACTTTCCCAGCCTCCAGAACTCTTAGAAATAAATTTCTGTTATTATAAACTACAAAATCTATGATGTTTTTGTCCTAGCAGCCTGAACGGACTGAAAAAATACCCCCAAAGATAGGAACGGTGGCTTTCTAAATTCTCTTTAGAAGAGAACGATCACAAAGGGGTGGTTTTGCAATTTGAATACACACCTAATATAATTGTGTTATATTGCTGGATGGCAATATAGTTGTAAAATCACAACTCTCAATGACTATTTTCTGTTTTATTTGTAGTTTAAGCATGAAGAACCCTCATTGGTATGTGGAGACTGAAATCCAAGATGTATGAATAAATGAAAATGAAAGTTTGGCTGTTGTACTTTCTTGGCTCAGATCATTGCCTTCCAAGGACGAGAAGTAATAATAGCTATGATTTATTGGATACTTACAAAGTTCCAGGCATTGTGCTAAGTTCTTTATGTGACTTATCTCATGTAATCGTTACTTAAATTCTTTGCAAGTAGGTATTCATTAATATCCTCATTTTACATATGGTAAAAGTCAGACTTGGGAAGATTGGGTGACCTGTTCCAAGGGGGCAAAAATGAAAGTTAAGACAAGGCCAGTGTTCCAGACTGCTGTACTGAAAGCTTGCAAATGAAAATGGTAAATCATTTTTCATGATCTTTGAGGTATTGTAAAGAAAAGAAATGGTACTCCTTAGGATAGGAACAGAGTGCTAGGGCGGCAGCAACCAACCCTCTGCTAGTGGGCAGGCCTCATCCCTGCAGTGGGATCGTGACAGGCTAGAGAAAGGGGTTCTTCTTTCTGGTCTACCAGAGGGGATCCACTGACAATTCCTCTGCCTAGAAGTGAAAACATCTTCATTTTTACAAAAGTGCTTTGTGCTGTAGAGGGCCAGAATGAAAAACAGAATCAATCAATAAAGGAATGAATGTAAGAATAAAAAGAGAGGAAACTGCTAATGCAATTTGCAACATGATGAATACTGTAGATTTTTAGAATTAGCAGACAGTAAGATGACTTCTGTCCTAGGCAGACTCCTGGGCAGACTCCTGGAAGGACTGATGATGTGAATGATTTGTCTCCCATTGCTTAGCTTGTCCGGTGTATTTTTTGAAAAGTTGAGAGCAGGGATTACATTATGATGGATATACACCTGCCCCAGCAGAGGGAGTCCTGTATGGTCTTAGCATGCATGTTCATGTATGTATGTATGTTTGTATTTATTTAAAATAATAGATGCTAAATAAATATTTTTTGAAGAATGGATAAATGTATAATTTGAGAATAAGATCAAAATGAATCCACAAGTTGATAGAGCCCCTTTGAAAATAATTTAGTCATAGAATCTAAATTAATTGATACAGTAAAAACAATGATCTCATTCAATGTCCCTCCCTCAAAAAACCTTCCTTGATTTCAAAATCTAAATCAGATTCCTCCTACTTATTGGTTTTTAAAGCACCCACATTCTTTATTTTCATTTTACTTATCACACTTTGTAATTTATGTCTATTGGTGTGTAGTCATTTGAAGCTCCAATCTGACCACGGCCATGGCTGTGTCCTGCAGTTCATTGTCGTACCTCCAACGCCTGGTACAGTATCCAGCACATAGTAGCTGCTGAGTAAAATTGTGCTGAATTATTTCACTCATATGTGGACTCTAAGGAACAAACCGAACTAACAAGAAAAATGGAGACAGAGTCATAGATGGAGAGCAGATGACAGCTAGTGGGGGCGGTAGAGAGATTGAGCAAAAAGGATAAAGGACTCATGGACATTGGCAACAGTGAGGTGATTGCTGGGGAGTGAGGGGTTTAAGGGGACTGAAAAGTAATGGAAAAAATACAAAAAAATTAAATTTAAAAAATAAATAAGTTAAAAAATAAAAATATGAATGAAAGAGGCAGTAATACTTCTGCTAAGTAAATCAGATGACAGTGGTTATTGCTGCCCTTCTGGATGTCACAGTTTAAATGTACATGGACGAAGAGGAGTGTACCGAGAACAGAAGAACAACCCATTACCAAAGTTAATCCTGGGCTAGAGAGGAGGTTTCATTCTAAGTAATGTGAAGAATTGGAATCATTTAGCCCATTGAGAAAAGTCTCAAGTCTTGGGCAATGACAGCGGGCTAGCAGTCTACAGATATTACAAAGGTTGTCTCTGAAGAAGAGAATACACACACACACACACACACACACACACACACACACACACACACACATTTCTAATGTGGCCTTAGGGGGTTGTCCGAAACCTGTGTTGACAATGATAATTACTAGAAGGTAAACATTTGAGCTAGTGTAAAACAACATCATTTTACTGCCCCCAAATAGATCAGGCTGTTTTAGAAAGCCTTAAATTCTTCAATTAGACAAACATTTAGTGGGTATATTAGAGTGAAGATAATTAAGAAATGACCTGGGAGTTGGACCAGCAGGAAACAGCGCCGGAGAGCCCTGGCTCGTCATGGCTGCCCTGCACTTGTGTGCGCTGATCAGATGAACTTCTGCTTTTTCTAGCCCCGAAGGTCCACAGAGAGGATCCCCAAACCCTTCACCTCTTGGAACCTTGATTATCCATGTTGCTCTTAAATGAGGCTGGGTAGAAAATCTGGTCTTTTATGTTTGAAGTATATAGGGTATATTACTGAAACTGTGGTGCTTTATAAACTCATATCGAATGGGTTAAAATTTAATAACTTCACTTTTTCAAATGAAAGAAGAGAAATCTAAGCAAGTGCCCCAAACTGCTAAGTATTTACCTGGATTTATTGGTAACAAAAGCAATTGCATATTCTTGGTAATATAAGCCCTATCTAGACAGAGTATTAGTATTTATTAAAACAATTCTTTTCTGTACAGCAAAAAAAGAAGTGAACAATTTTTTTTCCAGCAAACCAAAATTCGGCAGCTTTTTGACTAGGAAACAATATTGTTACACAGAACTATGAGTATATAATTCACATTTGTCATCTTTTCCAAACCCCATAAACCTTGACTGAACTGCTATAAACTGATCTCCCAGGAATAGATGCAGTCCTGGCCAGTCGTCTTGTTCTTTATCTTTGTTTACTAAGTTTAGGTCATGGAATGAGTGTTCCAATATTCTGAAAAGTTCTTGTCCTTGTCAACATGTAAGATGATAAAATGTTTTGATATTTTATTTTATTAATTATGTACTTTTGTATTTATTTTCCTTCATCATCCCACCTTCCTCCAACCACCTCACCAAGTCCTGGTGGGAAAGAGAACATACTCAACACCTTTCAGAGTTTATGGTGTTTGTAGACATTGCATTAATATTTTTCTGTATTTTATGCTTTCTTTTATAATTACTGAGAATATCATGTGAACAGTCACTACTCATCAGATCCATTTGACTGAAAGCAATGTTCATACTTCAGACAGTTTGGGGGACACTAGTCTTATGCACACAATGAATAAACATGACCTAGATTTGGAAGGGATGTCTTCTTCTCAATTACAATCAATATTGCACAAACTCCATTGCCAATTTTTCTCAACTCATTTTTTCCTTTCATATTTCTTTTTAATCTTACTTCTTTCCCACAAATTATGAGGCAAACTGGCTGTACTGAGGCAATCTTCAGTACCAATAAATCAGGGGTCCCCATAAAACTGTACAATTGCTTGCTGTTGGCACTTGAAGGAGAAAGTTATTAAATCATTACTCATTTAATATGAATTTTTAGGATGCTCTAATACCTCTCATTACATACTTTGCCTAGCATTGTCATAGTGTAGAAATGTAGATATTGCATAGAAAAGCCAGGCAATTTCCTAGTGCTTTTCAGGTTTAATGCTTGGCCTGCAGTTGCTAATGACAGAGTAAATGAGCAGGTAATTTTTAAGAATGCTTGTTTTCCTCTAACTGCACCAGCCAGAATGAGATGACATGCCACAGGGAAGAAGGGACTGGGGTCAGGGAATGCAGGTTCACCATGCTTGCTGGGACATCTCATGAACCAGGAGTTTCTTGGGTTCGTTCCTACATTCCCGTGGCTCGGCGCTGCACCTAGCACACTGTAGATGCTTTTGGTCGATGAGATGAGTTTAACGCTTGGTCATTAGCAAGGGGAGGAGAGGCATAAAACCGTATAGATAAAGAGAGAGCCTCATTTTCTTAGGCAAGTGGGTTGATCCTTTACTTCTTAGGGGGCTAGAGTGGGGTACCCTGGAGTGGGGTACCTGTAGGTCCTGAAACTGGGACAGAGATTCCTCTGCGTGGGGGAGGACTTGGCCCCTGAGATCACCTGAGGTTGTGACAGTTCTGAACACAAGGCTTCAAAGTTTTATTCACAGTCCACAATTAGGAGGACTTAAAGGACAAAAACATCTGGCTCAAGGCTGTACTTTTATAAAAATCTGCTTTATCATGAACTTCAGTGGTACATGTGCTTCTTCCCTGTGGGCAGAAAGAAAATTTCTCAGGAGTTCACTTTAGTCTTTAGTCCTCCACAATCCCACTTAGTAAATTGCCACCCATGACACTGACTGGTGACCTCCTGAATGACATGTGTTGAGTGGAGAATCCAAGAAAACTGGGATTTTTCACAGTATTGTGTACAAAGCATGAGGGCTCTTACAACTATAATGTCCACTATAATGGTTTGAACACTAACGGATCTAGTTTAACCAGCCTCAAGGCTAGGACCAATGGATTGGAAAGCTGCAAGGAATACACTTGAACCCAAAGTATTTGTTGCATTTAGGAATCAGCACTTAAAGTGCTACTGTTAACATTTCATTTCTTCGCCTTAAATATTGTTCTTGTCTTCTAGTCCCCTTTATCAAATAGCCCACATACATGTGACTGTATTAAGTCACTAACACTTTAGGGCTAGAGTTTGTTAAATCTATGGACAATAGAATAGGTAGGGAGATGAGAAGCTTAAAGCATTGGTGGGAGAATATGAAAAGATTCAAATCAAAAATTAATATTTTGTTTGGGGTGAAAAGATTAAAACTGACCTGTAAGCGTAGGTTTCAGCTTCTCTTGTTCTCAAAGCAGAATTCCTCTACTTTGTCATTGGTGTGGGAAAATTGTTGTGTGGGGCTGTGCTGTGCATTGTAAGATGTTTAACAATGTCCCAGTCCACTAGATGCTAGTTGCAACCCTCAACCCAGCTATGACAAGAAAAGTGCCTCCAGACGTTGCCAAATGTCCCCTGAGGGATGAGAGGGGGCGGTTCACCCCCACTTGAAAACCACTGGTCTAGTGTAAATTATCATCTTCTAAATGTTAAGGGTAGAAGTCTGTATAACTGATTTCTCCCATAGATGGAGCTCTTGTTCAACTAAGTGCCTCATCAAAAAGGCGATGGTGACTCCCAGGACCAGAAGGAGTAACGACAGCAGTTCGCTGACCCGCTCCATCAACTGCAAACGGTCCCTTGGTTTTGTCCCTCTTCTGAATCAGCAGGAAATGAGCAGCACTGGGGAGTTCTGGTTTAGAATGTCTGCCGTGACCTTCAATGGGTCGATCAGAAAGGTTGATTTCGAAGGTGGAAGGTGCTAGCTCTCCAGGCTTCATCCAGGACGGCTCCCAGGCCCGGCTGGGTGAATGCCATGGTTACCTCGCTGAGCATTGCCCAAAGCGGCAGGCCACTCATATGCTTTTGATATTGCAAAACTGTCCTCGTTACCCTGTATATTTTGTCTCTAAATTACCTCCATGGTTTTATGTGGTCTGTGGTACACACCTCATTTCTCTCAGCTTGCAGCCATAATATTTCCAGCATTTAGCTCGTTTAACAAAAGTTCCCTGTATTTTTAGGCCAAGGAGTTGACATTAAGTTAGGGAGTGAAGGTGAGGGGTTGGAATACGTAGCCCTGAGGTGGGTGGCAACTAACCACTTCTTATAAAATGTGTTGTTACCCAAAGAGAGAAGGAATATTTTTAAGCACACAAAGTGATGCTAAGCAAATCGCAAAACTCCCTTTGACATTTTGCTGAGATTACATGGGACTGGTTATACATTAGACAAATTTCAGTTGCCATTTACCAAATCAGGGCAAGGTCACATTACCAAGAAGTAACAGGGATGCATCCTCCAGGTGCATGCGCATTGCAACCCTAACGGTTTCTCTTCTACCTGTTGAGTGGGTTGAAAGGTACAAGGTAGGGTGGAGAGTCAGAGCTGACATTTTCTTTATTTGTCACTAGTGGCAAAGTGTCCATTGTCAGGACTGAGAGTCATTGGGACTGGGCAAACCGGGAGCTGTTGCCCAGGTCTGTTTGTTATTATCTTTAACAAATTCCGTAACAACTCCAGTTGCCCAGATAAATGCCCGAGAGACCAGAGATTCAGGCCCATAAGAAACTTTCTTTAGATTCATTAATTTAACAAGTACTCTTTTTGAGTGTCTACTATATGTAGCTGTAACCTTTGTTCCATCTCAGGCAATGATGTCGCCTCTAAACATCAGCACTAAGCATAGCCCCACCTGGAAGCATGTAAACTCACATGCAGGACACCACCTTGGCCAAGGCTCCTTGTCAACACTGCAGCGTCTCCTCAGAGGCTCTGTGGGACTTTTTCCTTTGTCTGCAGCAGCAGCAGTGGGTCATGGGCTGGGACTCTTCACTGTTCATTGGGTGAGGAGTTCAAAAAAGCAAGTCACAGGCGATCTTCCCTCGTTAACACCGTCCTCCATCTATAGCAGTGACAGGAGTGGGAGTTTTGCAAACCAGATTTAGGCTGAGGGTGCTTCTTGGGTTTCTATTCTTCTGAATCTCCCTGGGTGTCCCCCCATAGGTGCTACTGGCATAGACCCCTTGTTTTGATACAGAGATTCTCAACCCTGGCTGCACATAACAATTGCATGGGAGAGCTTAACAAATATTGTTGCCTGGGTCCTGTTTTTCAAGATTCTGATTTCATTAGTCTGGGGTGGAGTTTTCTCCATGGAAAAGAAATAACATTTACATCAGTGGTTCTCAGTCCTGGCTGTACATTAAAATCAGCTGGGGATCCTTTAAATATCGTGATGCTTGAATCCCATCCCAGAACAATTAAAAATGAATCTCTATACTAGAGTACCAGCATCTGTAGGTTTTAGTTCCTCAGTGCATTCTAGTGCATAGGTAAACTGGGGCTCACTGATGCAAGCTCTTTTACTTTCATGGGGAGACAGCCTCTACCAACAATTAAAAAGGCAGAAAGGGTCAGTAAAAAAAGAGCCAGACTGGGATGGTTTCTGTGCATAAGGAATTAAAAGCCAAACATTTCTTCTGGAACTCGTGAAAAAGGTGTATGTGCATGTGTGTTTATATATGATGGTGTACATGTGTGTACACACACGTGTGTGTTGACACACATGTATGTACACACATCCATGTAGGTGTGAGTTGTATGTATGCCTGTTTATTACTATGTGAATATGTGTTTGTACATGTATGTGCAGAAGTATGTATATATGTGTGTAGATGTGCATGTATATATGAAGTTCTGTCCAGAAAAAGTCCAGCCATTGTTAATATAATGAGAACGCCTTGTGCGACATCGATATTTAACCTAGAAGCCAAGGAGAGTGGACTGGAATGTGCAGTCATGAACAATGATGACTTCACTGTACTAGTCAATAGGGGAGGTAGACACCGTTGAGTGAGCATGTGTAATGCGTGGCCGTCACATTCAAAATGACCGAGCGAGTAGAGCACTGACTCTGCATCAAGTTCTGCATTAAGCTTGAACATTCCTCCCTGGAAACTATTCTGATGATTCAGAGGGCCGCAGCTTTATCACCACAATACGCCCATTCATGCATCATGTCTCATGCAGAGTTTTTTGGCAAAACATCAAATTACCCAGGTGACTCAGCCTCACAGCCCAGATTTGGTGCCCTGTGACTTCTGGCTTTTCCCAAAACTGAAATCACCTTTGAAAGGGAAGAGACTTCATACCACCGACGAGATTCAGGAAAATACAACAGGGCAGTTGATGGAGATTGGGAGAACTGTGTGAGATCTCTAGGTGCCGACTTTGAAGGGGACTGAGGTGTCATTGTCCTATGTACAATGTTTCTTGTTTCTTGTATGTTCCTCAATAAACGTCCCTATTTTTCATATTAATGGATGGAGACTTTCTGGACAGGCCATGTGCCGGTGTGTGTGTGTGTGTGTGTATGAACATCAGCAGGACAGGCTTTACAGTGCCGCATTACAGGAGGAGGATATTCATGATTAAGGAAAAGTAAATTCTGCACCATGAACACTTTAATAAGTTCAACAACCCCTCCTCCATGCTGAGGGCTGTTGGGGGAAACTAAGGTATGACTGAATCTTTTCTCCTGATTCAGAAGCTTGCAATCTTAGGAGGAAATATCGCTTTGACAGGCCAAGCAGAGTCTGGGGAAGCAAGGGAAAGGAGTGAATTCAGGCTCATGTGCCCAAATTTGTCACTTGTGTGACCTTGGAGGAAGTTCAATTCCTTTCTAAGCCACTGTTGCTCGCCTAACCGAAGGTCCCCTTTAGATGGGAGAGCCTGCCCTACTGCATCCTCCTCTGTGATTTCCTCTCTTCTAGAAAAGCTTCCTACTGCCCTACCCCATACAATATGCACTCACCTGTGTCCTGACGATCTGGATTATTCCTGAGCCCACCCCTTCCTCCCCCAGATGATACACCCTGTCTTCTATGCTCTGTCCCCTAAGGATCCTATTCTCGGAAGTCCGCATTGACAGCTAATTGGCCATGAAACTGTCCACAGGTGAAATCCTAATGAATGATAATGACATATTTTGTTTCCCTCCTAAGCAAGAGTGATTGGGAACAAAATATATTTTAGAAAATGTATTTCCTGGTGGAGATTGGTAAAATGTTGGGGAGGACCACTGACTTCTCTGTGAAACTCCTTAACGGGCCCCTAGAAGTGAGTTGCCTCTTCTGCCTGTGATGGGTCTGCGCACGTCACCTCACTCCAGGAGGCTTAGGCCCCACTGCGAGGACACATGAGTCTTCTGTATTCTGCCGGGGTTTGTTAATGTAAGAAATTTACTAAGGTTGAAGCTCCAGAATTTTATTCCTTTCAGAATAGTAACTATTGTGTTGGTCAAAAAGTCCCTTTAGTTTTTTCTATAAAAGGTATCTTTTGTTTTCAACCATAACTTTATGAATTTAGATATTTTGAGTATGTTGGCTTTCTCTTGTGTGATATAATGTTCATGGTTCTCAGTTAATGTTTTGATTTGATTGCTATCAGCTTTAACTGGTCTACCCGACCATGGAGCATCATCCAGTGAGAAATCTCCAACATGAGACTTCACAAACCACCTTTGACACATTTGATCAGTCACAGCACCTTCTCCATACACAGCACAAACCTTTTTTTGCATCGCAGTTGTGTTTTTACCTTTCTTGAAACAGTAAAGCATAATATGCCAAAAATGTTCTGTATTTTCTTCCATCTTCATTATTAAAATGACCACACAAAAATTCACCAATTTTGGTAAGTTTTTAAAAAAATGCCTGCTGATATGACCGCTATCACAGTACAACCTAACAAAATTGTTTTGAATGAAGTTAAAGACAACTAAGCCATTGTGCAGAAAAAAAACAAAAGAACTTTTTGGCCAACCAGTAATTTCCAAAGAAGCCTTTTTTCCCCAGTTGAACTGAATCCAGGTCGACCTGTGAGGGAACATTTTTAGAAACAGATAGTGATATCTTGGCTTTCTACTAAGGTGATAGAAAATACTACTTAGCTCAATTTGGACATCAGACCAGGGTCTTGTACCATCTTGATAAAACCTGTGCTAACCCAGCAAGAAAAGATTACTCCTTTCTCTGAAATTTATATATATATTTATATCTGAAATTAATTTCCATTTTTAGTGTTACATGACTCTCTTCATATGAAAGTTATTTGGGTTCTTAATGCTATTTTTTGAACCAGACTGTAAATCCTTAAGGGGAAATTCCATTTTCTGAATGGTGTTGAGCTCAAATGCTGGGACTTCAGGTGGGCAGATCCAAATGAAGGCAAGAAGTGTTTATATTTGCATGTTAAAATAATGTGGGAAGATAGAAATAAATCCCATCACACATATAAATGGGGAAGATTCATATAAAATTAATTGAATTTGCTGCATTCATATGTCATAACATTTCAAGTGTCTGGATCTTTGGGGATTGATAGTAAGACCTTCTGTGATGTAAAGAAAACTTCTGTGTTCATGGGGGCAAAAATCAACGTGCTGGCCAGGCCGAGTTTTTGTCTGGAAGCTCTGAGGGAAAAATCCACTTCCACCTTAGAGTTCTTACTGGTGGCAGAATTCAGTTCCTGTGGTTGAAGGACTGAGGTCCTCATTTACTTGCTGGCTGTCCACTGGAGACTGCTCTCAGCTAATTGAGGTTACCTGGTTCCTTGTCATGTGACCCCTTCCACCTTAAGCCAACTGTGGCGCATCAAGTTCTTCTCTTACTTCAAATCACTGACTTCTTTGTCTCTCACCTGAGACCCGGATTTAAAGGGTTCATATGATTGGGTCAGGTCTACCTGGATAATCTCCAATTTTCGAAGTCAGTTGTGCCACATGAGATGACTTAATCATTGACGTGAGATCCACCACATTCACAGGCCCTGGGGATTGTACAGGGTGTGGACACCAGGCCTTGGGCGTCTTGGGATTTCTGCCTGTCTTAGGTTCCTACCTATCACATCAGTCCATCAAGAAGCTTTGCTATGAATGAAAACATACTGAGAGAAGTAATCCAGAAGGAAGTGAGACTGAGTTTTTGGGAACCATAGTCAAGAACAAACTGAGAATATTTGCATGCTGAAAAGAAGAGAGGGGATATAGAAAAGGGATTAAAACTCCAGGAAAGAGGGAATAATTGTAAAAGGAATTGAGGAGATGGGTTCCTGAGCACAAGATGCGACTTAAAGGACAGACCACCTTTTCCCCAGAGCACGGAGGAGACTCTGAGGGTGGACACAGAGGTGGGAAGTGGTATGTGCAGGGACAGGTATTTGATAGAATATTGTTAGATTACCTGAATGCTTTCTCTTAGAAGAGGCAAAGAGAGGCAGGCATAGAGACAACAGGTAGCATGTGGAGGATATTGAGAGAGAGGATATTAGAAACAGGACTTGCGAGGGGTGACCCAGGACATCCATAAATGCTCGACGGATTAGTAAAGTCATCCCATAAGCACAGAAAGATGTTGGAGCTGCCTCACACCTGCCTCTGAGTGCTTATTATATGCATCTCTCCCCAAACCTGAGTTCAGTGACATGACGTTAGCACCTTGCAATTGGCCATGGTGGAGCTATTTATACCTTGGATATTGGCAAACACTACAATTAGGGCTTTTCAAACAGAGCCGATTGTTAAATATTTACCAGCTCACTAGTGCTACAAGTGCTACAGGAACTGCTCTTTTGGTTCTCAAGGCATCAACTTGCATAATACTGCGTCTGTCTGTGAACTCTAGTTCGTTCCACAAAAAGGTCATAGGAGCATCTGGATAAGTGGCAAAGTGAGCATAGCTGACAAAAAGGTGCCTGAGGTTGCTAAAGATTTCATCTCTCAAACCGGTTGTATGTGCATTAATAGTAAGGGGGATAAGGCTAAGGGAGGCTTAAGGATCAGCTTATAACTCTTTTATCTCCACAGAACTCTGTTTTTAGACTTGCAAATCCAAATACGACAATCGGTCAGGGTTCATGATACTAGTATTGTTTTAGATGTTGAGATAAATATGAGTAGATAACAGAAAAATTTCCTTTCTTCTTTCTTTTCTCCCTCCTTTCTTTTTTTCTTCCTCTTTCACAAATGTGGGTTTGTAAGAGGAATGTGGTATTGGGACTTCTCTAAGAAAGTGAGAAAAAGGCAAAAGAAAGAAATCAAAGTCGAAAAGGGGGAGGTGAGCTGCAAAAAGAAAAAATAAGTGAAGAAAGGAGCTGTCAGAGTTATTAACATAATATACAAAAAAGAATCATTTCCAATGATGAAATTAATTAAAGTCTATATTTCTTTTTAATAGTTTCTGAATTGCTAACAGTCTTCCTAAGATCAATAAGGTTAATACACTCTTTGATTCTTTGGTTGATGAGTTATATTCTCAGTGCCCCAAAATACTCACAGGGCAATGAACCACTTCTCTTTCAGGAAGAAACTGGAAAGATCCATTGATGAGCAGCAGCGGGGCACTCTTGCCACACACCTCCCTGCCCCTGCAACATCTGTAATTCACACTATCCTCTACTTCACACGGTTCCCTGAAAGGAGAAAGTTGAGTCCAAGGAAAGCCAAAGCAGGTAAAGCATTACAGAATTTTGACTTCTGTACACTATTTTAGCCCAGTGTTATCTCTGATGAAGGAAGGTGCTAGAAAAGTACAACAATAAGAAAATGGGGTTTATCACCGACACCCAAACTGTTCAAAAGGTCCCAGGTCTTTATTCTTTTTTAATCTGAGACTGTTACCATTTAGTGATTCTCCAAGTCTTATTAAAGAAGTCAATATGAAAAAATTAATTGTACTAATACAAGAATGAAATTTATGTTTTTATAAGTCTACCTCTTGAGATCTGCCTAAAAGTCCCTCTTAACTAGACTCTTGGAGAGGAAGGGGCTAAAGGAAGGGCTAACTGGCAGAGGGGATGCTGTGTTTTGATTTTCCCCTGTGCCATAATAATAGACCTTGGCCTTCTTTTCTTACGGGGCCTTGGGACTGGAACTCAGAAGCATCATGAGGAATAAATCTGGATTCTGTTCAGTTCCTTAGCATGGTCCGTGTGATGGACTCTCCCCTTCGCTGCTTCATTAAATGACTCACCAGTGTTCTCAAAGGTTGCTGTGTGTATCCAAGTGGGGCTGTTTCAGTGGTTGTATAAATTGAAGTTCACTCAGGAGTCTAGATATATTTAAAAAACTAAGATTGCTTTCTCCGTAAGGCTATACAATAGGATTTCTACAAGCAACTTATTATACCAGTCTTATGACATTTAAAAAGAAATTTATGTATCCCCCAAAAGGTAGACTATCAGTTCACTGATTCTTCTACTTGCTATTTTAAAAAGTCTAAGGTTGTTTAACTTCCAACAGTTAAAGGCATGGGAAGTTGAATTTTAAAGTTAAGTTTGAATAAATGTTGAATAACAAGTAATATCAAAATTTCCAAATCAGAAAAATTTTAAGATTTCTGTATATAAATAGAAACATAATAAAATGTGAAAGTAATTATTTACTTTTTCTAAATAAATGTTAACAATTGAAACAAATAATATATACTAATTTTAGTCATTAAATAACACAAAAGAAGATAATAAAAATACTTGGTTTACACTGCTGGAGTACATCCTGACCCAACTTCTAAGAAAGGTTGTATGGAAGATAAACTTTGTCAATTCATGTATGTCTGAAAATGTTTTATTAGGTATTCTGGCCAAGAATTCTAGCTTAAATTTTTCTTCACATTTCATTTTATATCTTGTATATATTACTTATTTTTAAAATGATCTTTTTATTCTTGTTGCATAAAATATGTACATTTTTCATTAATTATTCTAGCTCTTAGGAGGCCTTTCCAAATGTAAACCACTTATATTTCTTCATCTTTTGGAATTTTTTTCTTTGAAAATTCCTCACCTCTATTTTTGGCCTCACCACCTCCCTGTCCTCCCCTTTCCTTTTTTCTTTACTCTTTTTCACTGTTGTTGTTACTATTAGTTGGTGTTGTATTAGAGAACATTATTTCCAGATATTATCTGAATGTTATAAATGAATGCCATTGTTATTAATGAATAAAATCGATACTATCTTAATGATATTTAATTATATTAGATAAAGTTATTATATGTTTCCAGGTAAATAGAAACCCGACTGATGTAATTCATTCAACAAAACACAGTTTTGAATTTTGCTATAATAAGTAATCTAGAGGTAAAAAGTCTGACATGGCAATTCCACAATGCCATGCAGACACAGGGTCATTCTCTTTCCCCTCGTCATCACCTTAACACGTACCATTCCCACAAAGCTTCTAAGGTGGCTGCTCCTTCTCCAGGCATCTTTCCTGTGGTCAGGTCAGGAAGCAGAGGGCAGAGTGAAGGAGAAGGGAAAAGCCATTGGAGGCCCCCTTTACCCTAAATGTTAATAAGCAAGAAATGGAGAACGGTGTTGAGCAGGCAATTCTCAGTGTTTGCTAGAAGCTTCCCGAGTTAATCTCTTTGTCCCTTATCATAGCTCCCATAATTATAGTCTCTATTTCTTTTTGTTCTTGCAAATGCCCTTCCATGTATTTTCCAACCCTCCTATTGAATTGTTTAAAGATCTGAGCAATCATGATTTTTGTTTGTTGAAGTTCCTCTATACTTGTTTTGTGAATGCAAAAACCTTTTTACATTTCTCTGAGGGACTAATGGAAGGATTTATAGATAAAAAAGTGTCCTTTAGCTATTCGAATTATCTCTCTTTGTTATGGGCCAGAATTTTGTATCCTGACCCTTCTCTTTCATGTTTCGTGTTTTCCCAAATGAATGGTTGGGAACTTTGCACATAGCTGGGGCATTTCAATCAGAGGACTGTTCTAAATATAGAATGATAGCCTTGCAGTCCAGTCCCTATTCCCCCAACCCATGCATCCAGCACACCCGTGCTTAGGCACAGACACCTGGAGTCCATTCGCTTTTGTTGTCATGGCTTTACTGCAGTTCAGGGCCATGGGTAAGCAGGATTGGAGAGTAAAGAAAGAATAGATTAAGGAAATGTAACACTACTTGAGACATACTATTTTTGATTTCATTTTCAGAACACAGATTCGTATCCTCCTTGATCACTGGGGTCTTTTTGATCAAACTCTTTCAGAAATAAATTAGAGGTAATTCAACTTAGGAAATCAGCGAACTAAAAAGTAAAGAAGTAATGACATTTTGCAACTCCCAGTGAAGGCATTTAGACAGCCAGATTCTGAAAGTGCTTGAACCCTACTTGAAGCTAATTTTTGTATAAATTATGGGGTAGCCAACTCAGGCAGCACCTCTCATTGACCTAATTTGTACCATCTCAGCACCTGATGTAATTTGGTTTTCTGAAAAAGTAGTAACGATGAAAAGGAAATGTAACCGAGTTTTATGAACTCTCTTTTTGTAAGTAAAAATTACGTTTTTCTATAAAAAAGAACTATCACATTTAAAAATTAGTTATATATTTGGCTGGCCACATATATATTGTGCTATATATTGTGTTCAATTGCAAATGATTATGAATAAGAAGGTGAAATAGGGGTTGATTTATAATATTAAAGAATAAAATCTTTGTGTGCTGGTTTGTTGTTTTGTTTTTGCTGGTTGCTTGTTTATTTTGTCTATTGCAAAGTGTCTCATGAAAATCCATTCTGACAACATCATTTGGACTGGTTGGACTTCTAAGCTTTTACCAGTGATAGGATTTTCTATCAAGTGTAACTAATCTCGCACATGCTGTAGCAATTTAAGGTTTACATGGAAGAACAATCACCTTAATACAGCTTTGGTTTTTTATTTTGAAAGAGAGAAACTTTTTAAAGCTTAAGTACAGAAGCCATAAAACCTGATAATATCAGTTACTTAAAAATACACTTCAGTTCTATGCTAAGTATTAGCATAATGCAGAAGGATGGAAGAAGGTGGGGGAAGAGGGAAGAGGAGAGACAGATGGGAAGAGGAGACAAAACAACAGATTTAGAGACCAGTGGGAACAGAGAGGAGATCGATAGATTAGGAGGTGTGAAATTATTTTTGTTACAGGATACTATCTCCTGGGACTGAGTTGTGTATTAACAGAACCTTCTGAAGCATTAATTTATTAGCGTCTGTTCACACATCCGTAATTATTCTTGGCTCTTAATGCAGTGAAGGGTCACAGTAGCCCACTATGGGGCTACTTTTTCAGGCGGCATTAGGGTAACTAAGAGAATTTTATTAAAGAGCCAACACCTAGATGCTTAATTTTTCTCTTTTAAAAAACTAAACTACAGACTTAATTAGGTTTTATTAGCCTTCCCACTAATGTTCTTTTCTGGCCTGTGACACAGCCCAGGAACCCACATTGCCTTTAGTGTCTATGTGTCCATATTTTCTCTCAGCCTGTGATAGTTTCTCTCTTTGTCTTCCAGAACTCTGATACTTTTGAAGTGTATTTTGCAGACTGTCCACCATTTGGATTTATCTAATCTTTTTTCATGAATGGATTAAGTCTGTGAATTTTTGCCAAGAGCACCTCAGAGATGATGAACCCTTCTCTGTGTGTTGTATCAGGGTTGCATGATGTCAGTATGTCTGCTAACCTTGATCCCTTGGCTAAGGTGGTATCAATGAGGTCTTTCCATTTTAAAATTACTATTTTTTGTATCTAATAAATATAGTGGGGGAGATCATTGGAGACTAGGCAAATGCTGTGTTTCTCCTCAAAGTGTCGTCCATTAGTGTTTAGCATATTCACTGGTAGACATTGCCCGCAACCATTGTTCCATGATCACTTCTGCATTTGTTCATTGAAAAAGCTACTCTCTCTCATTTGCTTGTTTATTCAAATGTTTATTTATGTCATTATGGACTCAGTGATGCTTATTGTATTCTATTTGTTACAATTCGATCTGCCATTACTTATTTTGCTGCTCAACTTGTTCTTTGGACATTGGGAGCCCTTTCATTTGGGCTCCTGAGAACTTTTGACATGCTCCAATCTTTTTTTGTGTGCACTTCCTTACTATCTGATACCACAAGATACTCCAGGCTCATCTTATGTTTTCCTTACCTCATCCTTGGAATCAACTACATCAACAAGAAGCCCTAGTTTCTTTTATAGGAAAACGACATTTAGAAACAAAGATCTGGCCTCCAGGAGTGCTCATTACTACTGCGACGTCACTGACTGCCCTCCATCAGTGGCCCGTGCTTTCACCAATATAATGCTGCCCTGATTTATGTAGCTTAAGAGTAAGTCTTAAAATTGTACAGGAAAAGTTCCAACTTCGTTTTCAAAATTATTTTAGCTATTCTAGTTGCTTTTCCTTTACATGTAAATTTTAGAATCAGCTCGTCATTATCTATCAAAAAAAAAAAAAAAGCAACCCAAAAACAACCTGCTGGGATTTGCATTGGGTTTGCATAGATCGATTTGGAGTGAACTGACATTTTAACAATACTGAGTCTTCCAGATTTTTCCTCTTTTAAAACTCTGATTTCTGTATAAGATTCAAGCCAATGCATGGAAAGCTATTTAAGGAAGCTGAGGTCAGGAAGTGAGCCTATGTCCTAAAAACAGATCATAAGGCTAGGCAATCCAAGAGTTGGGTAAAAAGCACTTCCCAAATTCATTTTTTAAAAAAATACTGAATACTTCAAGAATTTCGTGTCACAAATTCATTTTTAATTGGACTTAAGAAAAGATTTCCATGTGGTGGCAGAGTTAGGGAACTAATCACAAAATGTATCTCCTCTAATGCCCTTGATAACACCCTTACCAGATGCCCTGCCAAATCTGAAATATTTTAAAAATATTCTTCATTCACAGAACTGTAACATTTCTTTTTTTGCTTTGTAAACATTGAAAGCATGCCTCCTGTATTTTTTCATTTTTTTACTCACCCCATATATATTTTCCAGGTAAAAAAAAACCCAGGATAAGAAAACAAATGACTAAATTACTTCACACCGTAAATGCATCATTTGCGTAACCACCTTGGATTTTATTTATCACAGGGAGTTTAGAATAATCATTCCCAATGCATTCATTATGGTTTGGAAACTAAAGAAAACTAGCATATGTTTTTTTAAAGCCTGTTTATATATTTGAGATTTTCAAAAATTAATATTTTCAGCTGACATTTTCTTTTAACTTCGTCTTATTACACACAGGTTGGAAGGATGCTTGATAGGGGCAAAATAAGTTAGTTTCTGTGGTGGTTTAGAAATTAGTCATATAAAGGCAGAGATAATTCAGAAAAGTTTAACTACGAAACTCTAAGAAGGGATACGCTGATAAATTCATTTCCAGAAGGCCGTGTTTCCAATGATGACTTTGTGGAAAATTTGTGATGAAGTAAATTAGGTTGGGATATGGTAGACACGTCCTTGGGATTTTGGCTGCCGGTGCCTTGGGTCAGAAAATAAAAGGAATATGATTATATTTTGAAGGAAAGACACTTTTTTGATAGTGCACTTTAATATTGGTTCATAAAGAGTTGTTTATTTAATTTTTTATTGTGGTAAAACATACATAACATACAATTTGCAATCTTAATAATTTTTAAGTATACAGTTCAGTGGTATTAAGTAAAGGCCCTTGTGCCACCATTACTATCATACATTTTCAGAACTCTTTTCATCTTGAAAAAAATGAAACTCTGTACTATTCACTAAAAAAATAACTCTCCCTCTTCCCCCAGTCCGTGGCAACCATCATTCTTTTTGTCTCATGAATTTGATTACTCTAGATGCCTCACATTAGTGGAAGCACGTAGTATTCGTCTTTTTTAACTGGCCAATTTTACTTAGCATAATGTCCTCAAGGTTCATCTATGTTGTAGCATGTGTCAGAGTTTTCTTTCTTCTTTTTGACTGAATAATAGTCCATTGTATGTGCATATCACATTTTACTTTTGTATCCATTCATCCATTGATGGCTACTTGGGTTGCTTCCATGTTTTAAGTATTATAAAAAATGCTTCAATGAACATGGGTGTACAAATATCTCTTTGAGATCCTGCTTTCAATTCTTTTGGGTATATACCCAGAAGTGGAATTGCTAGATCATATGGTAATTCTCTTTTTAATTTTTAAAAAAGTTTATTTACTTATTTTTAGAGAGAGGGGAAGGGAGGGAGAAAGAGAGGGAGAGAAACGTCCATGTGTGGCTGTCTCTCATGCACCCCCTACTGGAGACCTGACCCTCAACCCAGGCATGTGCCCTGACTGGGAATTGAACTAGTGACCCTTTTGTTCACAGGCCGGTGCTCAATCCATGGAGCCACACCAGCCAGGGTTCATTTTAATTTTTAAAGAATTACTATATTATTTTCTACAGTGGCTATACCATTTTACATTTCTACTAAGGAGTTTCAAGTTTTGGGAAATGTCCCATGTGTACCTGAGAAGAATGTATATTATATTGTAGAGTATAATGTACATGTGTGCTAGGTCTAGTTGATTTATTGTGTTGTTCAAACTTTATATTCCCTTAAGTATCTTTTGTCTGTTCTATTTATTATCGAAAGTAGGGTACTGAAGTCTCCAACTATTATTGTAGAACTGTCTACTTTTTCTTTCAATTTTGCTAAATTTGGTTCTCATATTTTGATGATATGTCATTAGGTGTATAAATGTTTGTAATTGTTATATCTTCTTGATGAATCAAAACTTTTATTAATGCACATCTTTCTTTGTCTCTCGTAAACTTCTAAAATTTAAGGTCCATTTTGTCTGAGTAGTACAACCACCCTTGTTCTCTTATGGTTTCTATTTGCCTGGAATATCTTTTTCTATTCTTTAACTTTCAACCTGTTTGTGTATTTGGATATAAAGTAGGGGTATAGCAGATGGTAATTATTTTTATTTATATAATTAAAAGTTGATAGTATTTTCCCTTAGTTTTGAAATTTTACTGCTGTGTGAATTCCTAATGATGGATAGATTAATTTCCCTTTGCTGCTTTAACAAATTACTACAAATTTGGCGACTTAAAATGTACACATTTATTAAACAATTTTGAAAGTCCAAAGTACAAAATGTGTCTCTCCAGATTAATATCAGGAGGCCAAATTGTATTCCTGTAGGAGGCTCAGTGCAACAGTATGTTTCTTTGCCTTTTCCAGACTCTAGAGGCCACCTTTGCGTCCTCCATCATCAAAGCCAATATTGTAGCATCTTCAAATCTGTCTCATATTCTGACTCTGACTCTTCCCCTTCATCTTTCACTCGTAAGGATACTTGTGATAGCATTGGGTACACTCAGATAATTTAAGATAATCATCCTACCTGAAAATCAGCAGGTTAGCAACCTTAATTCCCTCATCAATTTTAATTCCACTTTGGAATATAACATGACATGCTCAAAGAGATTCCAAGGATTAAGATATGATATCTTTGGGAGACTATTATTCTGCCTACCATGTATAGAATATTGGAAGAACATTCTAGGTCACTGGTTAGCAGTGAAAAAGTGGAGTGTGGCATGAAGGGACAGCGGAGTGATGGACGGAGCCCTGTAGTACAGAAGCTTTAAGGGCACGTCGAGGGCCTGGCACTTGAGCTACTGGAAAACCACAGGAGGGAGGTCCACTGAGAGCACCTCCTCTTGGAGAAAGTCAACTGATTAAGGAATCTAGCTACATGCGAAAAATCATTTCATAGTAGCACCTAGAACAGTTGTTTGATTGAATACCTGGGAGAAGGTATAGGTATGTTATCAACCTCCTGCTTCCTTTCTTCCACCCTCCCACTCTTATGAGCAATATCCTTGTAGCTCATCTGAACCACAAATATACTTGAAAGGAAATTCTGGGGACTGTGGCCAAGTAGACTTATTGTGAAGCTATCACAAGGAGGAAGGAGTAAAGGATACACAAAGATTCCCGTATCAGTGATTGGGATGGCTTTGGGGAAGACGATCATTCTGTGAGGTATAGAGGGTTATATAGTAGAGACATCCTTTTCTATTTTATACCCTTAGTTGCTACATGTACATGATCCCACACCGAAAACAGGAATAGGGGAGGGTGAGAACATAGAAGGTATACCACGTCAAGGTCAATGAGCCTCATTATCGGATGTTACCTCTTTTCAAAAGTAATGAAATTGAATTGTCAAATAATGTCAGTGCCCTAAAACCTATCGTTTGATTTATTTAAGTAAAAAGACAATTCTGATACAAACTCTGAGCTAAAGGGATTTTATGTCTGAGTGGAGGGAAAAATATATGACATACATGATCATAACATTATAGAAAAAGGCTTTATGCTATAAGGGAGGAGCAGGCAAGGTTTTTTGGTAAGACTGAGATTTATAGACGATGCACCAACGGTCACAATGTTGACACCTGCAGCCTGTCTACTACATTGTATGTTTCTACATTTGGAAATATGGTCTCCCCAAATCTGGGCTGGGCAATCATGACCCGATTAGTTTACACTGTATGGCTGGCATACAGTGATTGAAGCAGATGTAATATATAGTAAAGTCTTATAATGGCCTTATAAAGGGCAGACACTCTCAAATGGTGTTTGTAGGTTACCCCCACATAGGTTAGCTGGTTTCTGGTATGGTCTGGGTTTGCTGAATATCTTATTCTATCCTCAGACTTTACACCAGCATTTCAATGATGATGATGATGACGATGGGAGAGAGAGAAAAAGGGAGAGACATGAAAAGGGATTTTATTTACAATAATGTGTCCTAGGGACAATGTCAGCAAAATAAATCAGACTGCTGTGCCTTATCTGAATTCCAAATTATATCCATATTTTGACCTCTCACTTTCCCAGTCGATATTTGTACTTTCCTTGCTTCTGTGATTCTGAGTATGAATTCATGGCCACATACTCCTAATAATAAACTTGCTGAACAATAGTGCTCTGCAAACTGGTTCTCGCTCTCAAGTTGGTGTTAGGTCTCCCCCATCAGTTCTGGCTTGATATCTGGCAGGGGGAAGGGTTGAAAACATTCTTAGTGATCTGATTCTCGGAGGCATGGCAGCTTCTACCAGAACTGGGTGCATCCCTAAAGACAAAGTGGCTGTGTGCCTTGAATTCACTTAGAAATTCATTTTAAAAGTCAAGGATTCTTTTTCCTTCCTATTGATAAAAGCAATATGGTACGTGATGATGACACACCCAGGGGAGCTCACAGAAATTAACAGCTTCAGTTTTAGTGCTTTTCTCAATTAAGCCTTGCAAAGTAAAACAATAACAATAATGAAGCTTTGACTACCCAAAGGACTAGAAGAAACATCCCTTCATCTTTTGGAGAAAAGCTCAGAATTAAGGCAAAACACCCTGGGTATTTCCTCCCAGGAACAGAATGCAGGATGATTTGAAAAGGCTGTGGGACATTGACCAAGGCTGGAAATGTTGTAGGTAAAAAGAACTGTGCAAGTGTGTGGACAGAGGGACAGAAGGAAAGCATATGGTTTGTGCTGTGTCAGCTTGGTTAGGCAAAATCGTACTTTCCTTGATTCCCATTCCCTCGATGGTCTTGAGTTGCACTTGACCAGACCTGAGCTGATGCTCTCTTTGGGAGGTAGCAGTAAAGGTGCAGACATTATGCCTCAAGGTCATTGTGGCTCCCACATCCTGGCCATGAGCTTCCTCGTTATGGGCCCACACTGATGGCTCGACACACTTGGCTTCACAGGTCGACTGGTTGGTGACTCTTCATTATGCACGTTTCCTCTTAAACCCTCACTTCCCAGCTCTTTTCAAAGTTGTATAAAATCCAATGCCTATAGTAAATACCTAGTCCCGTAATTTAAGAGTTTTTCCACTTGTCTGGGTGAGCCCTGACTGATACAGGAAGTGACAAGGGGACTAGATGTCACCATCATAAGAACTAATCCCACAGAACTTACCCAAGGAAAGATCTTGCTTAGCACTGGGAAAAATGAAAAACTAGAAGGTGAGTTCCTAGGTGGTAGTGGGGTTTCCCTCCATTCATTCACTCATTCAACAGACACGTAGAAAGCTCTCAAAATATGTCAGGTACTGTAGGTGGTGAAGACAGAATTAAGCTAAAATAGGGTCACTATATAATTCATTATCCAAACCAGAGCTGTTTGAGAGTGAAAGGGGTGTTATTGATAAACATAGCAGGAAAAAACAGGCACAAATATAGGTAAAAGAGACCTGATTCTGGTTATCATGGTGCTGACAGTCAAGTCCAAGAGACAGGTAATTTAAAAATAATCTCAAATAAAAAATGTAAACTTACAAGGAGAGGGAGGGCTGAGAAAAGAGGTCCATAGAGCTAGTACTTCATAAGGTGGTTGGTCTACACCAGGGGGTCAAGGAAGGCTGCAGATTGCATTGATATTCTGGGTGCTTCCTCCTCCTCCTGTTCTTCCTCTTCCTCCTTTCCCTTCTTCTCTTCCCTTCCCTCCCCTTTTCTCCTCTCTTCCCTCCTCCTCCATCTCTCTCTCTGTCTCTCTCCCTCTCTTTCTCATGGATATTACACAAAAACTAATAGAAAAGGGGTCCGCTAGGGTTGTCAAGTGCATGGGTAGTTTACATGGGGAGTCAGTGTGCATGTGAAAATTGAAAGTAGAAAAATAAGGTGTTCACGCGTTGGGGTGTGTCGAGGCAGAAAGAGAGCCCTTCTCTGGAAGTTTATCTGGTGCAAGTAAACAGGACCTGAGCTGGGTGATTTGTATCTTTATTCTTTTGTTTTTGATCAGAGATTTTGATCTAAATGCCGATCTCAGTCTTTGCTAGAGGTTAGACAAGTTACTTCCTGGGTTTTATTCCTTTTTAGCCTTAGCATTCTCATCTGTCAAATGGTTACCATAATAATGCATCTCATAACATTATTTCAGAGATAAAATAAGACAAAGAATGGAAATTCTCTGAGAGTGTTTGGCACAAAATACCCTTCATATAAATATTACTTCTTGTTATTATGAGTATATGATCTTTATTATTATTGGGACATAAAACTTCTCAGTGAAATTCTATCATACAGTTATTCCTTAAAGATAAATCATTGTTAAAATGCTCTCATGTTTCTTTCATTAATCCCTTATAGATCTAAAACATGGTTATTATCAGAATGTCTAAAATACCATGAAAATGAAGAAAGTAAATTTTCTATATTTCTACATCTTAGAGATAAATACTGTTAACACTTTGATTTATGTTCTTTCTATCTTTGTTATGAATTTTTAATGTGGTTGAGTTAAAGTATATAACATACTGTATATGTTGAATTTTAAAGTTTGTTTTTTTCTGGCTTAAAAATTATACATGTTTATTATAGAAAAATTAGAAATGCTTACATAACTTACACTCAAAACATTGAAAATATACAGCTGTTAGTTAATATTTTTAGTATATTTTCTTATAGCCTCTTTCTTTTCATCCTCACCCAAAGACATTTTTTCATTGCTTTTACAGAGAAAGGAAGAGAGAGAAACACCAACGTGAAAGAGAAACATGGATTGGTTGCTTTCTGTATGTGCCCCGACTGGGGATCGTATGCACTCTGATGGGGGATCTAAGTCACAATCTAGGTATGTGCCCTGACCAGGAATTGAACCTGTAAACTTTTGGCTACAGGACCACACTCCTACCAACTGAGCCACAATGGCCAGGGCTCTTACAGCCTTTTTCTATGCTTTTAAAGAAACATAGTTGAACTCATACCATGCACACGGATGTTAAGCCTCGAAAGGGAGACCTTTATAGAGATCATATGAGAAATGTAAAGAACTATTCAGTAACATCTAATATCAGTGCCTGAGTGGATTTACTAGGTTTTCCTAATTAAAAAACTCCAATCACTGCTGTTTTTACATGAATTTTAAAGAGGCCAAAAGCTATTACTCAAGTAACTTGCAATGAATTTATTGTGTATGCATCTCTTACTTTATGAATAAAACAAACTTTTAATTCTCCCAAATAAGCAAGAGTTTAGCCAGGGTTGACAAAGGTACAAAGTAAAACCAGTTTTTGTTTCAGATGTCATCAACCATGACTGTGGGATGATTATAAAAAACCAAATTTTCTGTTATTGAGTTAAAGCCAAGGTAAGCACCCTAGGGTCAAGTTTCATCCCTGTGTTGCAGAATGGACTGACAACACATGAGCCTTCTCAATTTCAGGTTTGCAATGAATGCTGCAGAAGGGAAAACTTAGCAAATCTTTTATACCCTTTACCTCTACTTTGACTTGTCTAAAATAATAAGATAAAAAGATGAGTCGGACATCTGTGGTCGGAGTTACTTTGTAGGAAGCGTTATAGTTATGTTATGTTCACATAAGTTATGTTTTATTAAGTTATACTATGTAGACTATGTTAGATTTAAATTTTTATTTATCCCTCATCAATTGGAACTATTCAAAATGCTTTCTGGGCTGTTTCCACAGCGGCATCCAGAGTACATTAGTTGGGTAACCTCCCCCTCCCAGAGCGTTCTTATTCAAACCTCCTTCTTCTTGCTCATAAGTTTGCTGGGAGTTTTAGTCTCCAATGGATTTAAGTGTAAAGGTGCTATCATATTTTCGAAATCACATGTAGTACCTCAATTGGCATTTCCATGTAGATGAGAAATTGTGGTCCAATTTTCCGATTGGTACCATCCTTAACTTTCTGAGTCAGAAGCAGACAGTACGTAACTTTCCATCAATTTTTAAGTCATTGATAGTTCTCTCATTTTGGAAACATTTGCCCATCAGTTCTACTTTTCAGATCTACATGAGTCATTACTAATTCATTGATTGACTGATGGATGGATTGATCTTGAGCCAGCAAGATCAGAAAGTAAAGAAAAATGAGGAAGCTGGGAGAAGTTTTTCAGGGACTGTTAGCCAGATGTCACTTTAAAACATGAAGTCTGAACCCATCCTGCATGATAAGAGGATGAGATTCAATTCTACTTATATAAGTTAAGTATGTCTACTAAAGCAGACACTTGATTGAATCAAAGTGAGCTTTATTTTTTTTGAATGCCTCAATTCTCCATTCAGTGCATATATTTTGCAGAAATGGTGTTCAAGGTAGGGGGAGATGGTAGATCTAATTAACGAGTCTGGTTTTACAAGCAGACTGCTTTCATCTTGTTCTTCCTTGGAAATAACAAGGTTTGTAAAATTATTGTAAATATATGTCTGAACATGTAACCCTCCTCACCTCTCTCTCCTCATGATTTCATAAGCAGCTGGTGTTGCCGTGGCAGTTTAACAGAATAAACTTGCTCTTTTGGGGACATCTGTATCCAATATAGACTATCTCTGGCATGTCTGTGTCCCTTCTCTGTGTGTAACATGATGGAAAGCAGGCTCGGAGTTTTGGGTCCTTGCCCCGTGTACTTCTTTGTATCATGAAGTGAACAGCCACTTCCTCTCCAAGTCTCATAAATGCTAGGGGGATTTTCATTTTCCATCAAGAGGATGAGATTTTCTTTCTCCTGTGATCTCAGAAGTCATTGCAGCTGGCACTTTACAGAAAGTGAAGAAAAGGTCTTTAGGCCCTTGATTGTATCATTCGCTCTATAGCCTCATGATTATGAAAACATAGTGAGTCCCAGCTTTTCATTTTGGTCTTCTGAATAAAAACCATAGACATAAAACAGGCCATAACTGATATCCAAAGTTGTACCAGATTGGGTAATGCCTATAAGGATCAAATTAATATCCATGTCTTAGGTTTGTTTTCCATTTTCTTTTCGAATTTTCCATTTGAAGAAATCAACTTATAAAATAGTCTTGAAAGCATACCTTTGCTTATAAATTCTGATAAGTTATTTGAAATAAATCATAAATAGATTAATGTATTTTAACCTGATCTTGTCCAATTTAGAACAAAGGAGTTTGCTTAACGAAGAAAGTATTTAACTAGTGATGGTCTGTAACAATGGTTCTCAGTGTGGTCCTCAAGCCAGCAATATTAGCATTCCCTTGAAATTTGTCAGGGATGCAAATTCTCATGTCCCAACAAAATCAGAAGACCCAGGCGTAGGACCCACCTATCTGTGTTTTAACAGGCCCTCCAGGTTATTACAATGTAATCTAAAGTTTGAAAACCCCTGATCCCTAAAGACTAACTGATGAAATGGACTAGGAAATAAAATGAACATATCTGCAGTGTGTTTGTTTAGGTATTGGCAAAGTAATTTTGGGGCTGTCCTACTCTTTCTGTGAGGAATAACTTAAGTGCTCTTCTTCTTTACCTGTATTAATTTAATTAATTCTTCCAGCAATCCCACGTGGTAGGTACTGTTATTCTTACATTCAAGATCAGGAAGCTAAGATTAAGTACCTGCAACAAGGTCAGCCAGCCTAACTAGCAGTGGAAGCACCATCCAACTTGGGAAACCTGGGACTGAGAAGAGCCATCCTTCCCTGGATTTGCTGGGTCTGGGAAGGGGGTGCAGACTTTACATAAGGAGCCCAGGGACCCTCTAGGGGGAGGGTCTGAGGGTGGACCTACTCCTTGAAGTACAAAAAAAGCTTCCCGGGAAAACTAGGATGGAACTTTATATGGCCAAGAACTGTTGCTCTCTGATGTATGGGGAGCTTTGTCTCTGGAAGCACACTCAGGTATAGCACAGGTTTATGCAGATAAGTCCATTTCTCAATGGTACAGCTCACTCTCAGGGGATACATCTCATATTTTACTCCTAATGGAACACTTTCCATAAATTTCAATTTCCAAGTCTGGTGTTGCTGATGGCTAGAAAGTTGTGTGTCCCTGTGGAGAATAAAGCCCCTGGTCTGTTGGTACTCCTGGGGGTTATTTCAAGTATGTAGGCTAAACCTGCTTGTGAGTGTTCAGAGGTGTCTGCTTATACTTTTTAGAGTTTTGTGTCCTTATTCTCTGACCATGTGATGGAAACCTGTGTAAGAAAGTGAACTTTTGTTTATCTAGAATGAAACACATGAAAGTTCAAACTTTAAAATTCCTCCTGGATTGTCACCATAAAGCACCATTACATTGTTTGAGTATTATTGGTGAGAACGTTTTCCTGTATCATGGACCTATGGTTTGAGAAAAGAATCTGGAAGTTCACTGTGGGAAAAGTGTGCAGTTATGTATGACACAGCAAAGATTACTCTGCGTTGCCTTCTGTTGTCGTGTACCCATTTGGATGGTTCCTTCTCAGTGGCTAACCTGGGACAGTGCAATCACAAATGCCCTTCTCACCACTCAAGGACTAGCGAGCAGAACCTGGGCACCCGGGCCCACCTTTCTGTCCAATGACCACTGAGTGGGTGTCCACCATCTCCTCCACAAGCCCTGGTCCGTTTTGGTCACCTCTTCCACATATAGTTGTGGCCTACCCTGCTTAGCTGCTTACCACAGCTGGGGCTGCTCCAACGCCCAGAGCTGCTGGCTGAGCACAACCCTGCAGCGTGGCTGGTGGGTCACTTCTGTCCTCGCTGGCAGACAGAGCCAGAACCATCGACAGTGGTCAGAACCTCTGTCAGGGTTGCCTGGGCCTCTCCCTCACTGACACTTCCACTTCCCCAGGGCTTTTCTGTCACCACCACGACACTGCTCTCTTCCATGTTTTTTTCCCCCTCATAGCCCAAAACAAAAGGGAACAGAAGAGAACAGACAGAACAAGAAAGGCCTTGAGGCGGTTTTTCAGAGCCAGGAAAACCAAAGCACCTGGCACCCAGTCTTCCCATCCCCCATATGAGGCCCTTACTCACACTGCAGTGCCTCCGCACGAGCCGGCTGCTTGGAGCAGGAGAGTGATATGTTAATGATATGGAAAGAAAGGCTACATTTTAGAGAAAGACTGGTTTTATAAACTGAATCCCAAAAGATTAAGTTAACTCTACACTTCGAAGCTGTGCCAAGCTGATTGCTCACTCAGTAGGTGCAGAACGACCCTTTACCAAGCCATGCAATTAAGCAGCAAAGCCTATTCTCGAGCCCAAAGCATGTGAAAATGAAACTTAAGGATTTTTGAAAACGGGTATCATTTTGGTATGCAGAGATATGGATTATAGATTGCTTTAGGATTATAAGAAAATTCCCACATAGGAGAGATGAGACCATCGAGGAAAGAAAGATTAAGTGACCTGCCAAGGTCATATGCCTAATAAAGTGTAACGATGGCATTTCTGATCCCAAGCCTATTGCTGTGTCCGTGGCTCCAAGCCATCTCAGGAGATGGCAGTAAACACCTCACTGTGGCCACTACCTCTTTGTCTCAATAAAATAAAGAAGGAAGCAGTGACAAGAAGCAGCCAGTCACAGGGGATGAGTGACGATGACAGTGATGGCATTTTCATAGCCACCACTCATACTTCCTGATCACCCCACCCAGGAAATGGTAGTTGATGAACTATACTTATCGGTTCTGCTATAATAAAAAAAAAACACTGATAAAGGGACACACTATCCATCAATACTTCCAATGTATATACGTCTGGTACCTGTGTACTTGAGTCAGCAGTTAAACATCCTACTTTCTTCAGTGAAAGACTTGCACCCTTGTATGGATGGGTTCAGCTGATATGTTGTGGAAAAACATCACCATGTACATTGAGCAGAGATCAGAAGAGAATGGACCGAGGTCCTCATTTATCAAGGTTGGTCATTGGCACAACAGCAAGAAAATATCTGGAATAGCTCTGTCTGCATCACATTCCGAAATTGATAATGGAAGCCGAGTGCCACCAGCAACACCAACTTTGGATGCATAAATATTTATATCCCCTTTCTGTAAGGGAAATACTACTGTCATTTTTTTAAAAGGAAGAGGGGAAGGAAAGGAAGTATCTGTATGCCTGTTAGCTTATCTACAGGGGGCAAATTTTTCCTGGTTCTGAATTTCTACCCATAAAAATCTCCCCACTCTCTCCCCAACAGTCCTCACTTTCCTAGACTGGAAGATCAAAGTAGATGCTGAAAATATTATCCAGCCATAATTTTAACAGACTTTTCCTACTGCAAAACATCCTCTGGGCCTGGAAGTGCTCTTCTGTCTCTCCTTGGAGAAGCAAATATGTGTCGATGAGATTTTAATGTGAATATTGATCTGTGATACCCACATTTCAAGATCTCACCCCCAGACCCAGCATAAGGTCTATGCCTTCCTACCAGTCTGCTTGTTTAACACATGCAGGGATTTAAGGCAATTTCAAAAGATGAACAGAAGGTGGCAATTGGTGGGTTTGCCATAAAAGGACATCGCCAACTGTGGTAGTTAAGAATCAAGTGGGGAAGTATGACCTTTGGGCCAAAGAGGAAACAATCTTCTCTTTGATCCCTGCTCCCCCTTATTAACATTACCTTACCCTGGGGAGTTCATAGCAGTGAGCTGTCGATTAGACTGATCATGTTTTAGATATTCCCAGAAGTTCACTTGGGATATTGTTGACACCTGAAAGCATGGTTGGTTTCTGGCTCTATTTCCGGTGCTCAGCCCTTACATAATTTCATATCTTCAAGCCAAATTGTGACCAATTATGGTTTGACCCTATTTATGAAAATATTGGAGGCTCCAGGTTTCACTCCTCTGTGGGAGGATTTAACAGTGTAACCGTTTACTAGGTCTGCCATAACACATCACTGCGGATTGGGTGGTTTAAATAACAAAAATTTATTTTCTTACCGTTCCGGTTGTTAGAAGTGCAAGATCAAGTTGTCTGTAGGTCTGTGTTTACCCTGAGGCCTTTTTCCTGAGCCACTGTCCCCTCGTATCTTCCACTGGTGTTTCTTATGTACCTATCTATGTCCAAATTTTCTCTTCTGATAAGGACAGCACTCATATTGGATGAGGGTCCATCCTAATGAACTTATTTTAACTTAATCATCACTGTAAAGACCCTATCACCAAATACACTTCATTCTGAGTTGCTGGCGGTTTGGTCTTCAACGTATGAATTTTGTTGGGGGAGATACAATTCAGACAGAACAAACAGTATTCCGCTTGAGTCCCATGAAGGACAAATCCGAATCATCTCTTGCTAACTCCATCATTTTTAAGAAAGTACTCATATAAAAGTGCTTATTTCTCAGGATACTAGAGGGTCAGCTAAGAGCGTTTCATTTTCAGCAGTGCCACTGGAATCGAGTGACAGTGCTTGCGTATAAGGACCCGAGCTTTGGAGCTTGAGTCAAGAATCGTTTACTCTTGGCAGAAGTTGTCATAATTTACTGTTACTTGGAATATAAATCCTGCCTCCTAAAAAAGGATTGGAAATGATATATAACTTCGAACATAATGAAAAAAAAGAGGAGATGAGTAATCATTAGGAACCTTCAAGAATGAATAGATGTTACCAGTTAAAAACTGGTAACTGGAAAAAACGGAAGATTATAGTTTGATCCTCAGCTATTTTCTGGATTTCCTGGAAACAAAGGAAGACAGAGAAATATACTGAGATATGGCATCCTCATGGACTGTTAAAAGAAAGCAGGCAAGCTTGCCTGGAGTGAATTTTTTCCCTGAAACTAAACCCAAGGAAAAATTTATTGCATGAGACACTTCACAGAGACTTGAGTGAATTAAGAGTGTCAGATGTTGAACAGGGACAGTGGATCATAAAATAGATGTCTTCAAATAAGTTTAATGAAATCAATTATTTATAACAAAAAGTCCTTTCACACTTTAATGTTATAAGGGGAACATTTGGCATAATTCATATCTTTTGGGAAATAAAATTCTTAGAAAATTCCTTTCTCCTTGTGATATTTGGAGTGACTGATAGAGAAAGAAATGTTGAGATACTGAGTAAACTACCAGATTACAACAAAGCCCACTGGTGAATTTTTGGATGTGAAAAGGCATGTTTAGAGATGATCTAGGTTCAGAGACAGGCAAAATTGAAGTGACTTTTCAAAAGAAAATGCAGAAATTTATCTTTTTTTGAACTTAATTTGTTTTCTTTTTCTCTTCTATTTCTTCCTCCTTTTTTCTCCTTCTCTTCCTTCTTTCTTCTCTTGGCTCCTGGGAGATGGATCAGAAGAAGTGACCAATGACATGTCCAAATAACCAAGAGCTGAGTGGTTCTCAAGAATGGGATTCTATGTATTTGAGGTAGTCAGCCTCCAAGATGGTCTCCTGGTGAACCTGGACTCCTGGAATGCATGGCTTTTGTAGTTTCCTTCCACACTGTATCAAAGTCCGTCTGTGTGACTAACAGGATACAGCAGAAGTGACAGCATGTCATTTCAAGGCAAGGTCATTAAAGACACATGGCTTCCGGCTTGCTATCTCTTATCCTCCTTTTTCAATCACTCTCTCTGGGGGAAGCCAGCTGCCATGACGAGAGCATGGAAAGGCCCACGTGGTAAGGCTTCCTGCCAGTAGTCACTGAATGAAGTTGAAAGTGGGTTATCCAGTCTGTGAAGCATTCAAGTGACTACAGCGTGGACTGATATCTTACTGAGAGACCCTGAGCCAGGAGCACTCAGCTCAATGGCTCCCAAGTTAAATGAGATAAAGAACTTGTGGTACAGTTTTATGAGCCATAGAAACTGTGAGATACTAAATACTTGTTGCTTTAAGTTGCCAAATTTGGGGGTGATTTGTGACCTGTAATAGGAAACTAATAACAACATTCAATTGCAAATTATTTACATTGCTATCTAAAATAGGATTCCCCAGTTTCTTGGATGTTCACCTTCTCCTTTATCTACTTTAGTTTTCTTCATAGTCCTTATCACTACATGATACTACATTATGTTTTATTTGTTCATTGTTTGTCTTTCTTTAAGCAAAAAGTTTCAGAAGGGTAGGGAATTGTCTGTTCTGTTCATATTGTCAGTACCTAAGAAAATGCTTGACACATGTTGATGTTCAGTCATATTGGGTCAATAGTTTAAATGATTAGCTAAATCTTTGAAAGCTATTGGCTCACAATGACAGAATTCTGGGAAGAGCCATGCTACCAGAAGAAGCCACTGAAGAGATGGCTAGAGGGGCCTTGCTGAGTGAGGGATCAGCAAGGATCCAAGGAAGGCTGGTAACTGGAGATGTCAAGTAGTCTATTGCTTTCCAGAAATTTCTTTGGGTAAATAGCTAATCGACAGTGGTGACTCCAGAATTTCTATAGAGAGGTCTTATTGGGAGGTAAACCTGGTTGAAGATTAATTCCCATAGCCTCTTACGAAAGACTGAGAAAAACTGAGGTGTCTGCAAGAAGAAAGTGGTTTGATGGAGGGTTGGCTGGAGCTATTCTGTGTACTACCTGCTCAAATTGCCAATGTGGGTTGATGAATGGACTTCCTCTGATGAACATGACAGGTCTTTGAAGTTTTTGTTATGTCTTCTCATTTACTGTTCCAGCTGCCTAGAATGCTATTCCTCTCTAGATAGCTGCCAGGATGTCCACATCACCTGTGCCCTCACCTCTTCAAGTCCTTTCTCCAATGTCACCTTTTCAGTGAAAACTCTTCAGACTGTTCTTTTAAGTATTGAAACCTCTCCGCACTGCACTCCCTGTTCCCTTTCTCTGTTTTATTCTGCACCATGGAACTTCTCATCTTCATCCATATACACAGTCTCATCCACCCACACATATGTATAGATACACACACGTAATTCATTTTATTATTTGTCTGCCTCCAACACACAGGTGCTTCTCAAAATTTAATCTGAAGCTCCTATTAAAATGCAGAGTCTAAATTTTTAATATCCCAAATGTTGTTGATGCTGCTTGGTCCAGGGACCATAATTTGAGAAGCAAGAACTGTGCTCTCCAATACAGTAGTCACTAGCCACATAGGCTCATTTCAATTTAAATTTAAGAAATTAATTAAAATCCAATACTCAGTTCTTCAGTCACAACAACCACATTTCAGGAGCTCACTAACCACACGTGACCAGTGACTACCCTATCAGCAGAGATACAAAACATTTCATTACCACTGGAAGTTCGGTTAGGCAACCCTGTTCTAGAACCACTCTGTACAATGTGGTAGTAACTAGCCACATGGGACTATTTAAATTTAAACTAGTCAAAATTCAATAAAATTGATAAGTCAGTTCTTTATTCACACTAGCCACCCCTGAAGTACTTAATAACCACACATGGCTAGTAGCTGCTGTAATGGACAACAGAGATAGAGAACATGTCTACCATTGCAAAACGTCCTGTTGGATAGGATACAGAATATAAGCTCCATGAGGGCATGGACTTCAGTGTGTCTTGGTCACTGCTCAGTCTTCAGTGTCTAAAACAATAGAACCCATAAGTGGGCCTTCAAAAAACAATTATATTTTGGTCTCCCCTCAAGAGATGGTGGTATCTTGAGGAAGGAATTGCAATGGCCTTTTGCTACGTGTCCATCTGTTACTGCTGGAAGTCCAGCGTTCCCTGGACTGAATGTTTAGAACACTTCCCATTCTCCAGCTCCTGAGGGATGACTGTGCAGCGGACAGGACAGTATGCAAGCCGGAAACTGGGCCTAGGCAGAGCCATCAGCCTCTCGCTTGTGACTCCAGCCCTCCTTCTCGGTCAGAGAGAGAGCTTTTACACTTTCGCAGAACTGCTGAAGTCGGCTCCGGAAACCAATTGCCCCGGTGTCCCTGAGCTTGTGCAAACTCTGATCTGAACAAACACGTGTTAACAGTCCTTTCCCCTTTCTTACACATGCCTCCACACTCCCAGATAGCCCACTTTCTAAAAAAATGCACTTCATTCTGAAATAGCAGCTAATTACAACCTACATAACCAAGAGCTACTTTGACATCTTTAGAATGTATCACATCCTCAGCCCTTTCATTGTGCCTCCACAGTCACATCGAACTGCTCTGTAACAAAGAAAACACTAAGAGGAAGCACATACACAAATGTAGCTGTGTTCTTTGGAAATTGTTTCCCTAGAATGCTGGCTACTTCTGATTATCAATGGTATTCATCCTGCTGTATTTTTCCAAGAAAATAAATCTGACTAGGGAATTTTAAAAATCAGTACAAAAGACACATTTCACTACTACCACATTGGAAAAAATATTGTGTTTGGCAAAGGAGAGACTTTTGGATGCCATTAATAAATACCCTCATCTTTGGTCCCAGTAACCAGAACTGAGAGAGAAATCTAGGCCATGCAGCCTTGTCCGCATCCCAATTCAGATGGGTTATTTATCCGCTTGGTTTTCTCCTATAGTGTTTCAATTTTATTGGCTGAGTCAAACATCTTTTTCTGTCCTTATTCCAACATCAGTAGAATATCTCTATTCTTTTACTCTTTTTAGTTGGCCAGACTGGCAGGATTTAGAGTGATTTTGATAAAAATTGAGGGCAAATGCAGTATTCAATGTTTTTGATAGATGTGGCTCCACTGCTGTTTGGTTCTGTGCCCTGAGGCTAATGTGTCTCCCAAAGCTAAATAAAATACTTAGCAAGTGAGAATTTCAAGAACACCAGAAGCTTTAACGAGATGGCATCAATGCTGGAAACTCCCCAACCAAATATGAAAGTGTCTGTCTATTTATCTATCTTCTACCTATCATCTATCTTTAATATGAAAACTACATCACCATTTAAAATATGAATAATGACAATACTTCTAAAGAATTTTACCCCTTAAGCATTGCTGTTGTCCTATCTTCTGATATAGAAATAAAGTGATTCTTCCAAACATGGACTGAAAACCAGTGGCAGAACCAAAAAGCACATTCTGTACTGTTAAATCCCAATCTAACCTGACCATGCAATGAAAAGGTAAAGGCCAGTGTTTCTGAGTTTGGGGTCTCTAGGGTGGGGCATTCTTTTTGTACAGAACCACATTGGAAGTTCTACTACCACAGACTCCTAGCGTCAAGAGGAACGCTGCTATAGACACATATTATTTTAGAAAGCCTTTTGGAGACATCCCAAATGCTGGGCCAAGGTATATTCAAGGACACTTGGACATTTTTAATAAAGAAGATGAGAATGAATGAACTGCATCTGGGCTAAGTCTTTTGGCAGTCCTCTCTGCTTGGAGGTTAGAGAGGTGAGAGAGATTTTAGGTATGTTGGAAAAGGGCCTGCAAGACGTTCTACTCTTTATCCTGATTGTGCTAAGTCAAAAGAATGGTGGCTTAAAGAAGTTTTCTGGAGGTGTTCAGATGTGCATAAATCTTAACCAAAGTGAGCCGCTTGACCCTAACTTCAAGGACACTCAAATTAATTCAAATACTAATGATATTTTGAAAGAAAATCAATATCTAGAGCTTCTCTATTACACGATCCATATGTACTGGACTCATTACAACCATTACAACCCCAAAAGGAAAAGTACTTATATAAAGCAGTGGGACCAGCAGGTGTTCCCATGGCATAGGCAATTGAAATGTGGAATTTCTAATTACAATCCTTTCCACCAAAGTTTGAACATTTCTAAAATGAAGCTTAATGTTTTAAAAATTCAACTCTTCATATTTCTAGTCCATTCCTGGACCTTCGCAAACAAAGCATCTGGGCATTAGAAACAAAGCAAAATAGCTACAAACCCCTTATTCCTATGATACTCCACCAGGAACAAACATCATAAAGAACCTTGATACATTTCTCTAAAGTGGCTTTTCAAAGTTGTTCAACCACATGTACTGAAGTGCTTACCTTCAGTTTTATAATAGTTTTCAAGAGGCTTGCTGACAGTTACTGATCCTTCACATGAGGGGCCCTGGGTTTTAAAGAAACAAAATATACCTTTGGAGATGCTGCCTAAAACAGAACCATGCAGGAAAATGGGGAGGAAATTATGAGTGATCAGTAAACAGCTACAAATAGATCATGAAGTAAAAGGTCACCAATTTGCTTACAGTTATGGGATAATTAAGACCCTGCCAGCAGTTTGCCATTCGCCTGCCAGGGGTGAGTGGGCTAGCTCTGCAGTCTACCGGGTTGAAGCTTGTTAAATGTCCAGGCTCCTCTCCCAAATGCTCTTTGTCCCTAACAAACTCACTCTTGCCTTCCGACAATGATATCTTCTGCGGGACTATCCCCTCTGAGCAACGTTGTCTGAAGAGCTCTTTGAAATCACCACAGACCTCACCCCCTGCCCCTGGGAACACATCTGAAAAGGGGTGCCACACAAGAGTGGCCAACCCACCTAGTGCAGCTAAAAAATTACAGAAGAAAAAAACATGCAGGACTTAAACCTGGATTTGTATTTTATCATTCCCAGCAGAGAACCCAAGGGCAATACTCTACACAAGGAGATGGGTGCATGAAATTGATCTCACTGAAGTCCAAAAATAGTAACCTTAAAACAAGTTTTAAATTTTGCATTTGCCATCACCATAAGAATTACCAAGTGTTTCTTAATTTCAGCTAAAGGAGATGTTAATTTTCCCAAGGCCTTTCTTGGATTCCAGCCCCCACCCCTCCCAACCAAGTGTAACATTGGTTTAGGAGGCCTGCAGAGCACTTTGCTAAAAGCATAATATGTTGCATTGTTTAGAAAATCAGATAAGAAAGGTCACTTTTCTTCCTGGCCAGAGCAAGCTATTGGCTGTGAAGAATTAGGCATTGGAGCCCTGAGGCCACAGGCCGATGAAGTTAGGGTGAGCAAAGTTAAAGAAACAGAAACACTCAGCACCTGAGACAGGGTGGCTTTCCTTTTTAGAAAAGCAAAAGGAGTCATTACATCACATGATCACCCTGAAGGTTATTTGGCCACATGCATTTGGGATTAAGCACACATTTTAAAAGGAAGGGAGACTCTCCTGTGGCAGTGTTTGTATTTCCTGTGTGCACTATTTTAAAAAGAAACATTACACACAGAAGGCCCAAGGCAATGGTACCGGTGAAACAATACCCGCTTGGAAATGGGGGGAGTGGGGAGGGGACTCTGGTTTTCATTATGTGAGTGAGAGGTCATTATTTGAATGTTTCTCTCTCTTTTTCTTGAAATCCATGGCCTCTTGGTCTCCAACCCTCCAGTGGGTCCATGGTCCATTATTCTTTGGGTGTTTTAAAATTATAAACGCTGTGGAGGGGAGCCAACTGGAGTCTCACTGTCCAACTAGCTAACCGAAAGCCTTTGCTGCGAAGACGTCATTCATAAAGATCAAGTAGGTCATAAATCACACATTGGCCTGTGGTTGTAAGGAGAACAAGAGAAATGGTCTGAATCCTGCCCCTCTGCTTCTTCTGTTAAGACAAGGATCTGTTCAGCAAAAGGATCTTTTCAGGGGCTTTCCTAACTGGCAAGGGAGCAGGAAAAACCAACATTTCTCCATCATCAGGGGGTGGGAGCGCCGCGGGAGGAATTGTACAGCCGAAATTCAAAGCATTTGTGTAGTTATTCTGGAAGTATGAAAAATGTAAAATTTTACAAAAGTAGTTATATCTACTTCGGTCTCCTGCTCCGAAAGAATGGCTTTGAGGTGAAATGAAGAAGGCCGTTCATCAATTGCGACAGTGTTGCCCCTTTATCTGGGCTCTCATAGATGAAAAATCCTATGACAGGTTTGCTTAAAATCTAAATGGAAACACCTATGAAGAATCCCTCCATGATGTGACACCTGGAATTTTCTTTTAAACTTTATTTGTAGAGGGTGTCTGGCGTCTGTGTTCATTACAGGTTGGCTGAAGGTTGGAGAAGAAGGAAGTATCAATTACTGGTTAATCATTATAATTAGAAGTCCTCTCCTTGTATCTTTTGCATGACTATCTGGAAATGAGCTTAATAAGCCGACTGTTACTTTGGGAGACATTTGGATCTCTGAAAAATCATGAGGATAGTTATCTCTGACTCCCATGAAACAGGGATTAAAAGCCTTCCTACTACACCTTCTAATGGCTTTCATTGTTTAGTTTATTTTCACTGTGGGCAGATAATTTCACATTCACATCCCTGATAATATCTGGGGTGTCGAAGAACTCATCCTTAGTGGGTTTACAAGTACGGTCAACTTCTTCGTCATTTTAATGGTTACCTAATCAATCTTACTTGGGCTATCTGCTAGTTTGTAAATTACTGACAGAGTCTAGTTTTCAATAATTGGATACGGTGAGTTGAGACACCTCGATTATTCTGACCATTCCCATCATAAGTTCATAACAATTAGAATGACAGAAAAGAACACCCACACTGGCTGAAGGGTCTGAGGATCATTGAGGGAGGGAGTTGCTGCCGTCCTCTCTGTGAGCCCGATTCGGGGAAGTCGTGATCGCAGGGTCGCGGCGTGTGGCTGCATGCAGTGTGTTCGGCTGTTGTTATTCCATATGCTGTTTGGGAGGACAGTCAAGATGCTTTGAGGCCCTTCGAGCTTGTCCAAGAAATTATGTTTCAGTGTTATTTTCACAGAATGCCCTCATTCTTTAAAAATAATATTATGTGAGTGTGTATGTGTGTGTGAGTGAGAGACAGAGGGAGAGAGAGAGAGAGGGAACATAAAGATTGGATATTAATCTTAATCTATGGGATAACATTAGAACAAAACAGAACAGTCTATTTCTGTAGGACTAACTCAAAGCTATGACAAAGTGAATTTATAATTAATATTATGGTCCTGTTAAGCTGTGGTAAAAATTGCTTCATTAACTTTATCAAATATTGTCTCCTTGAGTGAGCTCCATGTATGCTGTTTTGAAGGTTCAAGTGCATCATGGCTTGTGATGCTCACCTTGTCTGAGTTATAAAATCCAGCTCAAGGGTCTTCTCTGAGAGGAGTCCCTGAGCTTTATCTCTGTCTCCATATGGTGATGAAAATGGGCTTCTTTGGTAAATGCCACAAAAGCAAGGGTCACAGTACTGGCACAGTGCCAGGCACATAGTAGGTTCTTAGTAAATATTTGTTGGATGAATGAATGAATGTTGGCACCCTTTTTATATTCCCTTTCCCACCCTCTGACTCATTACATTATGCCAGTTGTTTGATCTGAGTTCCATTTAGAATATGGGTACCAGCCTATTCACCCAGATTCCATCATAGTACCTGGTCAATAAACCTTTGTTGAAGGCGTTGAGGGTTGCTGAACACCATCTGCTCCTTCAGACAAAAAATGATTGGTACTCCCTGGGAATTCTTTGTTCATGATGATTGATTTCAATTTCCAGTCTCTGTCATGTGTTCATCATCACGTAGCCCAGGATTGAATTCAGACATACTGATTTCATCAGTATAAAATTCAGTAGCTCATTGACCATAACGAGAAACATTGCACAGTATGGAAATGGCTAGTCTTGGAAACATTTAGGTCAAGGTTGTTGTTGTTGTTGCTGTTTTAATGATTCTTCAGGGCTGTCTTTTGCTTCCTAGATGATGCTGTTTGCTGACATCTGAGCAACAGTTGAAACTTCAAGGTAGCCTTCCTGGGTGGTTCATGAGACTGGTATCCTAATTGCAGATATTTCCTGGATAGTTCTGCTGGAGATGCCACAAATGTGCTGTTGAAAGGCAAGGATTATTTCACATCTAGTTCCCAAATGGAGAGGTTCTGTTCATCTCATGTGGTTTCAAATGCAAGCTGATCTGCTGACTTGAGAGGAAAAAAAGGCTTTACACAACGGGCCTGTGGCTTTAGGAGATGGTGATGCAGTCAAAGGAAAAAGGAGGAATGATCACTAGGGTGCATTCCTGTTTGGGGTGTTCCCAATCTGAGTGCCTTTGAAAGTATTCCTTCGCTCGTGTGAATAGCTTTGCCCGCCTGGTGGTCATCTTAATGAAATCCTCCTGAGATGCTCATTGGGCAACTGGAGTTGTGTTTAGGCAAGTCTCAGGGATAACATCGGCATCCACTGCACACAGATGATGATAGGCGCTCCCTTTCCCTCTGCCCCTCTCCTTCCTGGAGCCGTAAGGACCACTTCTGGTGTATGGGTCAAAAAGAAGAAACCATTTGGCTAACAGCGCATGGAAAACCAATTTGTTTCACAGATTTTCCACATGAATATTTTCACTGTAGTATTTATCTGGTCTTTAAATACTCTCTCTCCCTCTCCGTCTGTTCGGCATTTTATCAAATTAACTCCTCTCTGAACTAATCAGGATTGTCAGGTATTGAACAAATGAACCACATTTGGTGACTTCTCCGTGAAAACTTAGACAGAGTAAGCAATGTTTTGTATTACTTTTCCCCTTAAAAATACTCAGCCATTTTTGTTCCATTTTGCATGCTCTTGGATACCAAGCTTTGAAGACTTTTCCTAATTCTGAACCCATGTAAAGAGGAAATGCATTTAATTTACTGCTATTGCTTTATTCTGAGATCTTGACAAGATGCATGGGGCTACCTCAATTTAATGCTCCAAGGAAGTTAGCAGCCCCATTGTTTTATGTGAGCATCATTAAGTAGCTCACGTAGGGTGAGGAGAAGGTTGAGGACAAACAGACTTAAAATTGATATCTCTTAAAGCCTTTTTACTTGCTTAAGGTGAAATTTGCCATTCGTCAGTACTTGCTTTCCGTCATATTGATTTCTCAGATCCAAAGGTCTGGGTGAGTAGAGATTTGGCATTTCTCTTTTTCCAACTGATTGATAATTTTTCCTTTTAGGTCAAGTTGCCATATTATCTTTCCAGGTTTTAATGCTCTAAGACTTTTTTATTTTTTTGACTTATGATAACTAATGGTCAATATAATTTTGAAGATTTCCCCAATGTTTATAATCAGTGCCAGGAGAAGTATGATGAGGTGCTTAAGAAGTATGATAGTTACTCATTCATAATTTTGAAATCTAGAAAGATCTGAAAAAAATAGAAGTTTAAAAAAAAATTACGTTTGGCACAAATTAATTTGGTGATAGAAGCTGACCTAAACGTATGCAAGCTATTTATAGTTTTCAATAATCTTATGCAGAAATATTAATATATTTAATGAAGGGGGCCATGCCAGACTCTACTAGGTGTATTATGAAATATGTCACAGATAGCTTCCTAAAATATGAAAAGCTATGAATTCCAAAATGTATCTGGCAAGTATGGGTTAAGGAATTGAAGACCTGAACTAAACTGTGAAGGTAAAGACTTTTCACTTACTGGTTAATTTTCAGCCAAAGTCACTGGGCCAAGGGAGACGACAAAGCCGTGGATGCAATGTTACAGGGACGACAGCTGCAGTGATCTGACTTGCTCGCTACTTTCACAGAAGGCAAGTTTCTTGCTCGCTTTTGAGTGTCCCATCTGAACACCATGCTCCTCTGGTCAGGATATTAAATGAGGCTTGACCCAATTACCAACATATTGCTTTATTTCTTGGTGGTAGTAAATTAAGGCTTTCTAGATTCATACAGCACGCAGTGATTTGAACATTAGGATAAAAACAAAAAACAAAAAACAATGAGCATTCAATTTAGCAGAGGCAGGAAGGAAGCAATGTTTTAAAACAGATAAATTTCCTAGTGAGGCCTTTTGTTTGGTCTCTAAGAATCTGCTGAGCTATTTCCCCAGTAACCTCTGTCAGAGATTCACACCCCAAGGAGAAGCAGAATGGAAAAGAAGACTGGGAGAAAGGGAGAAAGTGGGAAAGACAGTATGGGCAGGGCAACCAGTATGAAAGTCGTCTTTGTCTCGTGTTTGGAAGACAGTTTAGATATTGTGGTCAGGTGGTGGGGATAAAAATATTTGCATCAGGACTGCCTTTCTCTGGTTCAGGGAACCATTTCAGACCTCCCTTCTCATTCTGGGGGTATGAAAACAGCTCACTTGGGAGACCCCAGTGCTAAGGGTTAGGAACAGTCCTTTGTGACTCTCAAATTCTGAAGCTTTAGACAAAGTCACAGAGCAGGGGAATGTTACCTTCAACCCCTTTCATGATTCTAAACCCTAGGGCTATCACTAGATACTATCTCCAGCCGAACAATTTATCTCTTACCCCCTGCATCCCTTGTCCTTGACTGCACATCTGATTTGTTGATGATGTTGACTGGAGAGAAGACCATATTTCACATGATGTATGAGAGAAATCTCCTGGACAGACACCACCTCACTCTACCTTCTTCCCAACACAAGACAAAGAAACACAGGGAGCCTACAGTGGGAGTGCAGTTGTCGAGCAGTGTGCAAACCTGATCTGAAACAAATTCCACGTGCTTGCCTTGGAGATGCAGAGGTTCTGGGTTTGGATGGTGGACACTGAGAAAGAAAGGATGGTGACTGAACACTGATGAAGTAGAGGCATGGCCAGATAATAACTTGGGAAAGGTCATGTGTTCATTGACAAAAGGCAACTTAATTTCATGAAAATAAGCGATGGAATTTCTTCTGGCATGCCCATTAAACATGAATGAGGCTAGCAAGTGGATTCCTATCCAAATAGGACCTTTAAAATTCGTACTTGGCAATGACATTAATGTTCTATTCCAGGGCTCTGGCTGGTAAACCAGCACCTAAGCTTTGTCAATGTGTTCCCTCTTCCATTTGCCTGGCATTTCCGAGTGAACGGTATTTGAACACCTGGAAACCTGCCCTGCATTCTTTGACAGAGAACATGCAGACAGCCACAGGGGAAGGCACACAAAGTGGCAGTCTGCACAATTAAACGTTATGACTTAACCCCAACAGGCTCTATGTGATGAAGTCTGGATGCACAAAAAAATAAATAGATGAGAAAAGTAGAAATGTGATCGGAATGACAACGAACCGAGGTGTCTGTTCCTGTCAGCTGCAGGGCAGATGTGCGTGATGTGGGCCTCGTGTATGCTGAGAAGAGTTAGAAAAACCTTACAGGACTGTGTTCTTTGGGGCCTTGCTCGTTAGTTACAAATGGTGAGGGCTTTTCCTCCATTTGAAAACTCTCCATTTGAAAGATCAGCTTGACTGGGGGATATGGGCTTTGCTGTGATTAGGAATTTCATGATGGTATTAAGTGGGTTGATCTAGCAGGGTAGAAGACACCCAAGAGACTCACCCAGTCGGACAAACAGGGACGGGAGTGATACTCAGGTTGCAGTGAAGGACATGCAGGGCACTGGTGTTGGCACTTCTGAATCTCCCGAAAGCATCCCTGGAATTTGCACCCTTGGAGGAGGTAGGAGATCCCTCGTGTGCTCTATGCCAAGATACTTCTGTTTATTGACATCTCACTTCCCTCAATTCTAAAATGGGCAGCAAGCTAATTCTTGGGCTGGGTGGTCTCTGATTTAGTGCTGGAAGCCGAAGCCCAGACTGGTCTGTTTTGTCCAAGATCACAGAGCTGGTTGGTGGCAGACTGCTGGTCTACTCCTCCGCCATGCTGCTTGTTGTAAGAGATTTTTTAAAAAGGTTTGGAAGTACTTTGTATATACCACGTGCTGTGACATGAATTTAAGAAGAATTTGCTTGGGTGTGGGACTGAAGCAGGTGGCCTAGGCCAATCAAGCGTAAAGAGGAGGAGGAGGTATGGGCAGAATTGTTATTCTGATGATTTGCTGCTGTTGCAGGTGGAGGCAGAGGGATGGGGGAATGAAGGATGGGCTAGAGAGCCCTAGAAATGGGGCCAGGAAGAGACAGAGACAGAAAGGGGCGTCTCCAAAGACATTGCATTAGCTTTCTGAGGTACATGTGTTGTGAGAACAGAAACTGCCTGCAAATGACCTGAACAACAAAACCGTTTACTGTAATAAAACGTTGTCTTGCCCACCCCACCCCCTTCCTTTCCATGCCCTCTGCTGCCCCGGGAAATTAGAAAAAATAAAAGCCAGAAGCCTAAGAACCTTCCTGGAAGAAAGAGCTGTTATGAGTGGGTGTCGGTGCTTACACATGCTGCTTTAGAAAAACACATTTCGCTTTGTTCATGTTTGTCTGAAAACAGCGCCGGATGGGAGCCGTCCCTTCAGAAGAAGGCAGGGTTGGTGTGCTCGATGACGCAGCGCTTGCAGTGGCGTTTCACAAACCTCAGGGCCTCCACGGACACCTCGCAGTCCTGGACGTTGAGCAGCTGGAGATCGAAGCAGTTGGCCGCCACGATCTGCAGGCCCTGGCCTGTGATGCTCTCGCAGGACTTGAGGCTGAGCCGCTTGAGATTGAAGCAGTTCAGGGCCAGGCACTCCAGGCCCGTGTCGGAGACCAGAGGGCACTTGCCGATGTCCAGGGACTTGAGTTTGGTGCAGTTCTTGGCGAGGTACTCCACGCCGTGGTCCGTTATGCCCTCGCAGCCCCTCGCGTTGAGGTAGCGCAGCTTGCTGCAGTACTTGGCGACATAGCGGATGCCCACGTCGGTGACCCGGCCGCAGTGCGCGATGCTGAGGTACCGCAGGCGGGACTCCAGCTTGGCGATCTCCCGCAGGCCGAAGTCGCTGACAAAGCGGCAATCGCTGACGCTCAGCTCCTTGATGGACGTGCAGTAGATCATCAGGTAGCGGAGGCCCTCGTCGGTGAGGCGGACGCAGCGGCGCAGGTACAGGTGGGTCAGCTGCGTGCAATGCGCCGCGATGGTGTGCAGGCCCTCGTCCTCCAGCACAAAGCAGTCAGTCATGTCCAGGTAGCGGATGGAAATCTGTTTGCCATGCAAGGGGGATAGTTTAATGGAGGCCTCCCGGGTCAAGCTGATGCAGGTCACTTTGGAGCACCCTACACAGAGAGACAGAACACACGCTCAGAGCAACCACCGGGAATGGGGTATGGGGCTAGCCCCTGGTCTGGGGATTACAGATTCCTGCCCTCCCCTGTATTCTGACCCCCCGTGTCACCGTTCTCTACTTGGACTGTACAAAGAAGGAAAGCAAGAATGGGTTCTCTGTATTCATTGATTTATTATTATTTTTTTGACCACTTTGATTATCTGGGTTTAAGAAATTTCACAGGTTTTAGAATCAGAAAGCCCATGGTTCCAATTCCGGACCATCACTAGTTGCCAAGCAAGGGGCAAACCAAGCCTTCTGAGTATTTCCTTCAAGTTAAAATGGGGACAGTGATGTCCCCTAAAAGGTGGTGGTGGAGAAGAAATGAGACATTTGTATAAATAACATGCTTTGGTGCTGGAACGTTCTGGAAGCTCAGTAAAGGTTAGTTGTTCCCTGTAATGGTCTGGTAGCTCCCTGTTCCAAAGAAGTGCGGTATGAGAGAGAAGGCTTATCCTTGACCTTAGTGTTGCAGAAGGAGCTCTGATTGGGAGTCACGCATGTTTCAGGTCTGTTTTTTATGGCCTCAGGCAAGAGGCTTAACTTTCCTGTCTCAAGACTTTCCTTATAACATGGGAACCAACAGTAGGTGTGCCTCTAATACAGGGAAATAATGAGGATGCAGAAGCAGATAATGGATAGGGTCATGCTCTGAAGACTCTATGGGAAATACATGTAGTTATTAGTCTAACAAGGAGACCATCTGGAGATTCAATCCAACCTTCCTCGGTAAAGAAAATAATTGTGGCATGTGGATAATCGTTCTAGCCCCTCTGCCAGTCTCCCTGCCCTGCCTCACCCTCGACCTGCTAGGCTCCTCACGGCTGCCAGAGAGATGATAGAAAAGGGAACCGCAATGAGGCCACTCCACTGAAAGTCTTTGGATGGCACCCATCGCACTCCCCGTGTAAAATACGAAGCCTCAGAGCTCCTCAAGGACCTGCACCCTGTGCACTCTGACCGCACCTCTTACCTCCCACCTTTGACCCCACTGGCCGCCTTGCTACTTTGCACACTCCTCACACATCTTCCTGCCTCAGGGTCATGCACCGGACAGGGCTCTCCCAGGTCTCTGTGGGCCCACCCCTCTTTCTTTGGCCTTGGAGCACAGGTCAGCTTACTGGACAGTCTGTCCCTGGTCACCCCATGTGAACCAGTATCCGCTGCCTGACTGCCATTCATTTTCAGCACCCTCTATTACTTCATGGCATTCTGTACTTATTTATTCACTTTTCTATTTGCTGCACCCACTCTGGAGTGTCAGCTTCTGAGAAAAAGGATGCTGGGCTGTTTACTGCTGTATCCTTCACACCTGGGTCCTAGCTGGTGCTCCCTAAATGTTTACCTGTAGAATGAATGAACGAATGAACGAATGAATGAACTGAAGAGTGAATAGAGTCTTCTATAGGAAGACCAGGCAGGGTAATCCAGTTTCCAACATTTAAATGTCCTGAGGACTTCGACCCTGGCTGATGTATATCTACACTGAAAAATAATCTCCTATTATAATGCCTTTCATTTGTGTTGAATTATGATGTCTACAAAGTGTCTTTATAAACATTTTCTTGCCAGGTTTTTAAAACAATCCATGATATAGAAAAGGAACAGGAAGGTATCTTTGGATGCCTCTCTAAACATTGTTTCTAACCACTCTTCCTCTAAGAACATGCATGTGTGTAAATTATATACATGTTTACACTATCTATTCTATAATTATTATATATTTCTATAACATGAAATGCTGATTTTATTGTATAATTCAGTTCACTATACGTTACCATGTAAAATGTGCACAGTATATTTTTAGTATGTAAAATAAAGACTATTATACATTAATTAAGAAGGCTATATATTATATAAATAAATGTGTATGTATATATCGTTCATTTCACTGCACAGACCGCTCGCGTTCTCTCTGCCCTGCCCAAAGCCTTCTGGCGGACCTTACGCCGGTGCCTAGCCTCCGGCACCTCTGCGCCGTGTTGCTCACGTAATGTCCAAGGCTTCCGAGCAGCTGCATAATAGTGCTAACTGGGACTTTCCTCCCACCTCTTGGCAGGCTGCCCGGGAAACTCATGTAAAATTCACGTCCTGGGAGAAATGAGATTCAAAAGCCACGTGCTACCGAGTCAAAGAATTTCGGGAAGGAGTAAAGCATACAGTGCAACTCTGGAGAACAAAGCTGCGCCTCGTCAGGGGCTCCGAGGCTTTGCAGAAGGTGCTTGGTACCTCTCAACCTTGGCTTCGGAATCTTCCTTTGTTTTGAGTTTCTTTTTCTAGTTTAACTGTGATCCTGCTTATACTGAATTTGTATGTCCGTCTGCAAAGGCACTTTGTTTTTCAAGAGCATATGACAAACTTTGTTCCTAAATGCTTGGTTTTGTTTTGCTATTTTTATACATATATATTTTAAATATCTAGCAAAATCTGTTGCCCTCCAGGAAAGAGACTGTATTTGGTCCAAGGAAATACATGCCTTGTTTTTGAAAATTAGTTCCAAATTTAATGAAACGCTAGTTTAGCTCAATTTTGTTAAAGAAACGATTTTGACATCCTTATTTTAGACCAATAATTAAAAAACTTAACTTTAGCTTTCATGCTTACAGATTTATTAAGTTTGGGTTAAAAAGAAATTGGTCTGTGGCTCAGCAGGTAATATCTATGGCTAGTTCATGCATCCATACATTACAGACAGAGAGAGAACCTGAGAAATCATCCAATTTAACCTCCATTTTTTAAAGACGGGACATCTCAAGCTCAGCGAGACTAGGGCCAAGTTTCTCGACTCCTGATCCACTGTTGGTTCTGTTACTCTGGAGGATCCTGACTCGACATTTACAAAAGGTAAAATGTGATAATTAAAAAAACCAAAACACTACAGCTAGTTACAATAATTTTCACTGACTTGAGAAGATAGCTTTCCAGGTGGGCATTTCCTGCATTGTTGGAGACGGGAGAGGCAGTCTCATGTCCTCGGGGGCAATTAAGATCTAGACCAGCAATGAGTCTTCCACGGTCAAGTTTATTGCCTTTGAGAAGGTGGCCACTACCAGAGGCCAGCTGGAAAAACCAAGGAGAACAAGGCATAGATGAAATCACCTGTGGCAGCCCTCTGGCTGTTCCCGGTATCAATATAACAATTTCCAGATTCCCTCAGAAATGGAGGGTGCCTTTCAGAGGTAGTGATAAATTCATCCTTATGGCTCGTTGGATCTTTTAAGTCCGTCTACCTGAAAATCCCTCCCGCCCCCTCTGAAATTCTGTGCTTTTGGTGAGTTAGAGTCCCCTCGTTTTGGTCTTTATGTACACATATCACAGGAGGGTTTTGGGAGACATGTGGGGACCTATACAAATACAGGGTCCGGCACAAATAACGCCCCTTTTTACTACAAAATCTTTTATTACAAAATCATAAGCAGGTAGTTCTGTAACATAACTATAGCACACTCGAGCACACCATATGACATTTTAGGTGAAATGTTCATGTTAAAACTATAAATTATTACACCCATATTATTACCCTACCAGCCACACTGAAGCAGGCGTTGCTTCCGCCAGACCCTGTATATTTGGATCTGCAAATTAGCCGGACTGGTATAGAGGATGGGCATCAAAACTTACATAATGGTTAGTCAAAGAAGCTAAGCAGGACCCGCTCTCTCAGGCTAGAAGCCCAGGAATTTCCATTCTCAAACAGCCAAAGTAGTTTTTGCATTGAATTTCAACAAGGGCTCCAAAAGACAGGGCACAATTACTTGCAGCCTGTATTAAGGTTGCGTGGGGAGTCCCTTTAATGAAGATGGGGATTCCGAAAATAAATCATTTCCTAATTAGAGAAAGGAAGAGAAAATCAGGTGTTTATAAAAGCAGTCCACAATGCAAAGAATCTCAGAATGTTAAAGAGTTCAATTCCTTGCCTTTTTTTTTTTTTTTTTGGTTAAACCCAAAGACGAAACACATCTAGAGAAAGCTGTGAATTGTCCCAGATCACAGGGTTTTGAAATGAGTTTCCACCACATCACAGTGCTTTCTCTTTCCAGAATTCCTTGGAGGAAAAAATGTAAGAAAATCTCTTCGTTTCCTGCTTCTTTATGCCAACGGCTGCTCACGACTGAACATACGGTTACTATGGTTTTGTACTGAAGCCAGCTGAGGAGGGGCGCAAAGAGTTGCTTGCCAGCAAGGGAAAGAATGTGCACAAAATAATTGACTGTCATCTGAAATATTTTCAGATGTCGGCTTTCGAAAGACAGAGCAAGCTGAGAGAGCTGGCTTTTACCTCGGGATTTTTCAGAGGGTGTCGTTTACCTCAGGTGTTTGTAAATCCCAAATTCTGTTTACTTGCTCATCACAGTGGTTTTTTACGTCTTGACCCCTCCCCCAACTATCCCTGAAGTTGTGGCTCACGCTGCTCATTTCTTTAACTCCCTGATGCGTCTTACACATTTCAGCCTCTCGAACGCTCATTTTTTCACCGGGCAGCGATGAGATAAAGGGAGGCTGTGAGTCTGGCCGGATCCACGTCTGGCGCCAAAGTGTGAGTCTGGGTTTTAATTCTTCCTGCCTGAGAGAGGTTTCTGAGCAAAGCAGCCATGCTGGGATTTCCCTCAATTTTTGAAAGAACTAAAAGCCCCACTAGATAGGCCTTACCTTTGGACTATGTAATTGAGAATTTTGCTTAAGAAAAGATACAGAATCGACCCACAGGTGAGGACAGTTTGGGTGAAATATAAGCAGACACTTGCCCACAGCGCCGCTCTCGGGATCTGTAGAACCATAACCCATGGGTGTAAGGGTGGTTTTAAATTCCCTGTGCCTGAGCGAGATAATTGGTTCCTATTCACCTGTGATAGGATGCTTGGTTCCCATTATCTATGGTTGCTCTGAAATAACTGTGGAAGTTATGGGGAGAAAAGACGTTTAGAAGTCATGCTAACTTAAAGTACCAGATAAAAAAGATGCCTTTAGTTCTGCTAAGAAGTTGACATTATTTAATGGAAGAGATACCTCTGGCCTCTGGGGTCCTGATTACGGAGGCAGTTTCTCCGGAACTCAGCTCCTTTCGCACCCACCCTCTGTCTTTAATGGTTATCAAGAAGTGGCCCCTCCCAACTGGCAATGTCATCTACTGCTTTGGGAGGGTGCCTTGGGAAAGTCTCACGGGTGGGAGGTCGGTTGCCCTTTACCTGACACATCCAGGTGCTCCAGGTTGGGGCAGAGGGACACCACATCAAACACAGCCTCGTTGGAGATATTGTAACAGCCTGAGACTTCCAGGCGCCTCAGTTCTGGGCAGCACTGGGCAATGGTGTAAAGCCCTCTGTCCGTGAGCCGCCGGCAGCCACTGACAGTTACGGTTTCCAGCATGAGACAGACGTTGGGTGTGTCCTGGCACAGCCTGCGGGTCAGCACCTTGAGGGCGCGGTCCACGTTGATGGTCTCGCCCGTCAGGCGGATAGTCCTCCAGAGGCGCGGGTCCCAGGCCAGGTTGTACCAGCGGCGGCACACGCGGGCGCAGCGGCACAGCTGGTTGGTGGGCAGGAAGGAGAAGATCTGGACCATGGAGTGGTCCGGGAGCCGCTCTATGCTGGCCTGCTCCTTCTGGGGTTTGGAGGCCAGCCGGATGAGCGGATGAGTGAGGCGGGTCGGGGGTGGGGAGTGGACCAGGGCCACAGTTTCCCCGGTGATGGAGGACGAGGAGGTGGACGAACCCCTTCCATTCTGAAATCCGGGCAGGTTCGGTGGACATATCAGGGCTGGGCTGGGCGTGCTCAGTGTGCGCATGCTCAGGTCGGAGTCTGGCAAAGGACAGAGAGCAAAGGGTTAATGATGGCCCCAGTGGAGCCCCGGAAGGAGGCAAGTGCCGGGTGATACTGTCATTCCACTGATACCCATTCTGGGCAGACCCTGCCGAATCCATCACCAGGGGCGGGGGCTCATGCAAGTTTCACCTGTTCCAGAAACGGGCTCATCCTCTGCACCAGGGGTGGGCAAACTTTTCTGTAAGAGGCCAGACATGAAATACTGGAGGCACTGCGGGCCATATGGGCTCCGTCTCTGTGGCAATTACTCAACCCTGCCAGCTGTGCATAAAGCTGCCATGAACAATATGTAAAAAACAGGCGTGGTAGTTGCAATAAAATTTGTTTTATGAGAACAAACCAGCCGGATTTGGCCCGAGGGTCATAGTTTGCTGACCTCTGATCTACATGAATGGGCACAACTTCAAAGTTTCATTATTTCTATTCTGGGAGGAGGGAGGCTTCATATATTATGAACACAAACTGATTTAATTTTCTAATTATATTTTGGTGAGGCAAAAAATATGCTTCATTTACAAACAAGGAGAATAAGTTTCAGAAAGGAAGCTGGGTCAGTGGGTGTGGAAAGTTTCCCGTCTTTGCCTTCTTCACCTGTGCCCTAGACGGCCCTCCATCTTTCGGTAACTGTGTCCCAAACTACGGGGCCTGGGTCTGCGGAGAAACCCCTTTTTTGTTAGATTTGAGATGGTATGTCTAAGCCTTGAATATCTGTGGCAATATTTATTTTTTCCTTCTTATTAACTACCCCTTCCATCTGCATCTGAATATTATGAGTCATATTTTGTTCCTTGGAACCAGACAGCTCACTTGATGAGGACACAATGGTTTTTAAGTTTTTGAGGGGTTATGTTCTTTAGAGAGCTATTATAAGGAGTCTGTTCATTTCATATTCCCCACCTCTCTACATAGGTATGAGAAAGAATGTATTCTCTATAAATATATATTTTACATTGTAGGTGGATATATTTATCTAGGAAGACACTTACTATCTCTAAATATGTTTATATATTTTATATATCTTACACACAGACACACACACACACACACATATATACACACAAAGAGAGATAGAGAGAGATATTTTTTTTCCCTCCGAAATACAAATTTCTTCATCTGTGAAGCAGTGAGTTGGGCTAGATGATTTCTAAGTCATTTCCAGTCCCAATTATAGCTCTAAAGACTTAAAAATTCTATCCTTGTGTGTTTTTCCATATTTCATATCTTGGGGATTTTCTAACACTCATTTTTCTCAAATAACTTCCAGTAATAACATATAACACAAAATTCTGACACCTAAATTTCCACTGATTGTCTATTCGTACTTTTCATACCCAAATATTTTTAAAACGCAGTATTTTTTCTGTGCATTTACTACTTTGTAACCTAACACCGCAAATGTCCTTCACATGTGCACGACTTTGCTCACAGAGCCTCTTTGCATTGTTGTCTGCTTCTACCCACTTTGTCTGCCTCTTGAAATACAAACACCTTTTGCAACTGAGCACAAATGAGTCCTTCTCTATGAAGAGCTTCTTGGTGTCTTTGAGAAATAATTAATTCCTTCCTTTTTGAATCCCCACGCTTCGTTATGCTGGCATTTGTAAATTTATATTTCCCTAATGTGCTTGATTGTATTATTATTATTAATTTTGCATCCCTCCCTGTGTCCCCACGCCCTTTGTCATATGGCTTTGTAGTCTCTCCCAGGCAGGGGATATTTCCTTGGTCTAGTGATATTGGGGTTGGCCCTGTGACTTACTTTGGCCACTGAATTCCAGGGAGCGTGATGTGCCCAAAGCCGCCAGTATGGTTGGGCAGGTCCTCAGGTGCTTTACTATCACAATGAAAAAAGAAAACATGCCTGGCTAGTCCACTGATATTAGGGTGGGGAGAGGCCCACGGAGCAGACAGAATGGGCCCCACCCTGCTGCTGAGAGCCACGCTCAAGCGAGCCCAGCTAGGGGCCACCGACGACCAGGTGAGTCGCAGGTATGCGAGCTAAGATACTGAGTTGGGACTGATTTGTTACACAGCATTACTGCCTTCTATTACATTAAAAACGTCTTTAAACAAGGATTAAATCCTTTTTTATGTGTGTCCCAGCGGCATCTGACATGGCTTATGGTACATAGTAGGTGCACATAAATGTCTTGAATAGAATGAAAATAGTTACATGTTTAAAAACAAATAATTTACAGCTCAGCATGTATTTCCTATCCCAGGTAGTATGCACACTGGATTTTAAATCATTCATTAGAAAAGAAATATGTACTTTTCGCTTTTGCAATCACCTCAAATAAATAGTAAATCTTTAAGGAAAAAACGTAAATGTAAACAAGTTAGAGATTTCAAAACTGCCATCCAAACTACCATGGTAGTTCTGAACTCCAAGAACTGCCTCTGAAGTTGGGTTTTTCTCAGGCGGAGGACAACTTATTTTGGGCCAGGAGGAAACGGCAATCTTGGGCTTTCAGCTCTGACATTTTAGCAGCTGTGAGGGCTTTGAAATTCCCCTCTTGCCTGCTTGAATTCTATTCATCTTAAAAGGGAAGACATTTAACAGCGCTCCGAGGGGACCGGCATAGCTGAGTATAGGCCCTGAGGGATGAAATATACTTATGGTGGGGGCAGAGGTGGAGGCCTAGAACCCGCCTCTTTCAGGGATTCACTTGTCTTCACTCTTGGATGCTCCGGGCCCTAAGGGGATAATGGGAAGGCATCCCCAGTGCCTACCGCTTTCTGTTTTCCCTTTCTTTCTTTTCTTTGTCAATAATCATAGCTCAGTAGTTATGCAATTCACACTCAGAGAGCAGTGGCAGCCTGACACTTCTATGAGGAACATCCTTTGCTGGGGAGGACTCAGGAGCACGGTGATAGCTCTCTTGCTCTCTTGTCCAGAGCTGAGCAGCAGGGTTCTCAGAAGTCATTCCTGGTCACTCCACACTGCTCATTGAAGCGGGGAGGTGGCCAGTGCAGACGGGGAGATTTCGACCAGGAAGGATGGATGTCTCATTTGCCAGAACATACACAGAGATTTTGTTCTTTTCTACTTATTCTTTAGCAGGTCAATAACCCTCAGAGAATATTTGAAAGGATATGATTTGTCATTAAATAAATAGAACCTGATAATTAAAATGAATAAAGAATGATGAGTAATACGATGGTCTGAATGTTTATACCTCCCTCAAATCCTTGCACTGAAATCCTAGCCCCCATGGTGTTACCGATGGATGGTCGGTTGGAGCCGGGGAGTCTCCTCGCCCAGCCAAGATGGAGGCAGGGGAAAAGTTCTCACACTGAACACGTGCAAGGCTAACAGAATAATTTGCAGAGGGAAGGGCCTCCTCCCCACCTTCCAGTACTGGATTGGGGGTGGGACCGGGAGAGGGCAGGCACATGTGCCATGGAAGTCAAATGGCAGCAGGGGGAGGTTCTGGACCAAAGAAGCTTGTTAGTCTAACCTGGGGAAATAAGGGATTGGGTGGGCAGTGGACTCCCCAGAAGTGTGAGAAAGCACCTGGCCTATCCCACACGCAGCTAATATAGTCCCAGGGGAACAAACAAAGAAATGCCCTCTTGCAAAGAGATGCAAGAGCAAAGAAATGCTCTTGCTTGCTTGGGGCCAGCTGGTAAATGACCTGCACTGGCACAGTGCACTGGCCTGTTCTGCCACGGGACTTAGCAGTTACGTGTCCCGTGATCTCCAGAAGGGGGCCTCTCTCTCTCTCTCCCTCTCTCTCTCTGTGACCCTCTGTCTCTTTCTCTCTGCCTGTCTGTCTCTCTCTCTCCCTCTCCCACTTGGTGATGCATTTGCTGGTGCATTTGCATGCTCTCTTGCTTGGGAGTATGTGACCTTGAAGCCCTAGCAGCTGCAGGGCCCATGGCCTCTGGGAGGGAGCCTGAAATGGACAGCAGTCAAGAACGAGCTAAGCTAACTGGATGACCACTCAGTAGCAACCTGCAGGATCCAAGGGACCACACTTTAATTGGGAGCAGGTCTGGATACTGGTTTTTGTGTGGGTCTTGCTGCGGAGCTGAGCTTCAAGACAGGAGTCTGCCACTCTCTCAGGCTGAGCAGTACCTGAGTAAAAGCTCTTTCCTTCCACACCAGCATCTGCCTCCTGAGTTTAGCTTTTGTGGTGACAGGCCACCAAGCTTCTGTTTTTTGTTTTGTCTGGTAACAATGGTGATGGTATCAGGAGATGGGGCTTTGGGGAGCTGATTAGGTCACAAGGGTAGAATCCTCATGAATGCGATTAGTGTCCTAATAAAACAGACCCCAGAGAGCCCCTTGCCCTTCTGCCATGGGAGTACACAGTGAGAAGACAGATGACTATGGGGAAGCAAGTGTCACCAGGCCCCAAAGCTGCCAGTGTTTTGATACTGAACTTCCCAGCAACCAGAACTGTGAGAAATGAATTTCTGTTGTTTATAAGCCACCCAGTCTGTGGTATTTTACTACAGCAGCCCAAATGGACAAAGACAAGTAACAATAACTTACCTAAATATATAATAATATATTTCTATAAATATATGAATTTAATGTATTTTATGTATATTTATATTCTACATATTTAATGTTACATATTTAGTATATATTTATATAAATATACACATAACACATACATATATTTACTCCAACTACACACACACACACACATTTTAATTTAGAAATAAATGTTATTATGAATAAAATATGCATGTATTGCCACACAGTCTTTCTTATCCTGAGACTAGGAGCTATTTATTGCCACTAGGTATGATTGATAAAAACAGAAGTTTTTTATATAGAGCTATCAAGAATCCCAGAATATAAATGTCCGTATACTAGGAAAATAGAACATGGCTTCACATTCAAAACAAGGATCACATCCGCCTTCCAAGTAGTAGATTTCATTTGCACAGGGGATTGCACAAAGACCTAGTGCACTCGCTGTAAACGGTTTTTTCTCCTATGTCTCCTTCAGAGGGCTGACAGCTAAACGGGCATTGGCGATAGCTGCTAGTTTTTCTGATAGAGTTTATGACCAAGGATGCTGATGCCTGCTACCTGGATAGACACCTAGGGTAGGCAGGGTCTAAGACGAGAATCAAGATGATAGAAGAAAGCCGGAACTCTCCTCCTGGACTTGTGCCATTGCAATATAAACAGAAACAGAAAGAAAGAGTGTGGATTTAGACTATTTTGTAGGCATGAACTTATTTTCATATCTGAATATCTGTTCCAAGCTAATTCCTACCTACGTAATTCCTTGAGGGCAAGGTCAGCCTCCATCGCTTAGGTGACACATGTCGGGCTAAAACACGATTTGATGACAATTCTGAGGGATATTGTTGCTAATTTTAATACATTCTATACATTTGTCCACATTTATCTGAGAGTGAACCATTAGCTTACCTCTTTCTTTACCTTTTCCCCTAAGCAAAAGCTGAGATGAAGGATAGTCTATGGGAGCTCTCTACCCTGCCAGACATTATTCTGAGCAGGAAAAGTAACAGAGCTTGCAAAATGTGCCAAGTGAAATATATGTTTCCAAAAGGTTCTATCAAGGATCAAATTCACCGAAGCTGTACCAGTGCCCTTAAATTCTGAGAAGTCCTTTTGATAGCTGGAGGTGGGGATCCTGATGAAAGGGCACATAGTAGTTTGTTTAACAGCCTTCCTTGTCAGCTGCTTCTGTGGTCTCCACGTGGCTCTAAGGGCCAGATTTCACTCACAAAGCATCCTTGGCAAGAAACATTGCAATCAGGGGTACACAAAATACTCTCAATCATTTGTTTGAAGATAAGATGTCCCTTGAAATGTCAAGAAAAGAAATGCTCAAACCCTTAGGAGAGGAATACACCTTCATAACTTATAAAATATTTCCAGAAAGTAAAAGGCAAGAGGCTTTTTTTGTCTACCAAGACCACTGTTTTCCCTACAGACATTGTCTGAGCGAACTATTATTTTTTCAAGAATAAGTACATGAATTGATAATGTAATCTTTTAAAGGTAGGCTCTAAAATTATTTTGCAGTAAAATGGATGGGTGCTTGGAGGGATGGGCAGAGAGACAGACAAAGGTATTAGAGGAAAAATCTGCAAAAAAGGACCTTTCTGGGTAATTACAAAGATAAGAATTAGAAAAGAAGTTGTCAATTATGAATATATGAGACTCAAAGAAAGACAGAGATAAATGCGTAAGTATCACGAAGGCAGAATGGGATAATTTAAAGGACAAATATCACATAATTTTTCAACAGGACGCAAACTTTGGAGCCTTTGTCTCTTAATTATAGTGAGAAGCTGGATATACTCAAAAGATTGAAATAAAACAGAAAAATACACATAGCACTATTTTCAGAAAAATATACAGATGGACTGCAAGGGATACACAGGGACAGACACTGGGTGTTAAGATTCTGTAGGTTGGGCTACTGCAGATTCTTAGAAAGTAAGGACTCCTTCATTCATTGGATCATTTAACATATGTTAGTGCTTGAGTGCCCGGTTGGGGTCTGGGAAGGGAGGAGTTTTTACATTTGACTAGATTATAAAGCAAATTTCCAGCTCACCTTGACCCTGCCTCCACCACAGTCTTATTAAAGTACCTCAGCAGCCTAGACTCTGACTTCTCCAATTTCTTGTTTTCCTTTAGAGAGGGGGAAAAAATGACTCTGTTGACAATGCACTCAAATCACACAAAACCCAGGATGATAAAGGATAGAAACATTTGTACAGGTCTGCGGGAAAAAGTTTTCATGTCCAAGGTGAAGACAATGCGTAGAGAATCTCATGGTAGCGAAAACATTTGAACTAAACATTATTTTTCTTGAGCTTTTGGGTTTTCTCAAATCTTTGTCTCACATGACAGAGGTCCTAAGTCAAATAAATATAATTATACTTTTTTATATTGATATTTTCAACCGTTGTCTAAACTAAGGGATAGTTGATTCTTTAAAGTTGAAGAGCTTATGACTCCATTAATATTTCAATAATTGAGAACATTTCCAAGTATGTGATTTACACAAGAACACTATGTTTTGTGTTCTTAAGTTACTTTTTTACATTCTGTATCACCATTAATGCTATTGCCACTTTAAATATGCAAAGAATACCAAAAAGTGTAGCTGTCTTTTTCTGGGGGAAAAACCCTAAAAACTCTTTTTCTCATGGTTTCAGAAGTCCTGTAAATTTTACATCTTTAGTAATTACAGTACAGTTTAAAAATATTCAAGGCATCTCATGCACACATGCTTATTAGACACATTTTCTTCTAACTAGATAGCTGCCTGTTCTGTACAAGTTTTTATTTTCAAACCACTGCTGTTTACACTCTAGGAAGTCATATTTACATTACACTGGCTTTTCAAAGTCAAAATTTACAAAGCCACTCTGCATGTTCCTTCTCTGATTACCAAAACTTTGGTGCAAGATGCTTTCCATTATAAGTGGTCTTTCTACTCAAGAACTCTTGCCATAAAAAGCAAGGTTTCTTTTCTTAGCTTAAACTCAAGCTTAAAAAAATACATCTATAAAACCCAACTAGTGAAGAAAAAATACCATCTGAAGGATCTTTTTTCTTCTTGTTTTATTTCAAAATATTTTTTCTTAATGTGGTTCACATTATGTACACACCTAGACCTTATTTAAGGAATTGGTTGCTATAAAGTGGAAATTAACAGAGACCAGGTTATCCTGCATTTTGCCTGGAGGAGTAAACTTCAGAGCTCCAGAGTTCTCATTGGTAATGTCATCCAGAAGGTGGCACCCCTTGGGATCAGACTATGAATAGGACTCTCTCTAGGAACAAACACCTTCTTTGTCAGTCACCTGGACTAGTCCCATGAGGGTAGAGCTATGGTGATTGATCCTTGAGAACCTGAGGATGATGATGAGGCTCCAGTAATATCAGGGTATATGGTCCAGTCCAATGCCTGACTCTTGATTTATGCCTGACCACAGGTTCCCCAGTGTTATCCCGTTTCTGACTCTGACCTGAACGGAGAGCATGGATTTTGTTTTGCCCTTTAGCTCCTATAGAAGGGTTGCTAATTATTGCTATGGAAGCTGTTAAGTTACATTGTTCTAAAAGTCATAAATATAATCAATGAAATGTACATAATGGCATGTGTCTGCAGCATGAATATATAGAAAGAATCTTTTAGGAAATTTATGCTTAATGAACTATGAAGTAGCCTCAGAAGCTACATATAATTCATCAGCCTCCTATTGGCTTTCTTTTGTGTTGGAAGGATAACTTCTTAGTACCCTTCTTTTTCTCATATGGAACATGGCAAAGGGAGATGCTACTAAACTATTTGTTCTTTAATGGAGAACAGGATTTTTCACCCCTGACACAGAGAACGCCCTGCTCTTTGTTGTAACCCTTCTCAAAAGGCAAATGTTGAGCGCATTTTTAGAATCTCTCTCAACGTTTATTAACCTTCCTTCCTTTCTTTTTTTTTTTTTTTTAAAGAAAGCAGGCCTTAAATTCAAGGTCATTGACAGATAGCAGCATTTAGCTAGCATTTAATAACATTTTCGTTGCTTGGGGTTTTATTTTTCATTATAATTTATTTTTACTTAAAAAAATCATCCTCTATCTCTGGCAAGTGATACTGGTTTTCCAAGTAAGGCAATGTTAGACTATTTGGTTTTTAAACAGTAATTTAAGTTTACTTAAAAAAAAAAAGAGTGAGTGAAAGCCAGGACAGCATTTCTAAGTGTCTTAAGTTCAGGAAATACTGTTCAGGTGGAAAGAACATGGACAACGCGGATGAACTCAGACTCCTGTGCCCACTCTGCTCTGTGCAGCTGGCATCCTCTGAGGCAAGCTGATGAAACTTCATGTGCCACAGGTTCCCCTGTTGTAAACTAGAAATAATTCCACCCACTTTGCAGAGTAGTTAGGTGAAATCTATAGAAGGTGACACTTGGTGGATGCATTTAAGAAAAATTATTCAACCTCTGCTGAAGACTTTGTGGGGAAGAAATTCTGTGCCCTCCTGTTATGGGGCTATGTTTTTAGGGGCATGTTATTCTAGGTTCCCTGGAATAGTCCCATCTTTATAAATTTCTTACTGTTGTCTCCAAAAACCTCTGAAATGTTTTTTCACATCGGCAGGAGGGTTTGAGGGGGGAAAGGAGGCGGTAGAATAAAAATAAAAATCCATAGTTAGTGCACAATGTAATAACTCCAGGTAAACAAAATATGGTCCTTGCATCTATTGGTAAAAGAATGTTGTAATTGTGAAAGACTTTTCTCATAGTTTATTTAATAAAATCTGTTTTTCTATGACATGGTGCAATGCTCTCTCTTTGAAAATTCTCCTGTTGTTTTCACAGAACCATTTCTCTTCCGCTTTTCCTTTATTCTTCTCAGGTGTTGTTAGCTCTCCTTCTTTGAGGTGTACCACTTACACACTGGTGTTCCCCAAGGGTTTAATCCTTTTCTCTGTTAGACTCTGGCCTCCCCCTGGGTGGGCTCATGAACTCACATGGCTTCAGCAGCTTCCCATACTCTAATGACTTCCGAATCTCGATTTCCAGTACAGACCATTCTCTCCATTTCTGTGTCTCTCACAAACATTAAACACATGTATCCAAGTGCCTGCTAGACCAGTGTTCTCTGATAGGGTAGCCACCAGCCATGTATGGTTATCAGAAATTAGATTTATTAAAATTAAACCAACAATTCAGATTCTCAGGTGCGCTGGCCACATTCCAGGAGCTCTTTGCCACGTATGGCCAGTGCCTGCGGCGCTAGTCGGCACACACTGATTCCATCATAAAGATTCAGTGGACAGTGCTCTACCAGCCCTTTCCCCACAAGTGTAGTGGATGTATCTCCAATACAACACATCCAAGGCTGCATGTATCCACATCTTTTGCAAAACAATCTTCTTTTTTACATTCTGTGTCACCGTTAATGCTATTGCCACTCGTCGGGTCTGCCTGCCTAAGCTAGAAAACCTGGGAATCATCTTGAATCCTGCGTATTCCTGATTAGTTTCCAAGTTCTTTACTTTGATTAGTTTATGGATCTAATGGTCCCCTCCCTTCTCTGTCTCCATTGTTACCACTCCAGTTCAAATTATCATCATCTCTCTCCTCTCAACAACTTAACTGAGATTTCCGACTCTGATCTTCCTGCCGAACCCTCTAGCACTCCAGCGTAGCCTTTGTCCTACATTTAGAGTAAAATTTCTAAATTATAGTCCAATTTCCCTGCACCGACACCTCAGATGGCTCATTCTTTTTGTTGTATGTTGAACTGTGTCCACAAAATATGTTCGAGTCCTAATACCTGGTACCTGTGAATGTGACCTTATTTGAAAATAGGGTCTTTGAAAATGTGATAAAGTTAAATTGAAGTCATACTCGATTAAGGTAGCTCCTAGTCCAGTATCGCTGGAGTCCTTATGCAAGGAGAAAACAGACACAGAAACACACACCCAGAGGTAAGACTGCAGTTCAGTGATGAAGGCAGAGACTGGCCTTACGCTGCCATAAGCCAAGGAGTGTCTGGGGCCACCAGGAGCTGAAAGAGGCAAGAGAGTATCCTCCTGTATGTGCCGGCCAGCACCCTGATTTCAGTCTGCTAGCCTCCAAAGCTGTGAGACAATAAACTCTGCTGTTTTAAGCCACCTGACTTGTGGTACTTTGTAACAGTAGCCCCTGGAATTTTACACTTTTTTCCTGAATGCTTCCTACATGCCAGGCATTGTGCCCGGGGAATAAAATCTGATTTTTAAGAGTGTGTAGGAGACCTTTCCCCAAAATTCACAAATCAGAGCACCTGCTCATGCTGTTCTCCTGGCCTAGGATGTCTGTTCATCCATACTGACTGGTTGATTCTCAGTACTTGCTAAGTGCCAGGTAGGATGTCAGCTTCTCTGCCAGGAACTTCCAGAGCTACCCAGGTTGAATTATTTAGTTACTATTAGTGTTTTCATTGAATTCAAATATGTCAGCATCATAGTCCTTTTCATGTAGTATCTCTCTACCCACTAGACTGGGAGCACCTTGAGGACAGGTGTTGTCTCATTCATGTCTAATCGGTACAGAGTCTCACTTGGACTTGGCCTCCCAGAAAGTGTTCAACTAATGCACCGAAGAGAATGCACTATGCTTGGTCCTGCAACAGACCCTTTTCAGGAACCGCTTTTAGAAACCACTCGGAAGGACCAGATGTTTCAGACTGAAGAGGTTGAAACATCTCTGTGCTTCATCAACAGTTTATTTTTAGGTCCTTTTTTTCTCTTCTCCTCCACTTAATTTAGGCTGCAGGTAGTACATACACTTAGTTTAATAAGGTTAGTCTACTCAGAAGGTATTTTTAAAAACACTTGCACATGCAAAAACAGTCTCTTCCACGGTATATCATCCAAAGGGTCTCAGAGCCAAATTCTTGGTGGTTTTGCTTTCACGACACCTGCTATTGTAGATCTACATCACTGTTCCCTCCTAATAACAATAAACGTAATGCACAATAAATAAAAAAGAATAACACTTTTGCATTGGCCCAGAATTTTAAGACTTCTGTTTAAGTTTATGCCTAAGATAGAACAGGAACTCTCTTTTTGTCCCCCAGACCTGATTCACACATCGGCTTAGTGATCAGAACTGGCTTTTCTATGACAGTGCGGGAGAGACAGGGGCATTTGTTCGCCATCCTCCAGAGAGCTCACAGGTGGCTTCGCAAAACTGGGGAAGTGAGCCAGCTCTCATCTTGACAAGAGAGGGACAAACAGATTTTCATGAAAAGGCCTGCGATCTGTAATTTCCAACCCTCACGTTGCACTTTAGGTGGCAGCTTTAATTATTTTCTATCGCCAATTGTCAGATAAGCTTTTGCCTTATTTCCCCATGAATAGTTACAAAATTCCAACTTTGCATCTTTCAAAGTGCAACACCTAGTATTGAATTTAGATTCTGGTAAAGAGAAACTTATAAATTTTCAGTTCACAGCAGAAGCAGGCCCCCCAGGGAGCTGTAGTCTAGCTCGCAAATTCAACTTTCTAGTGAGAAAAAAGAGAAATTGCAGTAAACTTATAAACGTGTAAAAGATCAATAATTAATCAGAATGTTCTTAAAGCAAGGCAAATCCTTGGATTTCTTTAGCTATTTGAAAATGTAATCCACCATTGTTTAAATAATTTAAAATAACTTCTTTTAATGTAAAATATGTATAAAGCATTTATTATCTACCAGACACTGTTCTAAGTACTATATAAATATTGACTCATAAATATAATACCCTATTGTCATTTCTAAATACTTGAGAAAAACCAATGACCAAATAATAAGGGGAAACATTTTATTCTCTCTACATTATCAAACAAAAAAGGTAACAACTAAAGGAACTTAGTACATTTTAAACTGTTTTATTTACCTGCTGAGAATTTCTGTATGCCGGTGGGTGGATGGACACCCTTCCCTGACCTGGCACACATTTGGCATGGGGAGTCCTCTCGGCCCACTACAGTCCAAGTTCATAATCTCTTCTTGAGAGACCCCCGGGCAACACTAGACCTACTAGTCAGAAGCACAAAAACTGCCCTCTTCATGGGCTCCTGGCGTTGGGGGCAGGACTTTTACGTGGCTGGCTCATGTGGCCCTGATTCGGACTATCTCATTTTCCAAAACTTAAATCACATTTTTGAAAGGAAGCCCTTATTTTAAAAGAAAATTAATAATAATAACCTTTTGGAAATTCAGCTGCAGAACAGAATTCAAGCAAAGCGGAATACTTCTGGGAAATCCTTCCATCCCAACTGCATAATTATGTCTCTGTAGAATTAGGATCTTTCATCAACTTGCCATTTCACCCCCATCTCAGCCAGTCCATAATTTCTGGGTCATGTATCTCTCTTTAGAAAGATATCTGTACATTTACATTTATTGAATATATGTCTTAACAATATTTGGATTAAGATTTTGAAAACGTAAATCTAAATTTAGCTCCTAATTATAGCATGTGGCATTAATCAGCATTTAAAACTCCCTCTTAGCCCTAAAATCATTTGGAAAAATAATTTTTGGAGTGGAGGTTGGGCACCAGGAGGGGAGGAGTACACACTTGATACATTGGAAAAACCTCTGCCTAGGATTGTTTTCTGGACAACCTACACTTTTAGTTCCCTTTTAACTAAAA